>QJPP01001339.1:0-586924 GCA_003996215.1 Jaltomata sinuosa | reverse complement strand
CGGTTGTGTGGCAGGGTTCTGTTAGCCATGCACCATCTGGGATCATCTCTTGTCTTCGAGCTAGGAAGTTGATTTCCCGTGGGTGTTTAGCTTATCTAGCATATGTCCGAGATGTTAGTGCTGACCCTACTTTTCCTGAGTCTGTTCCTGTGGTTAGAGACTTCCTCTATGTGTTTCCTACCGACCTGCCAGGCCTTCCACCTGAGAGAGATATTGATTTTGCTATTGAGTTAGAGCCGGGCACCAGTCCAATTTCAATTTCTCCTTACCGTATGGCTCCTACTGAGTTGAGGGAGCTTAAGGAGCAACTCCAAGATCTGTTAGCTAAGGGGTTTATTAGACCTAGTGTGTCACCTTGGGGTGCTCCTGTTCTCTTCGTGAAGAAGAAGGATGGGTCGATGCGCATGTGTATTGATTATCGGCAGCTGAATAGGGTGACAGTGAAGAATAGGTATCCGATGTCGAGGATTGATGATTTGTTTGACAAGCTTCAGGGTTCAGTCGTGTTTTCGAAGATTGATTTGAGGTCTGGCTACCATTAGTTGAGGATTAGGGGGGAGGACATCCCTAAGACAGCATTCAGGATACGTTATGGCCATTATGAGTTCCTGGTGATGTCTTTTGGGTACACTAATGCCCCCGCAGCCTTTATGAACTTGATGCACATGGTTCTTGGCCCGTATTTAGACTCATTTGTGATCGTTTTTATAGACGACATCTTAGTATACTCGCGTACTAGAGATGAGCATGAGCAACACTTGAGGGTTATACTCCAGACTTTGAGAGATCATCGGCTTTATGCCAAGTTCTTAAAGTGCGAGTTTTGGCTTGAGTCAGTTGCATTCCTAGGGAACGTGGTGTCTAAGGATGGGATTAGGGTTGATCCGGGAAAGATTTCAGCGGTTTGTGAGTGGCCTAGACCTACTACTGTTACTGAGGTCCGCAGCTTTGTTGGGTTAGCAGGTTACTACAGACGCTTCGTTCAGGGATTTTCTTCCATAGCAGCACCCTTGACTATACTGACTAGGAAGGATGTCCCATTTCAGTGGTCGGACCAGTGCGAGGATAGCTTCCATAGGCTTAAGGCCTTATTGACTTCAGCTCCAGTTTTGACTGTGCCGGCTGAGGGTCAGAGCTTCTCCATGTACTGTGATGCTTCTGGGGTTGGTCTTGGTTGTGTGTTGATGCAGCAGGGTCGAGTAATAGCATATGCGTCGAGGCAACTGAAGGTTCACGAGCGCAACTACCCCCCTCATGACTTAGAGTTAGCGGTGGTAGTTTTCGCGCTCAAGATCTGGAGGCATTACCTATATGGAGTTCACTGTGAGATCTTCACTGATCACCGTAGTCTTCAGTATATCACGAGTCAGCGAGAGTTGAACTCGAGACAGAGGATATGGGTCGAGTTACTGAAGGACTATGACTTCACTATTCTGTATCAACCGGGCAAGGCAAACGTGGTAGCGGATGCCTTGAGTCGGAAGGAAGTTAGTATGGGTAGCCTAGCTTCTCTCTCAGTTTCAGAGCGACCGTTGGCCTTGGACATCCAGTCCTTGGCTAACCGTTTGGTTAGGCTTGACTAGTCGGATCCTAGCAGAGTTCTCGCCAGTTTCGAGGTTCGTTCTACTTTGATTGATCAGATTCAGAGCCATCAGTTTGAGGATCAGCAGTTGTGTGACCTTCGTGACCGGGTTGTTCAGGGTGAGACCAGTCGGGCTACTCTAGATTCAGATGGGGTTCTGAGGTTTGACAATCGCCTTTGTGTTCCGAGGATTAGTGATTTGATTCAGTTGATACTTCATGAGGCACATTGTACTAGATACTCCATTCACCCTGGCATAGCAAAGATGTATAGAGACTTGAGGCAGTTTTACTGGTGGAATGGTATGAAGCGGGATATAGCGGATTTTGTATCTCGGTGCTTGAACTGTCAACAGGTTAAGTTCGAGCATATGAGACCTGGTGGTTTGATGCAGCGACTTCCCATTCCTGAGTGGAAGTGGGAAGGAATTACTATGGACTTCGTTGTTGGTTTGCCTCGTACTTCTCATGGGTTTGATTCCATATGGATGATTGTTGATAGGCTGACTAAGTCAGCACATTTCTTGCCGTTCATACTTCTTATGGTGCAGAGAGGTTAGCTCAGATCTACCTTCGTGAGATTGTTCGGTTGCATGGGGTCCCAGCTTCTATTATTTCAGACCGCGGCACTCAGTTCACATCTCAGTTCTGGAGGGCTATTCAGCGAGATTTAGGTACAGAGGTTCACCTTAGTACCGCTTTCCACCCTCAGACAGATGGCCAGTCGAGAGGACCATTCAGATTCTGGAGGACATGCTTCGGGCCTGTATTCTTGACTTTGGAGGTTCTTGGATCAGTTTGTTCCCTTGGCAGAGTTTGCTTATAATAACAGCTTCCATTCGAGTATCGGCATGGCACCTTTTGAGGCTTTGTATGGCAGGCGTTGCAGATCACCGGTAGGTTAGTTTGATGGTTTTAGTGCTGGGCCACAGAGCACAGATTTGCTTCGAGATTCCTTAGACCGAGTCCGAGTGATTCAGGACAGACTTTGGGCAGCTCAGAGCATGCAGAAGAGTTATGCTGATCGTAGGCTTCGTGCCTTGGAGTTTAGTGTCGGTGACTTGGTGTTTCTCCGTGTATCTCCCATGAAGGGCGTGATGAGATTTGGTAGGCAGGGCAAGCTTAGCCCCAAGTACATTTGGCCGTTTGAGATTCTTCAGAGGGTTGGTAGCGTTGCCTATCAGCTAGCCTTGCCTCCGATGTTTTCAGCTATACATCCTGTATTTCATGTTTCGATATTGCGTCGGTATGTCCCAGATGAGTCTCATGTGTTGCAGTGGGATTCAGTTCCGTTGTGTGAGGGTTTAGCCTTTGTTGAGGAGCCGGCAGCTATTTTGGCCAGAGATGTCAGGAGATTGAGGTCTCGAGAGATCCTGGTTGTTAAGGTTCAGTGGAGGCACCGTCCAGTCGAGGAGGCTACCTGGGAGACCGAGAGAGATATGCGGGATCAGTATCCGCAACTATTTTAGCCTTCAGGTACCCCCTTGACCTTGACTTTCGAGGACGAAAGTCCTTTTTAGTAGTGGATGATGTAATGACCCTTCCGGTTATTTTCACGTATACGTTTTTCTTGTGCCGTTAGAGCTTGTTTGTAGCGGTCCCAAGTCACTTAAGGCTTGTCAGGACCGGTATTTCGGTGCCGGGTCCATTTGTTTGATCGTATGATAAGTTTTGAAGACAAGTAAGTCGGCAAAAGTTATCGTAAGTTCCTTTAATAAATTTTCTGAACTTTGGGTAAAATGTCTCTGGGCTTTTCTCCCAATATATAAAGAGTTAGAAGTCCCCCGAAATACCAAATCGAAGGTCTACAAGTCTAGTTTCCAACGAACAAAACCTCACATCCAACTGATCTCGGAGTAAAAGGTTATGACTATTTTACCGCGGACTGTCTGGCAGAAACCGGGTTGCAAACCGGGTCGCGAACCGGGTCGGGTCAAAATCGATTTAAAGCCTCAAATTCACGTTTTAAAATGCCATTTCAGTCCCAAAACAGTGAGAAAACATAAGGGAGGATTTCACGAGAGTTCTTGAGTATCAAAAATCGTGCGTTGGTGAATTGCGAGCCTAAGTTTGAGAGTTTATTAACATCGCGTATGTTTGAAAATATTTTATTTGAAAGTTGAAGTTGGTAAAAAGTTATATTATTATTACCTTTTTAAAATATTTTAAAAGTTTATAAAAAATATTTTGTTACGATATAATTGTATATGTATTTGTTTTATAAGGTTTTTATACATTGTAATATTTTAACGGAGATAGTAAATTTAGTTATGTTGAAAATTATTATTATAATAGAGTAAGTTTTATTGGAAATAATTTTCTATTAGTTATGGTATATTTAAAAAGTTATATATATTTTACTACGAACCTATGCAATACCCGAATATATGCATAATGAGATAAAAATAAATTAAGTGTAGCCACCTCCACTACCACGTGGAGGTGAAGGGAATGGACAACAAGCTTGGTGTGCTGCCACTTGTCCCTTTTAGCATGTTATTGCATGCTTTGTGTAGAATGTGCATTAATTAAGTTGGCAGCATATTACATTTATGTTGACTTCAACAATTTGCAAGATGTAATTGCTGTTAACATACATATCACTTCCTTCAACATAATTTTCATTCATCATATTTTGTGCACGTTGATTCTATATGCGCTAACGAATATTTCTGAGGGAAAATTATTTTGATGCAATATTCGGTCATCGAAAGAAAATCAATTATCTACGTCAAGTTATTCAAGCCCGAGTTTGAGTTTGATTTTGTGTTGGGGATTTTTCGGAGAGGTTCAAGCTTGTCATCGGATGACAGGTAGGTTACGATTTATTTTCCCTAGACTTAGCATATATCGGATAAAATTGTACTAGCTGGCATCCTTGGGTTGGATTATTAGGTTGGCACCACAGACCTCGACCGCTTTATTCATGTCCGCCTACTTTTGTCCCTCCGTTGTTTGTAGTAATTGCCGATATATTTTATTTACCCTTGTGGTCCTGTGAGACCTTGTTGACTCTGGAACATAGAAGGTGGGATTTTGGGATTGTCTGCGAGTCCCGGGCATAGAATTATCCTTCTAGGTTGGTTATGCTTGCTGAGTAGCTGTGGGCCTGCGCAGGGTCGATAGGCTGATTGTGAGCTGCTGGGCAGCTATTGTGTGTGATCATACCATTTCCATGCATATAAAGAGGTTTTATCCATTTTTACTATGGTTTTGGCTTCGGGCCTACTGACACTATTTTCTAAACCTTGCATGGCCCCGGGGGCCTGTTTTTGATGGAAATGATTTGGAAATGGTTTGATTTAACTTGTGAATTTCCTGGGTAAAAGAAAGTAAAATTATGTTTTAAATCATCAGTTTTACGATTAACGCTAGACTCGGCAGGGCCGGGGTGCTAGTTGAGTTTTCTTGCTACTTGAGATGATTTTTAGCCTCAGTCGGACCGAGCACCTGAGATGACTTTTTACTGTTTAGACCCGGTTATTCCCGGGCACCCTTGGAGGGGTTTTTTTTGGAGATATTTTCCTACTACTTTAGTCCTGGACAGGGTCTGGGCATGCATATTCGAGACTGGGTCTCTATCTTGAACCTGGACTTGCTTCCGGACGACATGTTTTGATACTGACTTTTAGTATGGGGTCTCGGACCTCCATGAACCTTGCCATCCGGGCCAGGGGCTACGGGCTGCGTGTGCCGGAGGAAGGGTATACGGTGGAGTAGAGGTATACGGGCAGTGTCCTTCAATGGAACCTACCTGCTGGGCCGGATCGGCACCGGAGGAGGTACATACAGAGATACCATTTCACTTGAGATCTTCATGCATCATATCATTCATTGCTTGAGGCTCCACCCTTGTTTGTTGTTTGTTGATTGTACGCTCCGGTAGTATGGGATGCCGGAGGGTTTGTTTTCACTTGTTTGTGTTCCTCGGTTGTATGGGCGGCCGCGGGACTGTAGGTAGACTTTTGCTATTTACTTGCAGCATTGTTCCCTGTTACGGTTAAGTATGAAATTTGTTACTGCTAGACTGTTAGTTTCTGGATTTGAGATTGATATGATTAGTTTGGCTTGATTCATGTCTATAAGCATGCCTATCATTACTCTTTCTCTCTTCTTCTTACACTTGAGGTTACCGGTATACCGTCCATTTCGTAAACTTATTATGTATACACTGTTATTGCAAGGACCCCAGGTGCGTTGTGTCTCACTTTCACCTGTGCCTATGGTGTGTATATTCTGCTTACTGGCCTCACATGTGGTTCTGTTGATTTCCCTCTGGGCTAGTTCCTGTGTACCTTTCGTTGATTTCTGTGACTGTTTGCCTCTATTCTGTCTGTTACTACGCTTTTATCTTATATGTGCCCAGTCAGCCTATGATACCTACTGGGTACCTTATGCTTCGCATTTGTTGCTCACCCCTACCCCCTGCATCTTTGGGTGCAGATCCTAGCGTGGGCCATCGCCGTTAGATCGCTGTGATTCGTGCTTGGAGATCTGTTGGGGACTACTTCAGACTGAGGGTGAGCTCTTGGCGATCGGAGCTTAGCTTTAGTTTATCTTTTGCTTCATGTACTCTATTACCATTCAGAGACATCTGTATATATTGTTTTGGATCGTTTGCACTCCATGTATGTAGTTTTGGCTCTATACTTTGATACCAGGTCTTGGGGTTTGGTTTAGCTTCCGCATATGTATATATTTATATCCTTTTTATCTGTTCTCTTCGTCTTGTTCCCATATTTGCTAGATAGTAGCCCATTACTAACTGTTCTGGGCTGCGGGGATTGGTTCACCTACCGGGGGTTGTAGGTGCTATCATGACCGAGAAATTAGGTCGTGACATTATTGCTATAAGAATGGGGATGAAACACTGTATAAATCACAATATGATACCAGTGGTACTGAAACCCGATTCTCTTACCCTCAAGAAAATTCTGGAAGGGACATGGAAGGTTCCTTGGTCAATAGTGAAGGAGATTAAAAGAATCAAGTTCTTGATGATTAATCACATAGTGGTGGTGATGCACACACTCAGAGAAGGAAACTAATTGGCAGACTTTTTCACTAACTTTATTTTATGTTTTGCAGGTACAAACATGTTTCAATTCAACTCAACACAAGAGATTCTGGTTAAAGCAAAAAGCATCATTCAATTGGAGAAGTCTAGAGTCCCAAACTTGAGAGTAAAGAAGTGTCAAAATCAAAGACCAAATACGCAGACAAGGGAAAATACAACAACAATCAGAGTCAAAGGATAACATACAATCAAGGGCAACCCCGATAACACTTACAAATCCAAAACTAACGCAGAATCTGGGAATGAAAAGATGAGGACGTACCGGTTTGTTCTTGACCCTTTTGTAGTGGTATTAGCCCGACGATGCTCAGACGTATCGGTTTGTTCTTTACCCCTTTGTTGTGGTATTAGCACGATGATGCTCATTCTGCAAAATGAAAAGGGACAATTGGAAAATTCATCAATGAGGAATTTCATACCAAATAGGGGTGTCTTTTGATCTTACCCTTGTACATGTTATGGGAAACACCAATTGTGAGATGAAAAGTCTTCATCGAATTCGAATTCATGGTGTCAGTGAGATTTTTTGATACCCAAATGAAAATCGCTCAAGCTCAATAATTATTTACTCTCATAGTAGCACTAGGTTTAGATCTGCTTGTTCATAATGTGAAGCCATTGACCGGAGCTGCTATGGCAACAATGGAAGATGATATAGACATGGATCTGGAGTAGCTCGATTTGAGCTCTTGAGACACTTTCCAATTTTAGTCTTTTTAGCTTGATTTGTTCTTGCCTGAACATTTCCTTTTACTTTCCTTTTTGAATTTGGGCTTTGGCCACTTTTGGTCCTTGCGTCTTTTGTACAAACCATTATTTTATTTTATGTAATAATCCCATTTGAGCTAAAAAAAATTTAATGAACTCGTCACTCTCCTCCGACCTCCTAATAGATTAGTTTTTTTATATAATTTTTTACAAAAAAATTATTTATGAATGCAAAGAAAGTTTTTGAGTTTTCATAGATGAAAGTTGTTTTATGTTCCCCTATATATGATGAAGAGGTTATGTTAGATTTACTTTCAGGTGTCTTAGTTTGTTGTCAAAAATACCTTTAAATATAAATGACTCTATAATGTATAATGACGTGCGGCAGATTTACGTCACTTTCGATGCTTAATACTTAGAATTATTGCATGTTCTTTAGCATTTTATTGGTAGATTTGATGGTTTTTGTTAATTCTGCAGGAGAACAGATTCCATAGCCAAAGTGCTAAAAATTAGACTGAAAAGTGATGGCTATATGTATTACGGGTGGATTGATGGTCCGTGGTTCTGGACGATGTACCCGTCCTTTGGAGTCATAGAACAAAGTTTAGATGGTATGCAAGTCATGAAGAAAAGAACGAGTCAGTCTATGAGTTGTGGTTCTCAACCATGACCTATCCTATTTGCTTGTAGACCAGATGAACTGTAGATGTGCAAAACAAGAGCAGCGAGAATGAGTCACTACACAAACCGTACTTCTAGAGCATGAACCGTCATGTTGGACTCTTGGTTGTTGATCAGAGAAAGTGAAAAAAGAGAGAATAAAACCACGAGTCAAAAGATGGATCGTGGATTAACTTTATGACTCGTGGTTCCTCCTGTGGTTTCCCATAACAGATGATGTTGACTATTCAAGACCACGGTTGACCCCAGCAGACCATAAATCATCATTTGGAATGACGGGTCATCAACCAAGTCGTGGTGCCTGCCAAGTCCAGTTCTTCTAGTTTAGTTAGGATATGATTTTTTATGTCTATAAATACCTTTCCTAGGTTTGCTTTTACGTTTTATGCTCTATATTTTGTAGGAAACACATTCATGAGCTTGTGATATTGATTCATTCTTGGTTTTGAGAGATAAACACATTCATAGTTCTTTATTCTTGATTTCATCTTCATCCATTTAAGTTTTTGGATTTTTTTACTTCTTCTTGTAAGTATATGATCATGAATGCGTCAAAAACTCATGATTGTTTACTTGTGAACATGAGTAGCTAAATCCACAACTAGAGTTGTGGGAACCATGAAAGATTAATGAAATAGGCAAAGTTCTTGGTAATTCTAGGGCGGTATTTATGCATGTATTGTTCTTCCCTTTTCTTTGATTATTTTTTAATGGTTGAAAATATTAGAACTCGCCATATTCTTACTTACCGGATCAAGGGGTAACAAATGGGAAAAGGATTGTTTACAACGAAGATTTGAGGCTACCAACCCTCATTTAATAGCTTGACCTTGTTCGAGAATAGCTAATCTGGGATCAAGGGTAAGGGTTAGTAAAGCATACACCCGCAACCGGACCAAGGCGTGTGGTGAAATTCATCTATCTAGGGGACCAACCATTTAGGTAAGCCTAACTTACCAATCTTGCATGCTAAGCACCAAACTAGTTTACTAAGTACAATGCCTTACTAAGTTATGATCTCATGGGGAATACTATCCTAGTCACTTCTCTTATTGATCACAACTCTTAAAACTGTTACTTGTTTGAACTTGAATTACAATTACTATTTGTTACTATAAACCCCCTTTTGCATAGGGAAATAAACAACTAAGAGCACGAGTAAACATAATTGACCCTATTCCTACCATATTCCCTGTGGGATCGATCCTAACCTTGGTTAGGTTCTATATTTGAATAGCGGCCGCTTTATACTTCTAAAAGGAGGTATACTTTGGGCGTATCAAATTTTGGCGCCGCTGCCAGGGAATATGATTTAGGATTAAGAGAGATTGTTCGTATTTCACTATTAGTCCTTATTTCCTGATTTTACTTTTTCTGTTGTTTTTATTTTGTTCCACAGGTCGCACACTTGTGCATGCCCAGTACAAGAAGTCAAGGCAATTCCCTGATTCTATTTGATCTGGAACTCCAACGAACTTTGAGAAACATGGTTAAAGAGGGAGTTTACGAGACACCTGAATAGGCCACAGCTTGGATGTTGGCCGAAGAAGAGCAAAAGCAGGCAAAAGAAGATGCCCAAATTGCTGAAGATGCTTAAATTGCCACAGACCTTGCATCTCAAAACACGGCAGCTGAGCAAGCAAGGCAAGCACGACAACAAGCTGCTCGTCAAGCCGCACTAGATGCTCAAGCTCCGAGAGGCGAGGCAGCCTGATGCAATATGCCTCAAGATCTAGTCGCACCAAGAGGTAATAGAGGTCGACAGTGGCAACAACCCTGACACATCCCTCGGTACAATATTAATGATGATGATACAGGGACAACATGCCTAATAGTATTGACATAGCTGCCCAATAGTGTAAAGTTTGATATTACAAGCACTATGATTCAGCTGCTGAACCTGAAGATATTATTTGTTGTCAAGCCCACGGATGATGTGAACTTGCACTTGATGAACTTTACGGGGATCTGCAAGGCTTACAATCTTCCAGGGGTGGATCAGGATGCTATCATATTGCGACTCTTTCCATTTTCATTGACTAGAAAAGCGACACTTTGGCTTGTAGAACTACCTGATGCTTCTATATTAAGATGGATTGAACTAAGAAATCAGTTTCTATAGAGGTTTTTCCCTCCATAAAGGATGTTTCAGCTAAAATAGGAGATCTATAATTTCAAACAGCTTCCCATAGAGGCATTGTATGAAACATGGTTTCGGTTTAATAAGAAGATGAAGCAAGTTCTGAATCACGAAATCCCTTCACACCATTTGATTGAGATCTTCTACAGAGCATTAAATGCAAACACTAAGGCAGTAGGGGATACAGTAACAGGGGGAGCATTCATGGATAATACGTATGTCGGAGCTTCTGAGATGCTTGATAGGGTTACCAAGATGAACAGGGCTTGGCATACAAGAAAATTTGAAATCTTGGTAGGAACCTATGAAATTGGGAAATCCATTAACCATGAAGAATTCCAGGAAATTAAATAGGGCTTCGCAACCCTACAAATAACTGTAGATCTAATTGCGAAAAAATTCTTAATGGCATTTTGGAGAAGGTAAAGGTTGTAGGTCCATGAGGTATAATGACCGGGTTCGTCATTATAGGTAAAGCTTTCGTGCCAAATTTAGAGTTAGGAAACTTCTGAGTTTTGGAGTTGAAAATTCTGGGCTAGGCTAGTCTCGGTCAGTTTTGAAGCAAGGTATGGTCTAGGGATATTTGGGTGAGGATTGGGTAACGTGTCTTGTATTAGGATAGTTTTTCTTGTATCTAATACATAGAAGAGTATGGAGGACTTTTTGGAAGTAAATTTGGGTAAGTGAAACTCCGGTATCGAGGTTGACATGAAGAGGTTATTCCAAGATGTCGGGGATTCAAGGTGTGTTGTAAAATGGGCACTTTTGGGGAACTTTATGACATTCTATCCCATGTCAATCGCCATAGCAGTTGACACATTGCTATCGCAACCTCCGCTATAGCAGAGAAATTACCGCTATAGCGAAAGTCAATATCGATCAGCACCGCTATAGTGGATGGTTCCACTATGATGGTACTACTATAGCAGAGCGTGGACCTCTATAGCAGATGAGTCAGGATTTAATGCAGAAAACTTCCCTAAAATATTTAGTTTTCATCAAGAAAATTTTAGGAGAAGGGCAAGGCAATTTTGGGCGAACCTACTATGTTTTCCACCATTTTTATGTCCTAAAGGTAAGGATTCTACTCCCCTAACTTAGTACTATCATTCCTAAAGAGTAGAATTACTAGTTGTGAATTTGGGGAGAGGTGGGAATTGACCTAGAAATGGTAGAATCTGAGAAAAAGAGGGATTCTAGGGCATAAAAGTTCGTGGGTCTTGTTAATTATTGTTGATTTATGATCATTTAGCCATAATTCTCTAAACTTATCCATAAAAATGGTAGCATTAGGTGAATTGATGGTGGGAAAAGACAAAAAAGGGGTGGAATGATCATAGTTTGGCTTGGGGATTGGGATTTTTGCATAATCCGAGTTTTTACTGATTATAGTTATTGTATGTTTATTTTTAGACCAAGAACAAGCAAGAAATTTGGAAAGCGAGAAGGATCCAACTTAGTAGAACTTTTGGATAATTTGAGGTAGGTGATGGCTACTAATTTCCCAATATAAATTATGTGTTCATAGACTATTATTTAGTAATGTATGAGTTGTATGCTTAGGGAATGAGTTGTGAATGTCTAATTGTCCATTTATCAGTCGTGTGAAATGAACTTGTTTGTTGTTTGTTGGTTTACAAGTATGTTTGATCATTGTTTGTTATTGATTGGACTTGGTATAACATTCGATTGGCTCGGGTACCATGCCTGGTACGAAAATTCATAATGGTTGGCTCGGGTATCACGCCTGGTACGGGTTGTTTCAATTTTATTATTGTGTTCTTTCGATGGTTCCATGAGTGGACTAGGTCATACTTCTTGACTGTGATTATTGCATATGGTCCATGAGTGGCTGGGTGATTATATATAATTGTGAGGTTGGTCTTAGTGTAGGCCGGGATTGCATGTCTAACTCTTAGGTGATGTTAGGGGGATCCTTGGTGGGTCTGAGATACGTAAAAAGGGTACATGTTGTTGTCTTTGAGTGTGGTCAATTATTGCTATTTGGTTCATGTGTTAATAAGATAAGGAAGATACTTGTAGTCTAGTTATATTGTTGGCTTGTTCACATGTTTTCTGTACCTTACTATGTTTTGGCTTATTGTTCATATTCAGTTTATTGGAGATGGCTGATGATCCTACCAGTATACGGGGTTGTGTACTGATTCTGCACTTGCTTTTCTTTTGTGAGCACGTGAAATCTTTTGGTGGCTGACTCGTGACCTCACCTGTAGTCCCGGCATTTCTAGATCTCAAGGGTGAGCTACTTCGGTTGAGCTACTTTATTGTTTTCTTCTAAGTTATAGCCCAATTGTTTCAGGCTTAAATGCTCTCTTTTGTTTTGGGGTTGCATCCCCGTAGTTTAGACTTGGTAGATGTTTTGGTATGATGACTTTCAGATTCTAGGGGGAGATTTTCCGTAGGTTATATTGTGTTAGTATTTTGAGATATTGAATGCTAGTTTATTTTATGCATACTGGTTTTAAGCTGTTAGATTATGCTAAGTGTTGGTTATTATTGGTTCACTCATCCAAGGGTTGGGTGGGTGCCACTCACGGTGGGTTAGGTCATGACAAAGATGGTATCAGAGCCCTAGGTTCGTTGATTTCATCATACCAAAATGAGTCTAGTAGAGTCTTGAGGAATTGTACAGAAACGTCTGTACTTTTCTTTGAGAGGCTATAAGACTTTAGGAAAACTATCTCTTCTTTCTTCCTTCGTGCTATAACTTGATTCCAATTGGTATCTGGTGATACAAATTAGTATCTAACTCTTTCACTCTTCTGTCCGCAGATGATTAATATGAGAAATAATAGAGTGAAGGTAGCGGGCCCAACTGTCAGAGGTAGAGGAAGGGGTAGGGGCCGAGGTAGAGCAACACCTTCCAGAGGTAGAGCTCAGGCAGCATCAGGAGCACGTAAGGTGACCCCTCCCCTACCCCAGGATCAGGTTGAAGTTGAGGTTGCTGTTGAGGAGGGTGTAGAGCAGGCGGAGGTAGCACCGGCTAGAGGTGCAGACCTTCCCCCTATCTCGCCTGAGGCATTTCAGCGCGTGTGGTCCTTTTTGAGTGGGCTGGTTGGTGCTAGATCCAATCCCATGGGTATGGTAGATCAGGTTTCGGATGCTCAGCCAGCGGTTACTACAACTCCTAGAATGGATGCAGCGTCTGGCACAGACGACTTCTTCATACCAATGCTAGGTACGGTTATGACAGGGAATGAACACGAGATGCTGACCAAGTCCCTCAAGTTGAATCCTCTTATGCTTCAGGGTACTGAGAAGGAAGATGCTTATGAGTTCATATTGGACTGTTATGAGAGGCTGCACAAGCTGACAACATGGGGTTGAGTTCATCACTTTTCAGTTGCAGGTGATGCTAAGCAATGGTGAAGGTCTCATGTGGAATATCGGCCATCGACCTTGCCTCCACTGACTTGGGAGAAGTTTCATGGTCTCTTCTTAGAGAAGTATGTACCTCATACTTTGAGAGATCGCAAAAAGGATGAGTTCCTGGCTCTGGAATAGGGCAACTTATCAGTCTCCGCTTATGAGGCCAAGTTTCATGCCTTGTCTCGTTTTGCTACACAATTGTTGGGTACCAAAGAGGAGAGGGTTTGGTTATTTGTGAAGGGTCTAAACACTGATTTGCAAGTGTTGTCTGTACATATGACTTCAGCAGGAAAAAGCTTCAATGAGGTCACCGATTATGTGAAGAAGCTAGAAGGGGTTAAGCAGGCCGAGCAGGCTAAAGTATTAGCCAAGAAGTACCGGAATGAGGGGAATTTCAGTGGTTCATAATCTAGGCGTCATCATCTGCAGGTGTACTCTGCCCATTCTATTTAGTCGTCTCTTCCAGCTACTACAGGTGGTCGTCTGGGAGCTAGTCTACAGTTTTCAGCTCTTAGAGGCCAGGGAGCTTCTTATACATTTACCAGCAGGCCTACACTTGATCACGGTTGCTTCCATTGTAGTGATCTGGGCTACTTTAAGAGGGAGTGCACTCACAGACATACTGGTAATTAGGCTCAACAGCAGTCCAAGGCTGTGGTTCCAGCCAATAGAGGTGGTTATGCTAGAGGTCATCCATAGGGTGGGCGAGGTAACTTTCAGAGAGGTCAGGAAGAGAGAGGTAATGGAAGCGCGGGCAAGAGTGTGATGTAGCCAGCTAAGGAAGTTGCTCAAATTAATGACTAGGCTCATTGCTATGCGTTTCTAGGGAGATCTGAGGCAGAGGCATCAGACGCGGTGATAACATGTATAATTCTTGTCTGGATAGGATGACTTATATACTATTTGACCCAGGATCTACTTACTTTTATTTGTCTGTGAACTTTGTATTGGGTCTGGATTTGATATGTGATGTCCTTGATTCTCGTATCCATGTGTCTACCCCAGTTGGAGAGTCGGTGATTGTGACTCATGTTTACCATACTTGTTCGATGATGTTTGTGGGGTTCCAGACTTGGATAAATTTGGTAATTCTAGATATGGTAGACTTCGATGTTATTTTAGGCATAACATGGTTGTCTCCCTATCATGCTGTATTGAATTATTAAGACTGTGGCTCTAGAAATTCCAGGTAAGGATAGACTAGAGTGGGAAGGTGTGTACAGGCCTAAGCCGACTAAGATCTTATCGTTTGTTCGGGCTAGAAAACTAGTAGGGAGAGGGCGTTTATCCTTCTTGGATCATCTCTGGGATAATAGTGTGGAGTCCCCATCTTTTGAGTCAGTTTTGGTTGTGTCAGAGTTTCAGGAGGTGTTTCTGATGGATTTGCCCAGTATGCCTCCGAATAGGGACATTAATTTTTGTATTGACTTGGAGCTGGGCACTCACCTAATTTCCATTCTTTCTTTCGTCATGGCTTTGACAGAGTTAAGGAAACTTAAGACTCAGCTTCAGAAACTCTCAGACAAGGGTTTTATCTGTCCTTGTGCTTCCCCTTGGGGTGCTTCAGTATTGTTTGTGAGGAAGAAGGATAGTAGTATGTGGATGTGCATAGACTACAGGCAGTTGAATAAGGTTACCATCCGGAATAAGTACCCTTTACCCTGTATAGATGATCTTTTTGTCCAGTTACAGAGTGCATTGGTGTTCTCGAAAATTGACTTAAGGTCAGGGTATCATCAGTTAAAGATTATGCCTGAGGACATTCCTAAGACTACTTTTTAGACTTGGTATGGGCATTATGAGTTTCTAGTGATGTCATTTGGGTTGACGAATGCGTCGGCAGCCTTCATGAGTTTGATGAATGGAATGTTTAAGTCATATTTGGATTCGTTCATCATCGTGTTTATAGATGATATTTTGATCTACTCCAAGAATAGGGAAGAGCATGTTGAATATCTCTGTATTGTGTTGGGTATTTTGAAGCACCAGAAACTGTATGCAAAATTTTCTAAGGTTAAGTTTTGGTTGACTTCAGTCGCCTTCCTTGGGCATGTGGTGTCAGAAAAAGGGGTGATGGTAGATCCTCAGAAGGTTGAGGCAGTTAAGAATTGGGTTCGTCCTAGCTCTGTGACTGAGGTATGGAGTTTTTTGGGGCTTGTAGGGTACTACTGCATGTTTGTCTAGGATTTTGCGTCCATTGCTACTCACTTGACAAGGTTGACTCAGAAGGAGGTACCATTTGTATGGTCCGACAAGTGTGAAGAGAGCTTCCAAAAGCTCAAGACACTTCTTACCACGGCTCTCATCCTTTCATTGCTGGTTGAAGGTAAAGATTTCATTGTATATTGTGATGCTTCATATTAGAGTTTGGGTACTGTGTTGATGCAGGACAGGAATGTGATAGCATATGCTTCTAGATAATTAAAGGTCCATGAAAATAACTACCCAACCCATGACTTGGAGTTGGCAACGACAGTTTTTGCACTCAAAATTTAGAGACACTACCTCTATGGTGTCAAGTGTGAGGTGTTCACTGATCATCATAGTCTGCAATATGTATTTACTCAAAGGGACTTGAATCTGAGACAGAAGAGGTGGATGGAGTTGTAGAAGAATTATGATGTGACCATCCAGTACCATCCGGGTAAAGCTAATGTGGTGGCAGACGCATTGAGCCGGAAGACCACCAGCATGGGCAGTTTGGCTTGTTTGGGGGTGTCCAAGCGACACTGTCAAGGGAGATTCAGGCCTTAGAATCTAGGTTCATGTACTTGGGTATCTCAAAAAAAGGTGGAGTTTTAGCCAGTATTGAGGTCAAATCCATATTCATAGAGGAGATAAAGGACAAGCAGTTTCAAGATTCGCAGTTGAGCAAGCTTTGGAGCAGGGTAATATATGGAGAGTCTAGGGATGCCACGTTGGACTATAGTGCAGTGTTGAATTTTAGAGGAAGGATCTGTGTTTCTCAAGTTGATGACATAATTCAGAAGGTATTGACAGAGGCTCATGGTTTGCGGTACTCAATTCATCCGGGCGTAACCAAGATGTACAAGAATTTGAGGCAACTGTATTGGTGGCCTGGGATAAAAAGGGACATAGATAATTTCATGTCCAAATGTCAGAACTATCAGCAGGTTAAATACGAGCACCAAAGGCCTACAGGACTACTTCAGAGGATGCCCATTTCCAAGTGTAAGTGGGAGAGGATAGCCATGAATTTTATGATGGGTCTTCCCAAGACCTTGGCAAAGTATGACTCTATTTGGGTCATTATGGACTGGCTGACTAAGTCAGCTCATTTCATTCCAGTCTGAGTGGACTATAATTCGCAGCAGTTGGCTAAGATCTATGTGAAGGAGATCGTGAGATTGCATGGGGTACCACTATCCATCATTTCAGATAGGGGAACACAGTTTACCTCTAAGTTTAGGGATAGATTACCTGAAGAGTTGGGCACTCAACTCACTTTTAGAACAGCTTTACATCCTCAGACTAACGGTCAGTCGGAGAGGACAATCTTAGTATTAAAAGACATGCTGAGAGCATGTGTGATTGACTTTGGAGGTCATTGGGACCAGTTCCTGCCGTTGTATGAGTTCTTATACAACAATAGCTACCACTTTAGTATCGACATGGCACTATTTGAGGCACTGTATGGGAGAGGTTGTAGATCCCCTATAGGGTGGTTTGAGGCAGGTGACGTGAAGCCTCTGGGCGTGGACTTGGTTCATGTGTTAATAATCTAAGGAACAGACGCGTAGTCTAGTTATATTGTTGGCTTGTTCACATGTTTTTTGTACCTTACTATGTTTTGGTTTATTGTTCATATTCTATTTATTGGAGTTGACCGATTATCCTACCAGTACATGGGATTGTGTACTAATTCTGCACTTGCTTTTCTTTTGTGAGTACATGCAATCTTTTGGCGGCTGACACGCAACCTCATCTGTAGTCCCGGCATTTCCAGATCTCAAGGGTGAGCTACTTTGGTTGAGCTACCTTGTTGTCTTCTTTTAAGTTGTAGCCCAATTGTTTTGGGCATAAATGCTCTTTTTTGTTTTGGGGTTGCATCCCCGTAGTTTAGACTTGGTAGATATTTTGGTATGATGATTTTCACATTCTTGGGGGAATTTTCTGTAGGTTATATTGTGTTAGTATTTTGAGATATTAAATGCTAGTTTATTTTATGCATCTGGTTTTAAGCTGTTAGATTTTGCTAAGTGTTGGTTATTACTGGTTCACTCATCTGGGGGTTGGGTGGGTGCCACTCATGGCGGGTTGGATCGTGACACAAGGTAAAGCATCAAGACAGGATAAGTATGACTCTGATGAAGAATAAAATTATCTGAATGATCAATTGGCGGGTTTCTGGGCCAATGGCCAAGGAAATCAAGGTCGAAACAGCGACAGAGATGGAAACTACAATCAGTCTGGATATAGAGATAAGAGCAGGGGTAGAGATGGTGATTGAAACAAGAGGGTTGGCTACAAGAATGATAGAAGCGGCATGTATGTCCCTCCTAGAAATCATGAATCAAGATCTGAACAACCATCCATGAGGGAGATAATTAACAAGGTATTACAAAAGGTTGATTCTACAGATAGAAGTATGAAGGAGATACGTGCTGACCTCTCAGGTATGAGTCAAAAGGTAGAGGCTCATTCTGTCGCCACAAAGAAAATTGAGTCACAGATAAGTTAAATGTCTACAACCCTGAATCCACATAAAAAATCACTCTCCCAAGTGACACAATTCAGAATCCAAAGAATGATCGACAGTGTATGGCTGTGACTACCCAAACTGGGAAATAGACTGTTGATCCTCCTATGCCTGTAGTTATTAATGAGCCGGCTGAGCTTGGAAAAGATGATGCTGAGATTGTGGTTGATGCTAAAGAAAAGGGTAGAGTTGAAAATCCAAGTGAGAAGAAAGCCACAGATGCCAAAGCAAAGAACAAGGAGGTTTCACAGGTCTTGAAGCCCATACCATTGCCTCTTCCACCTTATCCACAGAGATTGAAAAAGAAGGTTGAAGAAGGTAAATTTCATAAGTTCATCTCCATGCTAAAACAACTTTCAGTTAATATTCCTTTAGTTGAAGCATTCGAGCAGATGCCTGGGTATGCAAAGTTTATGAAGGATCTGGTGACTAGGAAGAGAACTGTGAGTTTTGAGCTAGCTGATAATTTGCATCATTGTAGGGCAATAGCATCCCACTCTATGGTGCAGAAAAAGGAAAATCCTGGAGCTTTCACTATTCCTTGCACTATTAAAGATGTCTACTTTGCCAAAGTGTTGTGTGATCTGGGTGATAGTGTTAATCTGATGCCATTAGCAGTGTTCAATCAGTTGGACTTGGGATCTTCCAAACCGACAATAATGCGACTTCTTATGGTAGATTGCATGGTGAAAAAACCTGTGGGAATTTTCTATAATGTACTTGTGAAAGTTGACACTTTCATTTTCCCTGCAGACTTTGTAATCCTTGACTGCGAGGTTGACTTTGAGGTTCCCATCATCTTTGGATACCCATTCCTTACCACCAAATGCACTTTAGTTGACTTGGAAACTGGTCAGATAAAATTTAGATTGAATGATGAGGTAGTAACTTTGAATGTCTGCCACTCTATGAAACATCATGATGATGTGCGTGTGGTATCAGCGATAGATGTGGTCGATGAGGATCAGCTAATAGTGCATGTTGAAGAGAGACTTGGTGTTGAAGCACTTGCAGTTGTTATTATGAATTTTGATGGATACGATATTGAGGAGTATGATGATATGGTAGAAGCACTCACAGGTATTGGGTCTTATAGTTACGCTCCGAAGAAGATTGATTTGGATCTAAAAAATCGACAGACACCACCTGCTAGACCATCTATTGAGGAGCCTCCAGTCTTGGAGCTCAAAGCACTTCTGTCATACCTCTGATATGTGTTCTTAGGAGCTAATGGCACCTTGCTAGTTATTACTGCTGCAGACTTAGGTGAAGCGCAGGTTGAAGCTCTGGTTTCTGTTCTGAGAAATTTCAAGAGGTCCATTGGTTGGTCCATTGCTGACATCATTGAGATTCTGCCTAGAATCTACACAGATGAAATTTAGCTCGCGCCAAATTGCATTTCAAGTATTGAGCACCAGCATAGGTTGAATCAACCTATGCAAGAGGTTGTCAGGAAGGATATCATTAAATGGATGGATGCAGGTGTGGTTTACCCTATTGCGAACAGCAAGTGGGTGAACCTTGTTCAGTGTGTCCCTAAAAAGGGTGGGATTACTATGGTCCCAAGTGCAAAGAATGAGTTGATTCTGATGAGGCCAGTCACAGGCTGGAACATACGCATGGATTACAAGAAGTTGAATGCTTGGACTGAGAAGGATTATTTTTCGATGTTGTTCATGGACCAGATGTTAGACCGTCTTGCTGGTCAAGGACGGTATTATTTTCTCGATGGTTACTCAGGATACAATTAGATCTCGATTGCTCCTGAAGACCAAGAGAAGACCACTTTCACATGTCCATATGGGACTTTTGCTTTTAAGAGGATGCCTTTTGGTCTATGCAATGCACCAGCGACATTTTAGCATTGCATGATGTCTATCTTCTCAGACATGGTGGAGGACACTATTGAGGTATTTATGCATGAATTTCCAGTTGTTGATGATTCTTTTGATGATTTTTTAGCTCATCTCAGTTGTGTGCTAAAGAGGTGTGAAGAATTCAACTTAGTACTGAACTGCGGGGTATAGTGCTTGGCCATTGGATATCCAAGAAGGGTATAGAGGTCGACAAAGCAAAGATAGAGGTGATTGAAAAATTGCCTCCACCAATTTCTGTGAAGGGGATTCGAAGCTTTTTGGGGCATGCCGGCTTCTATCGCAGGTTTATCAAAGACTTCTCTAAAATTGCAAGTCTCTTGTGCAAGTTATTGAAGAAGGATGTGAAGTTTGTTTTTGATAATGCATGTCTGAAGGCATTCGAGTGCCTTAAGGAAAAGTTAATCTCTGCCCCCATTATTATTTCACCTGATTGGTCTTAGCATTTTGAGGGTATGTGTGATGCTAGTAGAGTGGCACTAGGAGCAGTCGTAGGCTAAATACGTGAAAAGATTCTTCATCCCATCTACGATACTAGCAAAGCACTTAATCCTGCTCAAAAAAACTATACAGTGACAGAACAAGAGCTGCTTGATATGGTCTTTGCATTCGAGAAATTCAGATCTTATTTGCTTGGAACTAACGTAATTACGCACATCGACCATACAGCTCTTAGATACCTCATGGAAGGAAGGATGTGAAGCCTAGACTAATTAGGTGGGTGCTGCTGCTACAAGAGTTTGACTTTGAGGTCAAGGACCGAAAGGGTACAGAAAATTAGGTAGCAGACAACTTGTCCAGATTAGAGGAAAAAGTGATGCTGAAGCTGAACGATGAGCAAGAGATTGATGATTGGTTTCCGGACGAGCAAGTGTTGGCTGCCTCCCAAGATCTGATTCCATGGTTTTCTGACATTACCAATTATTTGGCAAGTGATGTGGTACCTTCCGATATGTCTATCCACCAGCGAAGAAAGTTCATGTTTGATGTTAAGAAATTCTTCTGGGAGGAGCCATTATTGTTTCGTCTGTGTGCTGATACCATGATCCATAGATATGTGCCTGAAGCTGAAATGATAGAGATATTAGAAGCTTGTCATTCATCCCCTATTGGGGGGAATCATAGTGGCATCCAGACAACTTACAAGATCTTGAAATGCGGCTACTATTGGCCGACCATCCACAAGGATGCCCATGAATTTGCTAACGTATGTAGTCGATGTCAAAGGGAAGGTGGTATATCAAGGAAGCATGAGCTTTCTCTTACTCCCATCCTTGTGATTGAACTATTTGATGTGTGGGGTATTGATTTCATGGGTCCATTTGTGAGTTTGAATGGCATGAGATATATATTGGTGGCTGTTGATTATGTGTCCAAATGGATGGAGGTGGTTCACTTCCTAATAATGAAGGCAAGAGTGTCACAACGTTCTTGAAAAAGAACATTTTTTCAAACATTGGTATACGACAGGCGATTATTAGCGATTGAGGCTCTCATTTTTGCAATAGGTTGTTTCGGGCTTTGCTTAAGCAGTATGGAGTGAAACACAAAGTTGCAACCTCTTATCATCCTCAGACGAATGGGAAAGTTGAAGTTTCTAACCGTGAGATAAAGACAATCTTGTCAAAGACTGAATGTAAATAGGACGGATTGGTCTAGAAAGCTAGATGATGCTCTGTAGGTATACCAAACCGCGTGCATGACACTAATAGGTATGTCACCTTATCAGTTTTTGTTTGGGAAGGTATGTCATCTACCGATTGAACTTGAACATAAGGCCATGTGGACACTGAAGAAGTTGAATTTAGACTGTTCTGCAGCATCATTTCAGTGGATTGGTCAGTTGAATGAGTTAGATGAGTTTCTCCTCAATGCCTATGAAAGTTCAGCCTTATATAAGGAAAAGATGAAGTTGTACCATGATCGAAAGATTGAGAATAGAGATTTCCAACCTGGTGATTTGGTCCTGCACTTCACTTCCAAACATCGTTTGTTTTCTGGCAAGTTGAAGTCCAAGTGGATTGGACCATTCAAAATGGTATAAGTATTTCCACTTGGGGCCGTAGAACTGGAAAACCATGAGGGCAAGAAGTTCAAAGCGAATGCGCAGTGAATTAAGGCTTATTTGGGAACCGCAGAGGAGTTGAAAGTTGTGGAAGTATGGACCCTTGGTGAATACATGATAACCAAGGAACTTGATGAAGTTTGAGTAATCAAGTAACATGCGTCGTGTCGCGATGTTAAATCAGGCGCGGCATGGGAGGCAACCCACGAGGAAACTTGATGAAGTCTAAGTAGTCAAGTAACTTGCATCGTGCCGCGACGTTAAATCAGGCGTTGTTTGGAAGGCAACCCAAGACTAATATTTGTTTTATGTGCAGGTGAAAAGAAAATAATAACAATACAAGAACTTCCAGAAATCACAAATGAGTTCACGGTTCGTGAACCGGTTATACAGATCGTAGACCAAGTCGTGATCACTATATCATAATCAATAGGTCTCTAATAGTTTAAACTATGACTCACAGGATGGTCTGTGGTTCTAAATCACGGTCCTTCAACTGAGTCATCATTCCTGGCAGCAGGTAAGGTCAAATCATAAAACCACGAGCTGGACTACGAATCATCATTCAAAATGATGGACTGTTGTTTCCACTCGTCGGTCCCAGGTACAGTAAGTGTGCAAGGTCGCGGCCGGCTAAAATTTTTAAATAATGCCTCAACCCAGCTCGCTCCTTCTTCTTCTCTTCCATAAAAGGGTAACCGTCATTTTCAAAAAGGAAAGAACCAAAATTTCTCCCTCTTTCACTCCTAATTCAACTCAAACTCTCCTATAAAATAAATCAAACTAATCCTACCAACTACACGCACGATCCCATCACCTCAGTTTGCTCCTCTAACAAGAAAATAATTTGATCATCAAGGGTAAGTTTGCTTTTCTCCCTTCTTGTTCTCTTTCTTAATTTAAATCGAGGCTAGGGTTCCTGTTTTGACTAAAAATCAAAACTATAAAACCCTAGGTGAGTGTGTAATAAGTCTGTAGTGTGTAGTATGTATAGATTTTGGAAAATTTGAGGTTTAAGTTTAAGGAGGGAGTTTTTGATCAAACAAACCCTATTGCCCAGTAATTACAAGTGAATCTATGGACCATAATTCAATTCATGGACCATACTTTCACTCATACTATTGGTTTCTCACAAAATCTTCTGATGAAAGAACCACGACTCATAAGATGAATCGTAATTCTAAACTACGGCCAGTCAAATGACTCGTGGTCACTGAAACAAATTTTGAAAAATTGATCATGCTCAGATGCTTAACTACGACTCACAGAATGGACCTGTGGTTCAGAACCATGCTCCGTCAACTAGGTCATAGTTATTGAAACTAAAGAAAGTACCTGGAACCATGAATTAGTTCACGAATCATAATCTGATTTTATGGGCCGTCTACCAATCCATGGATTGTGCCTGCAACATTTGAGTTCTATTTTGCTTTGATAATATGTACTAACAAATTCTACCCTACAGGTACCATGCCACCAAAGAACAACCTGAAAAAGGTCACAACACAAGACTCAGAGGCTGCTATCAAGATGAACCGACAAATTTTAGATGAGTCCTCTGAGTTGGAGGAAATTGGATTCGAGGAAATATACACTATAGATTCTGATCCAGAAGCAGTACCTCAAACTACTAGACAAAGAGCAAAGACTCAGGCATAGACCACTCCTCCTCAGTCTGAAGAGGGAGAGGGTGAGTCTGGTTCATCACCTCGGGCGAGAAGTACCGATGAGTCTAAACCTGGAGATGATATAGCTTTGGGAAGAAAGAAAGATACGGGTCCAGAATCATCCTCTGAGAGTGCTAGACATAGTGCTAGTGAGAGTGCTAGAAAATTCGGTGACGGGGTTCCAGCTGCTACAAAACCTCAACCTGATAAGCCCATTCCCATTACCCCTACATTCAGATGCAAAACCACCGGTGTTTGGGACAGAGTGAGATGGGTAATAGAGGGCACTTCCTGATTATTTCATGAAGGCTTGGCATTAAATTAGAAAGGGCACCCACGGTGCAGTATACATAAAGAGGTTGAGATAAGATTTGTTGCATTGAATGATATGGCCGACATCAAAGAGCTATATGATCACTATGGGTTCCAATGGATGAGTCAGCAGGGTGGTCCTTTCAATCCAGTTCTAGTCCGTGAGTTCTATACAGCCTATGCTTCCACTTTAACCAATATGTGTGAAAAAAGAAAGAGTCCAAAGTTGCAGCTAGATTTGGATAGAGTGCAGGTATGAGGGGTTCAAGTTGACATCTCAGAGCGCACAATCTAGTGCTTCATCTATGGCCTGAACTATGTGTCACCAGTAGCTCAACCAGACATGGACTCCCGCTTAGAGCAGCACAGAATGAAGCAAACACCTCTTAGCTGGATTGCTTTGGTTATTACTGATAGGAACCCACCGTGGTTGACGGCCAACATCTTGAAAATCACAAAGGCATTGTTGAGCATGATGGGTAAGTTTTGGTGGTCTGTAGTATGACAGCAGTTGGTATTGACTTCTACCGATAACATATTGACTCCAGACTGAGAAATTTTGGTTGCAGCCATCATG
This sequence comes from Jaltomata sinuosa, assembly GCA_003996215.1. Taxonomy (NCBI): domain Eukaryota; kingdom Viridiplantae; phylum Streptophyta; class Magnoliopsida; order Solanales; family Solanaceae; genus Jaltomata; species Jaltomata sinuosa. Next base: position 562,129 of record QJPP01001339.1, on the reverse strand, counting down.
TCTCGGTATGACATTATTATTGCCCGCATCATCATGGAGGAACTCAAGGAGCGTGCTTTGCGGCCATCCACATCTATCCCATTCCCTTGCCTAGTCACTCACTTATGTCAAGCAGGTGAAGTGCCCTGAGATTGTAGGAGTTGATCAGATCTCACAAGCTACTAGTTTTCAGGATATCACATTGATTTGGGACACGACTAACCCTGTGGCAAGGGGTAGAGCTCATTCAGCCGCATCCAGAAGTAATGTTTTTCTGGAGCCAAGTGGAGATGTGCTGGATGATGCCTTGGTTGTGTTTGATGAGAATGTTGCTCATACATTTGCTTTGTCTACTGCTGCACCTGGACCATCCACATCAGCTCAGTCTGCTCCATCCAATGAGCAGGGCCCTTCCTTCCTCTTTACTAGAGAGATTTTCAGCAAGGTCGCCAAAGCAGCTTTTCATATAGATGAGCAGATTAAGCATTTTTTCCAATGTCGTGAAGCCATTGATTTTTAGAGAGATAACTGATGTTGTGGACCCAATTCAGAGTTCGATTAATAGGATCAATGATCGGTTAGATGGGATAGAGGTTAGAGTGAATGAGCGGCTGCATAATCTGGCTGTTTTGGATCCTACTGCTATTTGACTGAGCTTGCAAAAGCTCAAGCTGACATTGATGCAATCCAAAATCACCAAGTACCGGTGCTCCCACATATTCAGATTCCACCGGTTGGTAATACAGAGGATGAGTCTTTCATTGACTTTTTTGCATATTCTCCTCCTCGTGAACCGACCGGAACTAAAACTGAGCCTACAAAAAAAAGAAAGATAAGAGATAAGAAGGTTCAGGAAGAAGTAGAGGATTCCCTATTGGGCCCCAAATCATTAAAGTGTAAGGAAGAGAGGGTCGAGAAAAAGAGGAAAACGCAAGAAGTGGAGGTACTTAAAGAATCTCGATCCATCCAATAAATTTGCATTGATTCTATTGGTACTGGTGGCTCGGGAAGTGGTGGTGCGGGCACCACAGAGGAAATTTCTTTAGACCCTATTGTGGGATAGAGTGTTGATGATGTTGCTCGAGCAGCCGATACTATTGAGAGGTCTGTGGAGGTAGCCTCAAGTGTTGAGAAGAATATGGGCACCGATCTAGTGGGCCCGACTACCATACATGATGACCGCGCTTAGACACCACAGGTATGCCTTTTATCCCTTGTTTAGTTGTTTTTAGTTCATTGGGGATAATGCATAGCTTTTTTTATGGGGGTGGGGGCAGCTTGGTCATTTGGTTTTTGTAGAGTATTTTGGTGAAGTCTGAGTAGCCAAAACACTCGCGTCGTGCCGCGACATTAAATCAGCGCTGCATGGGAGGCAACTCATGTGGGTACTCAACAAGGTACCCGTGTCCTTGGGGTTTTCTTGCATGTGTTCTTTCCCTAAGGACTTTTATATTTCTGTTGAACCAGCATGTGTAGAATAGGTTGTGAATAGCGAAAGAAGAATAGGAGCTTAGCACAGTCTATGGCTTGATTTTGAAAAATTGAAAAAGATTGAAAAAATAGAGACCCCTCAAATCATTTTTGTGTGTTACCATTTTGATAGACTAATGTTATAGATCTATACTTGACATTATGATTGTTAATCTGATGAATAGCTTAAGCTAGGGCATTAACTTGATAAGTTAGTAATTGGTTATTTGACTCTATTTCATATGTTTGTGAGCTGCATTCGTACCGTTCTTACATTGTGTGATAATCTAGAACTTGCCCGGTTAGTCTTGCCTAGGTTGTAGGATAGTTAGTTAGGAATGGATCATAGTTCATTTTTGAAATAGTCCACTTTAGCCTAAATGACCATCCAAATGATTTGAATATCCCTTGATCCCTGATTTTGAGCTGAAATTGACCCTTTTTGTTGTTTAGCCTAATCACCTTCCCTGTTTTCTATGAACCTTCAGTTTGGCCTTAGTCCCTCCTTGGACATTGTGTACCTCAATTCAGGCAAATCGCCTAAGTTGAGGGTTGCTACTGTGAAGGTAAGTGTGAAATATAGGGTATAAAAGGAAAAGGTTAGTGATAAAAAAAGGGATAATAACACGTGTGGCATTTATGTTTGGAAAAAAAAATATCATGAAAAAGTTGAGTCCGAAATGAGAGCCGCACCTGTCACTGATGAAAAAAATAGAAAAAGAGAATAAGGGAGGAAAGAAAGGGTGGTCTGAAAAGTGGAAAAGAAATAGCATAGTGTCAAGGAGGGCTTAGTGACAATTTCCCAAATCTACCATACCCATCCCCAAGCCTACGTTACAAGCCGAGTAAAGTCCTATAGTTATCCTAGCCCAACTGTTCGAAAGCCGAGGCATAGAAAATAAGGGCAAGCCTATGGTATTGTGCATGCATTGCTTGAATATCTTTGTGAGTGTGAGTGTCTAGTTCAGTCCCAAATGTTGAGTGTATTACTGAGTGAGTGAGACTTCTTTGTGGTGGGGGCACTAAAGTGATACCAATTGCTGACTATTAGTGTAAGTGTCGCCTGTGTAAGATAGGTTGTCTATTGATAGCGTAATGTCATCCATGGATCCTCTTGTGTTGTCTTGAGATGTAGTAACTGATGCACTTGTTCTACACTAAGAAGGAAAGGGGTGCTTGTTTTGGTCTGAATTGTTTAAATCTTATGACTGTTGTGGTTCCTAGTTTTCTTTTGCTTAAGCATCGTATTAGGATGGTTTTCTATTGTTGCTTGAGGACAAGCAACAGTCTTAAGTTGAGGGTGTTGATGTGCCATAGATTTACGTCACTTTCGACGCTTAATACTTAGGATTATTGCACGTTCTTTAGCATTTTGTTGGTAGATTTGATGGTTTTTATTAACTGTGCAGGAGAATAGATTCCATAGTCAAAGTGTTGAAAATTAGACTGAAAAGGGATGGCTACAGGTATTACAGATGGATTGACGGTCCATGGTTCTGGACCACGGACCCGTCCTGTGGAGTCGTAGAACAAAGTTCAGAAGCTGTGTAAGTCATGATGAAAAGCACGAGTCAGTCTATGAGTTGTGGTTCTAAACCGCGACCCATCCTGTTTGCTCGTAGACCAGATGAACTGCAGATGTGCAAAACAAGAGCAGGGAGCACGAGTCACTACACGAACCGTACTTCCAGAGCACGAACCGTCCTGTTGGACTCGTGGTTGTTGATTAGAGAAGGTGCAAAAAGAGAGAATAAAATCATGAGTCAAAAGACGGACCGTGGATTGACTTTACGACTCGTGGTTCCTCCCATGGTTTCCCATAACAGATGATGTTTACCATTCAAGACCACGGTTGACCCCAGCAGACCACGAACTATCATTTGGAATGACGGGTCGTCAACCAAGTCGTGGTCCCTGCCGAGTCCAGTTCTCCTAGTTTAGTTAGGATATGATTTATTATGTCTATAAATACCTTTCCTAGGTTTGCTTTTACGTTTTATGCTCTATATTTTGTAGGAAACACATTCGTAAACTTATGATATTGATTCATTCTTGGTTTTGAGAGATAAACACATTAATAGTTCTTTATTTTTGATTTCTTCTTCGTCTATTCAAGTTTCCGGATTTCTCTACTTCTTATAAGTATATGATCATGAATGCGTCAAAAACTCCTGATTGTTTACTTATGAACTTGAGTAGCTAAATCCACAACTAGGGTGGTGTTTATGCATGTTTGTTCTTCCCTTTGCTTTGATTGCTTTTTAACGGTTGCAAACGTTAGAACTTTTCTTATTCTTACTTACCGGATCAAGAGGGTAACGAATGAGAAAAGGATTGTTTACAATGGAGATTTGAGGCTATGAACCCTCATATAATAGCTTGACCTTGTCCGAAAATAGCTAATCTGGGATTAAAGGTAAGGGTTAGTAAAGCATACACCCGCGATCGGACCAAGGCATGTGGTGAAATTCTTCTATCTAGGGGACCAACCATTTAGGTGAATCTAACTTACCGATCTTTCATGCTAAGCACCAAACTAGTTTACTAAGTACAACGCCTTACTAAGTTATGATCTCATGGGGAATACTACCCTAGTCACTTCTCTTATTGATCACAACTCTTAAAATTGTTACTTGTTACTTGTTCGAACTTGAATTACAAGTACTACTTGTTACTATAAACTCCATTTATCTTAGGGAAATAAACGACTAAGAGAGCGAGTAACCATAATTGACCCTAGTCTTACCATATTCCATGTGGGATCGACTCTAACCTTGTTAGGTTCTATATTTGAACAGCGACCGACTTATGCTTCTAAAAGAATGTGTAATTTGGGCGTATCATATAAACTCAAATAATTTTTAAAAATCAGAAAAATGAGAAATTATGGGTCAAAATAAAACTCTAAGGATATATAATAAACAAAAGCAAATGAAGACGTCTAGTAAACACAAAACTTTAAACCTCAAAGTTCAAATCTCAAATCCTTTACTCCTCTCAAATTCAAACCTCAATTCACACAAGTGTAATAGACAATGAATAAATATATTATAAATCTATCCGTGTCAATAATCAACAAATATAACTTTTGCTCAAATGCACCATCGGTAAATAATCAACTACTTGATATATATATAAATTAAATTATTATTTAAAGTATATCATAAATCGACTAGTGTCATTATCAACAGATATTGTTTATGCTCAGCTACATTATTTGTTAATAATCGATCACTTGATATATATAAACTAGACAACACTTGATTAAAACAAATCAATGATCTATAATAAATCAAAAAATATATAGACGTTTAGTAAACACCAAATTAAAGCTTAAACTTCAAACCCCTTACTTCAAACCTCAAATCTCAAATTTCAGTTTGCACAAGTCTAATAGACTATGAATAAGTATATCATAAATCGACTCATATCAATTATCAACAGATATAATTTCTGCTCAACTACATCATTTGTCAAGTATCGACTATTTTACATATATAAACTAGTCTGCTATTTTAAGTATCATAAATCGACCTTGTGAGCAGTCTACAATTGTCCAATAAAATATATAGATAAACACTTGTATATGCCTAAAAAGGGCTATAATTAATTAAATTAAGAGAATTAGCAAAACTCAAATATTATAAAACTATGACTAAATATTATTTGGGAGTCCATATCAATTTTGGACATGATCAAATGAGTCTTGGGGCATGTAATAGTCGTAAAACACTAAAATATGACTATAAAGGATAAAATTAAATAAATTAAATTAAATTATGTGAATTAGCACCATTCAAGCATTGTAAAATAACTTATTATGATCCTATGGGAATCCACAATAATTGGACATATGATCATATGAGTCTTAGAACAAGTAATATTTGTGAGTGATTTTAGGACAAGTAATCTTTGATAACAAGTAATGTTTCTCAAACATTAAGTTTATTCTGAGGAAGTGATTGTTACAACCATTGCTCTTCCTTATATCATTTTGATCATGTATATAATTGGTGTGGACTCACATATGATGTGACTAAATTATTTCACAATGCTTGAATGATGTTAATTTAATTTAATTTATTTAATTATAGTTTTTTACTCATATTATTGATAGACTATATATTCATATGATCGATACTAGACTGATCAAATGTGCAAGTATAGATAAATCTTCTATTGTAGCATAGACGATGTGGTTTATTATATACCCATATAGACAAGGACTGATATATGATTATAAAAAGGCAATAATTAAATAAATTAAATTAACTTATGTGAATTAACATCATTCAAGCATTGTAAAATAACTTAGATGGTTCTATGGGAGTCCACACCAATTGAATATATGATCAAATGGGTCTTAGAACAAGCATTGCTTGTGAGGGATCTTAGGACAAATAATGTTTGAGAACAACTAATATTTTTCAAACATCAAGTTTGTTTTCTGAGGAAGTGATTGTTTCAATCATTGCTCTTCCTTATACCTTTTTTTATCATATATTCAATTGGTGTGGACTCACATGATGTGATTAAGTTATTTTATAATATTTGATGATGTTAATTTAATTTTATTTATTTTATTTTATCTTTTTTAGTCATACTATTGATTGACTATATATTCATATGATCGATGCTAGACTGAATAAATGTTCTAGGATGTATAACGACCATAGTCGATTATAGACTTTATGGTATATATTATCAAATGTTTAATTATGAATTTATCATTTTAATTTCTGCCCTTTTTAGACATATAATATAATGGTCTATAATACACAATTAGGATTAATTTTATATCATGAGAGTCTATAATTAATTATTTAAGAGCAATTAATTAGTGTGCAAAAATAAAAATATAAACACTAATAAATATGAAATGCCGCAGAAATTTAAATTCTTATATTCATAATAGTTGTTCATTTTCAACATTTTGACGATCATCCATATACATTGCATGATCACTCATGCCCTCGTATTTCGTGAATTAACATCAACGGATGGGTTTGTGGGTGGGGTGGGGGTGGGGATGATCTCGAAGCTTCTTTTCGAGATCTTTCAATAACATTAATTCTTAAAATAGCCCTAGAACCAACGGTGTTACGACCCAAAATCTCATTAGGCCGTGAGGGCACCCACCATCCCTGTAGGCGAACCCATTTCCTTTGTTAACCATTTAACAGTACAAATAATACGGAAGTAATATAAAAGTAAACAACTAACTCTTATAGATGCGGAATAAATGAGTTTAAATCCACACTACTCCAAGACTTGGTGACACCAGTACAAGAGCATCTATAAATATGAAATAAGTTTGTGAAAACTAAAACAACTGTCTCGAAGAAAGTAAGACAAAAAAACATAAAGAATCTCTAGAATCCAGTACTACCAAAGGAAAAGTAGTTCATCCTGAATCCTAACCACAACAGCCTCGAGCACAAGCAATAAGTCAAGTATTCCTAGTATCCGGCTCAATTCCTGCACGCAAAAGGTATAGCAAGTATAGAGTGAGTACGAAAATTACGTGTACTCAGCAAGCTTTGATTACTAACTCTTTCTAGAACCAATAACGAGAAGTATCTTAAAAGTTTCCTTTTTCACAAGTAAAATCTTACCAAAATATAAGTCACCATAACATAACAAATAAGGCACGTATCTGGAATAATTCAATAGAAAGTGCAATGCAGATGGAATATAATGCAATGTAAAGCACTGGCCAAAAATAAATCAGTATATACCCGCCAGAATCATTTCCCATCGGCACAATAAGACCGGCCGAAACTATTTTCCATCGTTATAATAAGACCCGTCAGAAATATTTTCCTTCGGTATAATAAGAACCTGAATTTCATAAATAATCACGGTACCACTTGCCGAAACCATTTTCCATCGGCTTTGCATGATGTCACTTGCCAAAATCATTTTTCATCGACTTAATAAGAATATGAATTTTACAAACAACTCAGTGGGCAATATCAATCAATAATTATCATACAACAATAAGAGTGGTATGAATGAGTATGTATGATTAAGTATACAACTGAGTTATCAATTACAATCAATTTCACATAATTTATGAGTCTCAACAGTTTAATTGTATCACATTGGAAAATTTTGCATAAAGTCTTTTTTTTTAAAGTCCGAAGCACAATTCTCAAACGTTGCTCATGCTCCTCTCTGCTATGAGAATAAATCAAAATATCATCAATAAAAACTATAACCAATGAATCCAAATAGGGCCTGAACACCCGATTCATTAACTCCATGAATGTTGTCGGAGCGTTGGTCAGCTCAAGACATAACTAAGAACTCATAGTGGCTATAACGGATCCTGAATGTTGTGTTAGGGATATCCTCTACCCTATTACTTAACTGATGGTAAACATACCTCAAATCAATCTTAGATAATACCAAAGAACCCTGAAGATGATCAAACAAATCTTCAATACATGGAATAGGATACTTTTTCTGAATTTTTACCTTGTTCAACTATTGGTAGTCGATGCACATCCTCATGGCAAGATCCTTCCTTGTCACAAATAGGATTGGATCCCTCCAAGGGGAAACACTTGAATTAATAAAGTCCTTACTCAAAAAATCTTATAACTGCTCTTTTAATCTATCAGATCCATTCGATATAGAGGGATAAAAAATAGGTTGAGTTTCCGACTTTAAGTCAATATCAAAATCAATATCACAATCAGGTGAATGCCTAGAAGATCACACAAAATACCTCCAAGAATTCATTTACCACTAACATCGATTCCAAATGAAGAGTATCAGTACTAGTATACCCAATATAAGCTAAATAGGTGAGACATTCCTTTCCAAGCATGCGTTGAGCCTTCAGAAATAAAATTATCCTTCTCGGGTAGGGACATAGAGTGTCCAACCACTTTAGTTTAGGAATACCTGATGCATCTAAGGTTATTGTCTTGGCATAATAGTCTAGAACTGTATGATAGGGAGAAATTCAATTCATATCCAATATAGCGTCGAAGTCTACTATATCTATAATAATTGAGTCTACCCACGTGTCTTGTATTACCAAGTCAAATTTATAAGATTGATGTAATAGATCCACCACTAAGAACTATCTCGGATGTAGAAATACCTATAGACGTGGAAGGTAATTCACAAGGCATAGCCAAATTCAAAACAAATTACGTAAGTACATAATAGGAAGTAAATCCACGATCAAATAAAACTATAGCAGGTCAAAAACATACTTAATAATACTTGAAAAAACTCTGGTTACACTAACAAAGTTACTTATTTGCCGATGTAATATTCTCAACCATCACTATATTGGTCCATGATCTGCAGGGCAAATCTTAATTACTATACACACGTCTCTATGAATGTTTCCATACAACTCCATACAAGTATTATTGTCAAAATTATTTAACTAAAGAATCCCTCTTTTCTTTTGATTTATGAGTTAACCCATCCAACATAGATGCTCGAAAGTCCTATGGTGAATTCGCTTATCTTGGTTTTAATTAATATTACTGATTCTCAATACAATTTCCAAAATGTAACTCATAACTTGAACTTGTCAATATCTATAACTAATCCACCACTTTAAATATCCTTGCTAATAGGTACCCAACTTAAACTATTCAAATTCTCTTCAGTACACCTCTACTCCAAAGAATAAAAAGGAAAGCTTTCAAACAAACCTTATAACAAGTTCTACCATCACAAATTTCATCACAATAGATCACATTTCATGTCCTCCCACCTAATCGAAACCTCTCAAAAATATATTTATCTTCAGGATGTCAATATTGTACTATTTCATTACTAAATTACTAACTTATCATTGATACACTCACATCATAAGATTATCATAATAAATCTAAAAAACAATAAAGTATACTTGTTCAAAACCACCTCGAGTAAACCATTCTTACTATGCCTAGCCTCCTCAGTTTCATTGTTCAAAATTACAATGCTTCTTAGCTAGTTATCTTTCTAACCACGTCACAATATCTTGCGTCATATTGTATAACATCATTCATCATTGTTGATGTGCAAACTTGAGAATGTGTCCTTATCATTGGTGAGAGAATGGAACAAAAAAGTTTAGACCTTAAACTGAATCATATACGCACGATAAGGAATAACAAAATGTAAATTTTCTAAAGTCCCATAGTCTCTCAAAGATAATAAATGGACGTATCCGCACTGATCCGCAAGACTCTATTAGACTCTGCTCTTATACTTAGTGGGACCTATAAACCATGCTCTGATATCATATTGTCATGACCAAAAATTTCATTAGGCCGTGAGGGCACCCACCATCTCCGTAGGCAAACCCATTTCCTTTGTTAACCATTTAATAGTACAAATAATGCGAAAGTAATATAAAAGTAAACAACTAACTCTTATAGATACAGGATAAACGAGTTTAAATCCAAACTACCCCAAGACATGGTGACATCAATAGAAGAGCATCTACGAATATGAAACAAGTCTGTGAAAACTAAAATAATTGTCTCGAAGAAAGTAAGACAAAAAACATAAAGAATCTCTAGAATCCAGTACTGCCGAAGAGAAAGTAGTTCATCCTGAATCCTAACTGCAATAGCCTCGAACACAAGAAATAAGTCAAGTTTTCCTAGTATCCAGCTCAATTCATGCACGCAAAAGGTGTAGCAAGTATAGAGTGAGTACGAAAAACACGTGTACTCAGCAAGCTTTGATTACTAACTCCTTCTAGAAGCGATAACGAGATGTATCTTAAAAGTTTTCTCTTTCACAAGTAAAATTTTATCAAAATATAAGTCATCATAACATAATAAATAAGGCACGTATATGAAACAATTCAATAGAAAGTGCAATGCATATGAAATGTAATGCAATGCAATGCACTGGCCAAAAGTAAATCGGTATATACCCGCTGAAACTATTTCTCATTGGCACAATAAGACCCGCCGGAACCACTTTTCATCGGCATAATAAGACCCACCGAAACCATTTTCCATCGGCATAATAAGAACCTGAATCATATAAATAATCAAAGTACCACTCGCCGGAACTATTTTCCATCGACTTTGCATGATGTCACTTGCCAAAACTATTTTCCATCGGCTTTGAAAGAATATGAATATTACAAAAGACTCAATGGGCCAATATCAATCAATAATTATCATACAATAATAAAAGTGGTATGAATGAGTATGTATGATCAAGTATACAACTGAGTTATCAATTACAATCAAGTTCACATAATTTATGAGTCTCAACAGTTTAATTGTATCATAACTTATGAGATTCTATCAATCGATAATAATTTCTGTAAGAATTTTTCATAGCACAGCACCAGTGCCCATATAAATATTCGTTATCTCATTTATACAGGATCTCCTCATTATCCATTACCCTTAATTCTATTAACTATAATAAAATTAATACTTTAAAAAGAAATTAGAAATCTCTACTTGCATCAAAATGAAGCCTGAGTGTCAAGTTATGAACTTTCCCTTCCATAATGCTTCCGAACGGTCAAAATCTATCCAAATACATATTAACTAACACGTCAAATTTCAAGTAAAATGAATCATTATTCGACCTCCAAATTAAGAATTTTTATTCTAAGAATCTAGACTTTAAGCCTAAATTGTCGGAATAGCAGTTGCTAATTAATCATACAAAAATCTGGAGAAACTTGAAATCACAAATAAAATCAATCGAGGGTAAAGCCAAGAACACAACGGTACTCACTTAAACTATGCAGACCCACTAATCTCTAATTCAATTATCAATAGAGCCTAATGATTAGTAATCATTGTTTCCTTATCATCATTAGGTCATCATTAACCTATTATTTAACTTTTAAACCACCTAAATCCTAATGCATCGAGAGAAAGTTTCTTTAAATAAGGGAAGTTGTATGAAAACTGTAGTACTTCACATACGCCACTTTGTAGGCACCATTAATATCCCTCACTCAACTATCATTATTAGCCAATGATTAGTAGTCATTTTCTTATTATTATTACAGATATGATTTGTAAACCAATTTACCCCTAATTGAAATTCATGCACGAGAAAGACATCAGAATAATGACTAATGTATGAATTCAATTCACATTGACACTGTTTTCTTGTATAGAAGTAACCAATCTCACTAAACGAAGCTAACCTGAGGCCGTAGTCAGAAGCTGTGAGTTTGAAATAGTACAGCAATGTCGTGCCCCTCTCGTATTCAGCCGCTTCCTTCTTAAAGCTTCTGCTATTATTCTCTAAAGTGATAAACCCTTCCCACTTAAATTCATTCTATGATAAAATGGGTCACACAATAAAAAAAATATTAAATAAATTATAAATTTGACCCATTAATCACCAATTAAATTAATTATTTGAAATAACCAAAACTTCAAATAGACCCTTGGAATTGGTTCGGAAACCCATGAAAACTGTCACGATCCAACCCGTCGTGAGTGGCACCCACCCAACTCTCGGATGAGCGAACAAATAGAGTTTAACACTTGCCTAGACTAACAGCCTAAAACCAGTAATCGAAAAGTAAACTAACAATCAAACAATTCAATAACTAAACATAATTATTATCCTGCGGAAAATCCCTCCTAGGAACTGAAAGTCATTGTACCAAACATCAATACCAAATATCTAGAATACTGGGATGCAACCCCAAAAGATAAAATAAAATAGTTTTAAGTCCGAAACAAATGGACTAAAACACTAAGATAACCCAAGGTAGCTCAAAACAAGCAGCTCACCCTTGAAAGTAAGAAATTGCCGGTGCTAGATGCGAGGTCGCGTCTCAGTCACTGGTAGATTTCATGTACTCACCAAAAGAAACACAAGTGCAGTATCAGTACACCACCACTGTGTACTGGTAGGATCATCAGCCAGTTTCCAAGTAAACGATATATATAACAGTACAACATATACAAGTAAATATATGAAAAACATGCAACAAGTATACAGGCCCTAGACTACAAGTATCTACCTACCTTGTCTCAGCATGAAATCCATCTCTTACAGTTCTATACCACGAACATGAGCCATTAACTATACCCTTCAGTCTAGCCCGGACTCACCCTGGAATCCCCTCTAGACACATACCAAGTAATGATTCAACCCGGCATAAACTAAGACCAACACTGCAGTTAAATAAGTTTTCGGCCACTCAAGGACTACCAACAATAGCACCTTTAACTAGACAACCTGGTCCACTCACGGAACCAATATCAACCAATGCAATACAATAGTCAATGAAACAATGCAAGATGCAATAAAGTAAACCCGTACCAGGCGTGGTACCAGTGCCAATCGAATATTATACCCATACCAAGCGTGGTACCCATGCCAACCATGTGTTATACCCGTACCAGGCGTGGTACCCGAGCCAACCGAATGTCAACAAACCACAGTCAATATATGATACAATTCTAAGTAAATAAAAGAGAATAACAGGAAAAAGGAATTAAAAGGAAGAAGAAAAGAGATAGAAAGGTAGACACACAATTGAAAAATCAAGGCAACCAATACTAAAAAGTAAAGACCTCCATTGAATTGTTCAAGATAGCACCTAACCCTATTAGAAAGACCTCAAGGGAATTAGATTTTCAAGAAACCCTTCTTTCCAAATTCAACACAATCAAAAGCTTAAGCAAGCTCACTAATCTCTCAAAGAGTATTTAGTCAATATCAATGTAATCTACCTAGGGAATTAAGAAAGCTACTACTTATACTAGGATAAAGAAAGGAAGAACTAGCTATTACAATTATACCCTTAATGAAGTAAGGGCTTTGTTTGATTGTCTTCCTTTGGTTGAATTCATGATAATTCATCAAATGTTCTTATTGCATGCTTAGCCTATTTCCTCACTAACATGGCCATCTTGTTCCTCTTTCTTCTTTTCATCTCCCCAAGCTACCATCAAGATGTGGAACCCCCGAGAAGGCTCCATAATGCACTCAAGTGCATCTCTTTTCATGAACAAGCTTTGTAATGCTTGGAGATCACGTGCTTGACTTTTTGTAAAAGGTCTTGAGGCAAATTGAATTGCATCATTCTCCCCTTCTTGAAAGGAATTTGCTCTCAAATTCAAATGGTCATTATCAACCACCATAGGAGAAAGATCACACACATTGAAAATGTTATGTACTTGGTATTTCGGAGGGAGATCCACCTTGTATGCATTGTCATTAAGCCTTTCAAGTACTTCAAATGGACCATCTCCTCTAGGAATTAGCTTTGTCTTCCTTTTGTTGGGAAACCTTTCCTTGCGGAAATGGACCCAAACCCAATCACCCGGTTTAAACACAATTTTCTTTCAACCCTTGTTGGTTCGTTTGGCCGTCTCTTGATTTTTCTTATCTAGTTGAATGCGCACCTTCTCATGTAAAGCCTTCATGGCCTCGACCCTTTTGTTATCATCTAAACGTAAAACAACATCTTGATACAAAGGGGTTAGATCAAGAGGGGTGAGGGGGTTAAAACCATAAACATCCTCAAATAGGGACATGCCAATAGTACTATGAATAATACGATTATATGCAAACTCAACTAAAGGCAATTAGTCTTCCCAAAATGTTAGCTTTCCTTTAACCATGGCCCTAAGCATAGAACCTAAGATTCTAGTCATAACCTCGGTTTGCCCATCAGTTTGGGGGTGACAAGAGGTGTAAAACAACAATCTTGTTCCAAGTCGACCCCACAACTCCTTCCAAAAGTGGCTAAGGAACTTAGGGTCCCTATCACTCACTATTGTTTTAGGAATTCCATGCAACTTGACCACATTCTCAACAAATCAAGATGCAACATGAGAAGCATCATCACACTTATGACATGCAATAAAATGAGCCATCTTGGAGAATCGGCCAACAATCATAAAAATGCTATCGTTTCCCCTTCTAGTCCTTGGCAAACCCAACACAAAATCCATAGAAATGTAAAGCCAAGGTCTTTGGGGAGTGGGAAGTGGGGTGTACAAACCATGGGGAAGTATTCTAGACTTAGCACTACGACATTGAACATATTGACCACAAAGTTTTGCAACATCAGTACACATTTTTGGCCAAAAGAATTGTTCTTCAAGAATCCCCAAGGTTTTATCAATACCAAAATGTCCCATTAAACCCCCATCATGTGCCTCCCTCACTAGGATTTCCCTCTAAGAGCTCATTGGTACACATAGTCGCTTGTTCTTGAACAAGTAACCATCAAATCTAGCAAAAGGGGTAGGAGGTTTATCCTTAAGCCCATAGTCCTTTTCCCATGCTTCACAATCTTGATAGATTTGAGCAAAAATGGGGTCCTCGGGATACAATATTTTCAAGCTTTCAAAACCCATCAATTTGGAAGTCAAAGTAGTAATCAAAACATGTTTTCTAGACAAGGCATCCGCTACAACATTATCCTTCCCCTTTTTGTATTGGATTACATAAGGGAAAGTTTCAAGGAATTAAACCCATTTGGCATGCCATTTGTTCAACTTCCCTTGGGCCTTTAGGTGTTTCAAGGACTCATGATCGGTCCTAATGACAAACTCTTTAGGCCACAAGTAATGTTGCCAATTACCCAAAGCTCTAATCAAAGCATAAATCTCAAGATCATAGGTAGAGTAATTCAATGTTGCACCTTTAAGCTTTTCACTAAAATAGGCAATGGGTTTTGAATCTTGCATCAAAACAGCCCCATTACCTACCTTACTAGCATCACATTCAATTTCAAAGATCTTATCAAAATCGGGCAATTGTAATAATGGTGCGGAGCTAAGCATTTTCTTCAAGGTTTCAAATGCCTTTGCTTGCTCCTCACCCCAAGAGAAAGGTGTATCCTTACGGATTACCTTGGTCAAGGGAGCGGCTATGGTGCTAAATCCTTTAACAAACCGCCTTTAAAAACTAGCCAATCCATGGAAACTACGAACATCACCAATGGATGTAGGAGTTGGCCAATTCCTAATAGCGTCTATTTTAGATTCATCAACCTCAACGCCCCTTGAACTCACAACAAAACCCAAGAAGACAACTTCATCAACACCAAAAGAGCATTTATCCACATTAGCATAAAGTTGTTCTTGTCGAAGCACTTCAAACACACATTTCAAATGAACAACATGTTCATCTATGGTCTTGCTATACACTAACACATCATCAAAATACACAACCACGAACTTTCCAATAAAAGGTTTCATCATATGATTCATTAAGCGCATGAAACTATTAGGAGCGTTAGTGAGACCAAAAGGCATCACTAACCATTTATATAGAGCAAATTTGGTTTTGAATACGGTTTTCTACTCATCACCGGGTTTCATCCAGATTTGATGGTAACCGCTCCTAAGGTCTATCCTAGAGAATACACATGAACTATTTAATTCATCTAATATGTCATCAAGTCGAGAAATGGGATGGCAATACTTTACCATGATTTTAATAATGGTGCGACAATCCACACATATTCTCCATGTGCCATCTTTCTTTGGAACCAAGATCACCAGGACTGCACACAGACTCATGCTTTCACGTACCACCCTTTTATCAAGGAGTTCATCCACTTGCCGTTGAAGTTCCTTAGTGTCCACTGGGTTGGCTCTATAAGCCGGTTTGCTTGGCAATTGTGACCCGGGATGAAGTCAATTTGGTGCTCAATTCCTCTTAAGGGAGGTAATCCCGATAGAAGTTCCAAGGGAAACACATCGTCATAGGCCTGCAAAAGAGAAGAAATAGAACTAGGCAAAGAAGAGGTTAGTTCATTAGTATGTAAAGAATAGTCCCTATGCAAGATAAGGACCACCGGGTGTCTCTCCTCCATCTCCCCCAAAATCTTTTTAAAACTTGTCAGGAGAGCCACCTTTGCCTTTGTCTTAGGGTTCTCCACCCTTTCACTCCCTTCTCCGACTCCATTGTCTCTACTACTACCATTCCCACCCTTGCTTTTCTCCTTCAACTCACGCATCTTTTGGTATACTTGACTAACTTGCACCGGTGTCAAAGGATATAAGACATGTTTATGCCCTTCATGCTCAAAGGAATACCGATTGGTTCTACTATCATGGTTTGTAGCTCTATCATATTGCCACGGTCTCCCAAGCAAAACATGACAAGCTTGCATTGGTACCACATCACATAGGATTTCATCTTGGTATTTACCAATCTTAAACTTGATCAAGACTTGTTTATGCACTCTCAACTCCCCACATTCGCTCAACCATTGAAGTTTTTATGGAGTAGAGTGATTGGTGGTGGAAAGGTGGAGAAAATCCACCAAGGTAGTACTTGCAACATTGGCACAACTCCCACTATCAATTATCAAGGAACATATATTTCCCTTGATGAGGCACTTAGAATGAAAAAGGTTCTCCCTTTGACTCGGGTCATCCATAACCTTGCTTATCATGGCCCTTCGCACTACATAGTTTGGCACAGTAAGCTCTCCTTATTGAGGCATATCCTTGATTACCACATTCCAACACTTAGAATATATTTGGGGTGTTAAGAAAAATCAGCTCTCTGAAGTTGAGCTACACTCTCCTGCAGGTAAGAGTGGGGGTTGACGCGCGCGTGACAGCTGGTGGCTGACGTGGCTGCTGACGTGTTCGGTCCACATGGACTTTTTTTAAAAATTATTTTCCACTAGTGGACCCAACAAACACCTTTTGTCAAAATTCAAGAGCACTTGAAGATCAAATATACTTTTGTAGCATCTTTTTCTTCAAGAACACTTGAAGATCTTCAAGAACACCAAGTTAAAATCTTTTTCCAAAACTTCACCAAATTTCTTCAAATCTTAGGACTAGCTCCCCCTCGGCCTAGAGAACAAACCCCAACCAATATTAACCTCAATTTCAACCAAAATTAACAAGACCCACTTGAATTTGTTCAAGTCTTCAAAGTTTTAAAACTCTTTCATGGTAGAATCTTCTCCACAATTCAAAATAACTTGAAACTTCAAATTTAGACTAAAATGATACTAGGGAACAAGAATCTAGCATCAAAAACAACAAACAAAAATAAAAAAAATTAGATTTTTTTTTATAATATCAAAATCCCAAAGACTAGATTTGTTGGAACAAATCTAATCCAAGCTCTTGATACCAATTGATACAATTCTAAGTAAATAAAAGAGAATAACAGGAAAAAGGAATTAAAAGGAAGAAGAAAAGAGATACAAAGGTAGACACACAATTGAAAAATCAAGGCAACCAATACTAAAAAGTAAAGACCTCCATTGAATTGTTCAAGATAGCACCTAAACCTATTAGAAAGACCTCAAGAGAATTAGATTCCCAAGACACCCTTCTTTCCAAATTCAACACAATCAAAAGCTTAAGCAAGCTCACTAATCTCTCAAAGAGTATTTAGTCAATATCAATGTAATCTGCCTACTTAAACTAGGATAAAGAAAGGAAGAACTAGCTATTACAATTATACCCTTAATGAAGTAAGGGTCTTGTTTGATTGTCTTCCTTTGGTTGAAGTCATGATAATTCATCAAATGGTCATATTGCATGCTTAGCCTATTTCCTCACTAACATGGCCATCTTGTGCCTCTTTCTTCTTTTCATCTCCCCAAGCTATCATCCATAATGCACTCAAGTGCATCTCTTTTCATGAACAAGCTTTGTAATGCTTGGAGCTCACGTGCTTGACTTTTTGTAAAAGGTCTTGAGGCAACTTGAATTGCATCAATATATGAACACACACAACTTGTAAAACCAACAAGTAAAATCGTTCAATCACAGACTGTAAACAGGAACCTAGACATTCCACACAATTTCTCTAAGCAATGTAATGCATACAATCACTTAGACATGAGTACATGAATATACACATTCACAGAAAATCATAAGTCATCACCTACCTCAAAATGTTCAAAGCTCTATTCGACCCGAGCTTTCCCATGTTCCGGATTCCTCTCTCGTTCTTGGTCTAAAAACAACACACAGGACATATAGTTAACACCCAAGGCATGTACATTACCCGGATTATACTAAATCCCCAAACCCCAGGCCACCCATGATCATCCCACCCCTTTCCCGGGCTTTCCCACCATTAATTCTCCTAGTTCTATTATTTTTTATGGATAAAACATGGAATTAAACAACCTATCATTATAATAATGTACTTTAATCCATACCCAAGAACTCACATGCTTGGAATCCCCTTCCTTTCCTAAATTCCACCATCCCTAGGTTATTCTAACCTTCCCCAAATTCCCTCCCAGCAATTCTACCACATAGGAAATGTAATACAAAGATTGGGGAACGAAAACCTTACCTTAGGGAAGAATTTGACAGAGAAAGGAAGAAAAATGCCTGAAATCGCCTAGCCCTTCTCCCAAAATGAACTTGAGAAAAACTGAATGTTTTGGTAGTTGTTTCTGCATTAAAAACCCATGGCCCGCTATAGCGGTCCTCGCTTCACTATAGAGGTCTCGCTATAGCGGTAGCACGCCGCTATAGCGGTCTTAAGTAGGTTGACCGCCATTATAGCGGTAATTTCTACCGCTATAGAAGTGGTTGCTATCACGCGTAATCGCGCTCGTCACGGATAAAGAGTCCGAAAATATGCCAATTTTGTCCATTTCATAACACACCTATTTCCCTCGATGTCCTGAAACAAACCCTTCACGTCAAATGCGACTCTGGGAGTTCTACATACCCAAATGCGATTCTGAAAAGTCCCCCAGACTCCTTTATTTCTTGGCTACGTGGAAAACTAGCTCAATCCGAGAAACATTAACCCATCTTTACCCGGATTTCCCTAGACTCTACCTCGCTCCAAAACTGGCCTAGGCTAGCCTAGCCCAGAATTTCAAACTCCCAAACCCAGAGTTTTCTAACTCTAAAACTTGGCACGATGGAACTACCCATAACGACGGACCCGGTCGTTACAATAGATACCAATTTACCCATCGTTTATCCCCAAACAATCAACCCAAAATTACGGAAATAAAAGGAAGGAAGTTTAGTACCTGAATCCTCAAACAATTGAGGGTACTTGTCCTACATGTCTTTCTCGGTTTACCAAGTGGCTTCCTCAACCGAACGATGTTTCCACTGAACCTTCACCATATCAATCACTTTTGTCCTCAACCTTCGGACATCCCGAGCAAGAATCAAAACTGGTTTCTCTTCATATTGAAGATCCTTATCAAAAAGTACTTCATCCCACTTGATAATATAGCCCCCATCCCCATGGTATCGCTTGAGCATGGATACATGGAATATCGGATGGACGCCCGAAAAACTAGGTGGCAGTTCTAACTTGTAAGCCACTGGCCCCACAATTTCAAGCACTTCAAATGGACCGATGAACCGAGGGCTAAGCTTGACCTTCTTACCAAACCGCATAACCCCTTTCATTGGCGATACCTTTAGCAATACTTGTTCACCAACCTGAAAGTCCATGTCCCAGACTTTGCGATCTGCATACTCCTTCTGCTTGCTTTGAGCAACCAACAACTTGGTTTGTATTCCCCTTACCTTTTCCTGTGCTTACTTCACTAAATCTATGCCCAGAGGCTTCACATCACCTTCCTCAAACTACCTAACCGGTGATCTGTAGTTCCTCCCATACAGGGCCTCGAACGGTGCCATATCGATACTGGAGTGGTAGTTATTTTTTACGAGAATTCGCACAATGGTAGAAACTGGTCCTAATGACAACCAAAGTCCATTACATATTCTCCCAGCATGTCCTCCAGTACCTGAATCGTCCTCTCTGACTGACCATCAGTCTGAGGATGGAAGGTTGTGCTAAAAGTGAGTTGTGTAACCAACTCTTCATGTAACTTTCCCCAGAACTTAGAAGTAAACTGCGTGGCCCTGTTTGAAATGATGGACAGTGGTACCCCATGCAGTCTCACAATCTCCTTCACATAGATCTTAGCCAATTGCTGCGAATTGTAATCTACCCTAACCGGAATGAAATGAGCGGACTTGGTCAACCTGTCAACAATAACCCAAATTGAGTCATACTTTCCCAATGTCTTGGGAAGACCCACCACGAAATCCATGGCTATCCTTTCCCACTTCCACTCTGGAATTGGCATTCTCTGAAGTAGTCCTACAAGTCTCTGATGCTCATACTTTACCTGATGGCAGTTTTGACATTTGGACACAAAATCTACTATGTCCCTTTTCATCCCGGGCCACCAGTAACGCTGCCTTAAGTTCCTGTACATTTTGGTCACACCCAGATGAATTGAGTACCGCGAACCATGAGCTTCTGTCAAGATTTTCTGAATTATATCGTCAACCTGAGGAACACAAATCCTCTCCCTGAAATGCAACACTCCACCAGAGTCTAACATGACATCTCTAGACTCCCCGGATATTACCTTACCTCATAACTTACCCAGTTTCGGATCCTGAAATTATTTTGCCTTTATTTCCTCTATGAAGGTGGCCTTGACCTCAATGCTGGCCAACAATCCACCTTGATCTGAAACACCCAAGTGCATGAACTTGGCCTCCAAACCCCGAATATCCTTAGCCAATGGTCGTTTGGACACTCCCAAACAAGCCAAGCTACCCATGCTAACAGTTTTCCGGCTTAATATGTCTGCCACCACATTAGTCTTACCCGGATGGTACTGAATTATCACATCATAATCCTTTAATAACTCCATCCATCTCTTCTGCCTCAGATTCAAATCCTTCTGAGTGAAACGTGCTGCAGACTACGATGATCTATAAATACCTCACACTTGACACCATAAAGATAGTGTCTCCAGATTTTCAATGCAAAAACCACTATTGTCAACTCTAAATTGTGAGTCGAGTAATTCCTCTGATGCACCTTCAACTGCCTGGATGCATAGGCTATCACATTCATGTCCTGCATCAACACAACACCCAAACCAAATGTGAAGTATCACAGTAAACAACAAAGTCTTTACCTTCAACCGGTAAGGACAAAATAGGGGTTATAGTTAGAAGTGTCTTGAGCTTTTGGAAGCTCTCCTTGCACTTGTTGGACCACATGAATGGTACCTCCTTCTGTGTCAGCCTGGTCAGGTAAGTAGCAATAGAAGCAAAATTCTTAACAAACCTCCGGTAGTACCCCGTGAGCCCAATAAAACTCCTCACCTTGGTCACAGAGCTAGGCCGAACCCAACTCTTGACTGCCTCAATTTTCTTGGGATCCACCATCACTCCTTTTTCTGACACTACATGCCCTAAAAATGCCATGGAAGTCAACCAAAACTCACACTTAGTGAATTTTGCATAAAGTTTTGGTGCCTTAAGATATCCAGCACAATACGAAGATGATTAGCATGCTCCTCCCTACTCTTAGAGTAGATCAAAATATCATCGATGAACACGATAACGAAAGAATCCAAGTAGGACTTAAACACCCCATTCATCAAACTCATGAATGCTACCGGCGCATTGGTCAAACCAAACGACATTACTAGAAACTCATAATTCCCATACCGTGTCTAAAAAGTAGTTTTTGGAATGTCCTTAGGTCTAATCTTTAGCTGATGGTACCCCGACCTCAAGATAATTTTTTAGAACACTGATTCACCCTGAAGCTGGTCAAACAAATCATTTATACGGGGTAGAGGGTACTTATTCCGGATGGTCACCTTGTTCAACTGCCTATAATCTATGCACATCCGCATACTACCATCCTTCTTCTTTACAAACAAGACCAGGGCACCTCAAGGTGAAGCATTGTGACGTATAAATCCCTTATCTAGGAGTTCCTACAGCTGAGTCTTAAGTTCCCTTAACTCTGCCGGGGCCATTCTATACGGAGAAATGGAAATGGGACGAGTACCTGGCTCCAAATCAATACAAAAATCTATGTCTCTGTCTGGAGGCATGCCAGTCAAGTCCGCTGGAAACACCTCTAAAAATTCAGAAACCACTGGAATTGACTCAATAGGAGAAGACTCTACACTATCATCCCAGAGATAAGCCAAGAAGGCTAGACACCCCATCCCCACTAACTTCCTAGCCCAGACAAATGATATTATCTTAACTGGCTTAGGCCTGTATACACATTCTCACTCTAGCCTATCCTTGCCTGGAATTTCTAAAGCCACAGTCTTGGTGTTACAGTTCAACACAGCATGATAAGGAGATAGCCAGGTCATACCCAAGATAATATCAAAATCAGCCATATCCAGGATTACCAAGTCTACCCAAGTATGTAACCCCACAAAAACAACAGAACATTCATGATATACATGAGTCACAACCACCGACTCTCTCACTGGGGTAGAAATATAGATAGGGGAATCAAGGATATCACAGGTCAAACCCAGCCCCAAAGCAAAACTCACAGATACATAAGAATATGTAGAACCTGGGTCAAATAATACCAAAGCCATTTTATTACAGACAAGAATAGTACTTGTGATCACCGCATCTGAGGCTTCCACCTCAGTCCTTCCTGGAAAAGCATAGCAATGTTCCCAATCATCAATCCGGACAACTTCTCGGGCTGGCTGCGCCACACCCCTGCCTGTGCCGCCTTTCCCTATGTCTCCCCGGCCTCCCTGAAAATTACCTCGCCCACCCTGTGGGCGACCCCTAGCATTACCGCCTCTCCCTGCCGGAACCACTGCTCTAATTTATTGCTGATCCTGATTACATGTCTGTCTATATGGACACTCCCTCTTAAAGTGGCCTAACTCACCACAATGGAAGCAACCACGGTCAAGAGTAGGTCTGCTAGCTGATGTGTAGGATGCTCCCCGGACTCTAGAAGCTGAAGACTGAGCTCCCTGACGACCACCTATTGTAGCTGGCAGAGCTGATTGAATAGGACGGTCCAGATAATCCTATTGATGCTGGCCCCGGGAGTATGAACCACTATAGTTTCCCTCATTTTGGGGCTTCTTGGCTAAAGCCTTAGCCTGCCCCGCTTGCCTAACTACCTCAATCTTCTTCACATAATCCACCACGTCATTAAAACCCTTTCCTGAAGAAGTTATATGCACTGACAGTACCTACAGATCACTATTCAGACCCTTGACAAACAATCGGACCCGTTCCTCCTCAGAACCCAACATCTGGGTAGCAAAAGGATACAACACATGGAACTTACTACTCCAAGTTCAGAAACTCATCCTTCTTCCGGTCCCTCAAAGTACGGGGAATGTACTTCCCTATAAACAACGCATGGAACTGCTCCCAAGTCACTAGAGGTAGGATAGAAAACTGACACTCAACATGAAACCTCCACCACTACTTGGCATCACCCTGCAGCTGAAAAGTGACAAATTCCACCCCATGCTGATGTATAATACCTAACTTGTGCAACCTCTCATTGCAATCCAGGATGAACTCATAGGCATCCTCCTTGTCTGTACCCTGAAACATCGAAGGTTTCAGCTTAAGTAACTTAGTCAGTATCTTATACTCATTACCTGTCATCACTGGGCCTAGCATTGGCCTGAGGAGATCATTTGTGCCCGAAGCTGCATCCATTCTTGGTGTAGTAGTAACCGCTGGCCAACCAACCCACTCAGAACATCCCACGCCTATCTAAAAGCTTCCAGTGTCATAGTAGGAAGGCCTGCACCCCCAACTGGTGCCGCCTCCTCCTAAGCCCCTCCATCCTCTACAACCACTTCTTCTACATCTTTAGCCACATGATCCTGAGGTGGGGTAGGGGTTACCTCATGTGTAATAGCAGCTCGAGCTCCACCCCTGGCGGGTGCGGCTCCAGCTCATCCCCTGCCCCTTCCCCTACCTCTGTCGCAAACTATCGAGCTCACTGCTGGGACCGCTGGCCTTGCTTCGTTATTCCTTGTAGTAACTATCTGCGGATAGAAGAGTGAACGCAATTAGACACCAATTTATATCACCAGATACTAATTGGAATCGAGTTATAGCACAAAGGAAAGAAGGAAGAGATAGTTTTTCCTAAAGCCTCATAGCCTCTCGAAGAAAAGTAAGGACGTCTCTGCACTGTTCTGCAAGACTCTACTAGACCTGTTTGGTACAACGAGATCAACGAACCTATGCTCTAATACCATCTTTGTCATGATCCAACCCATCGTGAGTGGCACCCACCTAACTCCCGGATGAGTGAACCAATAGAGTTCAACCATTGCCTAGACTAACAGCCTAAAATCAGCAAGAGAAAAGTAAACTAACAATCAAACAATTCAATAAGTAAATATATTTATTATCCTGCGGAAAATCCCTCCTAGGAACTGAAAGTCATTGTACCAAACATCAATACCAAATATCTAGAATACGGGGATGCAACCCCAAAAGACAAAATGAAATAGTTTTAAGTCCGAAATAAATGGACTAAAACTCTAAGATAACCCAAGGTAGCTCTAAACAAGCAGCTCACCCTTGAAACTCAGAAATTGTCGGTGCTAGATGCGAGGTTGCATCTCAGTCGCTGGTAGATTTCTTGTACTCACTAAAAGAAATACAAGTTCAGTATTAGTACACCACCACTATGTACTAGTAGGATCATCAACCAGTTTCCAAGTAAACAATATATATAACAGTACAACATATACAAGTAAATATATGGAAAATATGCAACAAGTATACAGGCCCTAGACTACAAGTCTCTACCTATCTTGTCCCAGCATGAAATCCATCTCTTACAGTTCTGTACCACGAACATGAGCCATTAACTATACCCTTCAGTCTATCCCGGACTCACCCTGGAATTCCCTCTAGACACATACCAAGTAATGATTCAACCCGACCTAAACCAAGACCAACACAACAGTTAAACAAGTTCCCGGACACTCAAGGACCACCAACAATAGCACATTTAACTAGACAACTCGGTCCACTCACGGAACCAATATCAACAAATTGAATACAATAGTCAATGAAATAATGCAAGATGCAATACAATAAAGTAAACCCGTACCAGGCGTGATACCCATGCCAACTGAATGTTATACGCATACCAGGCGTGGTACCCATGCCAACCATATGTTATACCCGTACCAGGCATGGTACCCGAGCCAACCGAATGTCAATAAACCACAGTCAATATATGAACACACACAACTTGTAAAACCAACAAGTAAAACCATTCAATCACAGACTGTAAACAGGAACCTAGACATTCCACACAATTTCTCTAACAATGTAATGCATACAACCACTTAGACATGAGTACATGAATATACACATTCACAAAAAATCATAAGCCATCACCTACCTCGAAATGTTCCAAGCTCTATTCGACCCAAGCTTTCTCGTGTTCTAAATTCCTCTCTCGTTCTTGGTCTAAAAACAACACACAAGATATATAGTTAACACCCAAGGCCTGTACATTACCCAGATGATACTAAATCCCCAAATCTCAGGCCACCCATAATCATCCCACCCCTTTCTCGGGCATTTTCACCGTTAATTCTCCAAGTTCTATCATTTTTTACGGATAAAACAGGGAATTAAACAACCTATGATCATAATAATATACTTTAATCCATACCCAAGAACTCACATACTAGGAATCCCTTTCCTTCCCTGAATTCCACCATCCCTAGGTTATTCTAACCTTTCCCAAATTCCCTCCTAGAAATTCTACTGCATAGGAAATGTAATACAAAGATTGGGGAACGAAAACCTTACCTTAGGGAAGAATTTTGACGGAGAAAGGAAGAAAAATGTCTGGAATCGCCTAGCCCTTCTCCTTAAATGAACTTAAGAAAAACTGAATGTTTTGGGATCTGTTTCTGCATTAAAAATCCATCATCCCGCTATAGCAGTCCCCGCTCCGCTATAGCGGTAGCCCGCCGCTATAGCGGTCTTAAGTAGGTTGACCGCCCTTTAACCGATGATATAGCGGTAATTTCTACCTCTATAGTGGTGGCTACTATCGCGTAAGACCACGCTCGTCACGGATAGAAAGTCCAAAAATCTACCAGTTTTAGCCATTTCACAACACACCTATTTCCCCTGACATCCTGAAATAACCCCTTCACGTCAAACAAGACTTTAGGAGTTCTACTTACCCAAATGTGATTTCAAAAAGTCCCCTGGACTCTTTTATGTATTGGATACGTGAAAACTAGCTCAATCCAAGATAGCCTAACCCATCTTTACCCAGATTTCCCTAGACTCTACCTCACTCCAAAACTGGTCGAGGCTAGCCTAGCCCAAAATTTCAAACTCCCAAACCCGGAGTTTTCTAACTCTAAAACTTGGCACGATGGAACTACCCATAACAATAGACCCAGTCGTTATAAAAACAAACCAAATATATAAATTGACTAAAAAAGCACGTTCTAGATCTATTGGAAATACTAAAATACCAATTCGGGATCGTCTTGATTGAAGGTTGACCGTGATCAAACATAACTCTCTTGAAACTCAAGATTCCAACCAATCACTTAAGTCACTCTCGAATACCTTGAAGTCCATACTATAGTAACAACCTATTTAGATGTTATCAAAAGGCACCTCATTATTAGTGAGCTATTCGTGTGAAGAATGGGTTAGAAAAACTTTTAGGTTGGGGAGTTGGAAATTTTTGGACTAGGCTAGTCCCGGATAAATTCAGAGAGAGGTAAGGTCTAGGGCAACCCGAGAAAGAATTGGGTAAAATGTCTAAGGTTGGGCTAGTTTTTCCATTAGCTAAGGTGTTAAGGAGTCCGTAAGACTTTTTGGGAGTGAATTCAGGTGAGTAAAACTCCTGATATCGAAATTGATGTGAAAGGATTGGTTTGAAATATCAGGATTTTGAAGTGTGTTGTAAAATGGGTAATTTTGGGGGATTTTCCAAGGTTTTATTCTGTGTCAATCGCTATAATAGTTGACACTGTGCTACTGCAACAATCGGTATAGCAGAGAAATTCCCTCTATAGCGAAAGTCAAGATGGACAACTCAGTGATAGCGAGCAACTACCACTATGGCGATGCCTCTATAGAAGGATCAGGCTGCCATAGCGGGATGACAGAACCAGAAAAACCTAAAAATGGGTTTTTAATTTCATTCTCTTCCCTTCATCCTTAAAAACATATGAGAGTTACTCCAAGAACTTTCATAGGCTGCTCCAGGGCTTGGGAGCCGTGGAGAGGGGAGATTTCGGCTAAAAGGATGCGAAAACATGGATTTTGGGATTGTCATCCATCAGAAAATGCCTTCATGGAGCTAGAATATGCGTTGCGCAGCTGTTTAGCGGCTAGGTAGGCTAGGTTTTTAATTGAGTAGTTAGAACTATTTCTACCTTTATATTATTCTCGTAGAATAATTGGATAATTTATGCCTAGGCCTTCAAGCATGGAGTCTGGAGGTGTTGACACCCAATTTTGGCCCTCCTTTTTCCCATAATTAATTTTTATATGCTTCTTAGTCCCGAGGACTTTTCCAAAATAATTTTTCTTATTTTTATATTAATTTTTTATAAATTTTGGCACCAATAATCATTTTTTAAAATGATTTCCTTTACTTCTTGTAATAATAATTACTAATAATATTGTATCTTATAAATCACCCCAAAAATATTTTATAATTCTTTCTTTTTAACAAGATATTGGTATACTAACGTTTATTTCAAACTCTAAATGAAATTTTGTCGTATCACTATAGTATTTCCTAAATACAGCTCTATCAATTGAGGATTGCGATTACGCATATCAAAATTATTTTTTAAGTCAACTATATACGTATTGAAAATTAATTGGGATGAAAGGAGCATCGTTAAATTAATTAAGTGAGAAAACGATTAGGAAAAATTGAATTTTACTACAAAGCTAATTCATTTACTTATTTGGGCCAATTTAATATCTCCTCCAGCCAGCCCACTACCCAATTCTCCTAACCCGGCCCAAAACCTTCCAACCCACTATCCAAAAACCGCCCGACCCAAACCGTTTGACCCGGCCCAAAACCCCTCAACTAAACGCACCCATAATCCTCACGCTCTCCACTCTCCCGTCCCACTCCCAACGAAACCGAAAGACCACCCCTCCCCAAACCCCTTGCTCATCGCCTCACCTCCAAAGACCCGCCGGATTTCGCTTCGTACCGGCGGGCAAACGGCGACGGCGCCTCTCCCGTCACCTCACGATGTCCCTTCCCCTTTTCGGAGATTTTACAACTTCAAAAAGGTCGCCCGCCGCTAGAACACCAGATAAGGGCAAAATCCGGTGGTCTTCACCCTTCTCTCCTCTACCTTTTCTACCAGTGCAGCCGTCCCCTCACCTTTCGACATCACAAAAATTGAGCTGTAAAGCTTCCCCCACCGCCGACTGCAGACCTCGTAAAGGAGGAGAAATCGAAGACCCGTCGGATTCAAAGTGTTATCCGAGGGGTATGACCTTTATCCGGCAAATCCGAGTGCTACACCTCCAACCCGTCACTTTCTCTTTCAAATCAGCATGAAAAGGTAGGCATCTCTCCTCTCTTTCTCTGATTTTCATCATTTCCCTTTGCAACTTGGCTTTCCAAGAATTTAAATTTTGAATTCTTGTAAAGAAACATGGGAGCCCTCAATTTCGGCTATAAAAGGAACCCTTGGGTTTCCATTATAGCCACGAATTAATCATCAGAAACAACCAGCAATCACTAACAATTTTTATTCATCTTGTTCTCTAATTTGTTCCTCTCTTTTGTTCATCTCGGAATACTTCGAGTTGAAATTAGAGTCGGAGTCGGAGTAGCTAGTTTGAAACTCAACACTTGACGGCCTCAAATCGCTGCCCAACACAAGGTAAATCCTATCCCGTCTTAATTACGTTGGGCTTAGTTTTTATCAATTGTTTGTCATGTGCTTAGTCGGAATGTTAACTGGTTGTTTTTTGGCATAAAAGTGTGAAATGAAATCAGTTTCTGGTCATTTTGTTCAGATTATGTGTTTGTAACGTGTTTGCCCTACGATTTAGTAAGCTTGTTTGAGTTATTAAGAGTTGTTGGCTGCCCATCACGAGATTATCTTGATGTCGATTTGAATATTCGACTTTGGCATCAACTGTTGGTTGCATCTTAGGCTAGCTGCTTGCTTAAACGAAACTTTCCATTTCCAACTTAACTTAGCTATGTGTTTGGTTTCAATGTAAGTTTAAAAGTTCACTAGTTTGCTTGATATCATGGCATGAATATGGAAGTGACAACTTGAGTTTAAATGTTGTTAATAAGCTTGAAAATCCACTGTTAAGGCAAGTTCTGATCAGTTTTGAACAAGTTTGTGGTATGGTTAGGCATTGTACCAATTTAAATCACTTCATATGAGTAAAAGATGGTACTAATTTGGCTTCCAAAGTTTGAGGTTAACGGGCTGTGGCTATAACTTCGAGAAGATTGTACATACACATGTGAAATCGTTCTAAAGGCTTGCATATATATATTGATCACCTAGCTTTAGGTTAATTAAATTGAATGAAGAGTATGGTACCAGCCCACACGTAGGACTATTTTCTTCATGTTAAAGCATGTGATGTTCGGTCTTAGGGTTTGATTTAGTTATTCGGAAGGTGTAATCTCTTGAGAACTAAACTAAAACTTGTCTCCTTCCTCAAAAAATTTTCTGAAATTGAAAAGCTAACTCACAAGGATAGTATTATTAACGTAATAAGTTTATGCCTATAAATTATGGTGTGGTGTTCCATCTCGCTCCCCTCTTGCTTCCTTAGTTGGTTGTGTAAATTGTATTAGTCGAGTGAGTTTGTACTTGTATAAACAACTCATTGGAGTGGTGTCCTTGTTTGGATTTTGATAGTTCAAATTGGCTAAGAATCTGCCAACGCGAGCAAAAATTTGTTAAATTCTTAACCATATGTTCAGCATAGTTGTTGGTTGTGCTAGCCATTTAATTTCGGGTGCGGAAAATGTGAAATACAGATAGTTTCGGCCTTAGTTTTATTCACATCAGGTGATATGTTTACGAGGTATTTACAGCTTATAGATTAGTTTGTAAAATTGAGATTCATGCACTAATGGAGAAGTGTACCTTTATTTTTTGATAGTATCCCAATTCTGCCGATTGTTTTAATACACCCATCTTTTGTGTCTCTGTTTTAAAATTCTCCATTGATTATTTTCATTTTCTAACATTGTCGGTACTCATTTCATAGATTCTGAAATCTGTGTTTTCCTTTAAATATTTTTAGTATTGAGAAATACATGTGTCTTCAAAACTGTTGGACTGATTTCATGTCCTAATGAACCTACACGAATTAACTAGCACGTAAACATACATTATTATGCTACTGTGGTTTAATTGTTTGAGCTTATGTGTGGCCACACTTTTGAAACTTCCTCCCAAGTCTTTTCATAAATGTATGTGTACTACT
This sequence comes from Jaltomata sinuosa, assembly GCA_003996215.1. Taxonomy (NCBI): domain Eukaryota; kingdom Viridiplantae; phylum Streptophyta; class Magnoliopsida; order Solanales; family Solanaceae; genus Jaltomata; species Jaltomata sinuosa. Next base: position 531,455 of record QJPP01001339.1, on the reverse strand, counting down.
TTAAACTGGAACAAGTAGCATAATCCCCTTAATTGTTTAAGTGTTTATATGTCCACTTAGTAGTAATGTATCCTAGATAAGTAAAGAACTGAAAACAAAGTTTCCCTAAATATGGCAGCTTCCCTTTTTCCTTTTAATGAAAATCATGACTTTGTATTAAATTTGTGATTTAATTTACCTTTGATTTTTTTTAAGTATATTTCCCTGTCTTAATATATGGGAGTAAGCAGGAAGATAAGTTGGTGAGGAAAAACCTATCCCGTCTAATTACGTTATGCTTAGTTTTATTTTCATAGCACGTTGATTCTGTTTGATTTGGCATTAGTTGTTATAGATGGCTGATTCCGAGCGCAAAAAGGTGAAATGAAGACAGTGTTTGGTCGTTTGGTTTTGTTCACATTAGGTGTCATTTGTTAAACATTTTGGACATTTTTGGGTGTAGTAAATTTCAGTTTCAAAATATGGTCACATATCGTCTTTCATATATGCTTGTGTATTTACCGAATAGCATGTTTGTTTTCCTTATCACTTTATTATTACGTTTGGCATATTTCTGCATTTTTGTAAATTTTGTTATGCAAGTTACTAATCCTTATCATTTTTTTTCGTGTTACATGAAACAACCGGAGAGCTGGAGTTCTCATTTGAAACTCACTTTCGGCCCGATATATTTGGGTCGAGCAGCTATTAGGAGCTATCGCGGTGCTCAGGGTCGTTCTTTAGAAATTTAGTTCCTCCAAAGGAACTTGGTGTATCTAGCCCTTTTACTTTTTTTTTATTTATTGTTTTCCCTTATGCTTACTTGAAATAACTAACCTTGTATATTTGGATATGTTTTTTTTTCCTTTGATTTTGATTAACGTTTATTCTTCGGCTATTAGTTTCATGGATTACTTTATCTAGTTTAAAATTTTGAAAGTGAGTTTTCCTTCACTCTTTTAGTTTAGGCAAATATTTCTAATTTCCCTTTTAAGTACTTTAAAATAGTGAGTGAACGCTTAAAAAAATAATAATAATAATAAATAGTGCAGATTTTTAGGATTAACTAATTTAGGCTTTGTTTCAAGGAAAACTTGTTTAAATAACTCGCGGTAGATTTTCAAAAACATTAATTAGCGATTCAATATATTTCAAACGAATATTTAGTCATTCTTAGGCCTTAAACTATAGAATGTTTTATCTAATTTAGGCAAGCCTTCTTTATATTTATTAATAACTCATTTATTCTCTTATTCTAACCCCAATATTTTACAAATATTTTGGTTATACTCTATATCTATTTTGAGATTTCAGATTTTTAAAGCCTCAAAACACAAGGTATATATGTCATATGCTATCTACTACAAGGTATATATTTATATTTTACTTACCCATCTTCCTACTTAAATTATACATATATTATTTTATCACAATTACATTTACGTACATAATACTTTCTTTCATATTCAATGTATGTTTATTTTTCACTTTACAAATAAAAGTCTTCTTTATACGAAACAAATAATTTTCATTCTCTACTCAAGTCTTCAAATTCTCTCTTACATGAAATATATTTATGAAATAAATTTGATTTTCTTTATGTTTTTCTCTACTACCGGTATACTTATTTCCTACATTTTTTACTTATCCAAATCCTTTAAATAATAAACTTTTCACATGATTTCCTATATTTTAAATATACATACGTCATTTTATTTTCTTTCTATAAACATGTCATAAACTTTTCCGAATTCTAAGAACTACATTTTCACTTTACAAAAAATATGTTTGTATAAATAATATCCTCTTTTTTAGCCCTTTTAAGTATATATTCTTATAAATCATAAGGTTCTACATATTTTAATGGTAAGAGTATTACTATTAAACTTTCATATATTTCGACATGTACGTAGATATGTTTCATCATTTTTACCATAAGCATATTTTATTTTATTTTTTACATATTGTGGTAGCATGTGTCATATACTTTGAGTTTTCTTTAAATTAATAAAATATGTTTTTATCACCCTTTTTTAGCAAATAATGGACAATTAGTTTTTCCCAAATATGTTTCTAAATTGTGTTTAAGGACTATCTTCGGATAGGCTCTGAGGGGTGCCTAACACCTTCCCTTCGAGTAACCAAAACCCTTACTCAGAATCTCAAAAGTTTTTCGAAAGACCAAAATAGAGTTTTACAAAAAAAAATGGTTTCCTAAGTTTCCTAAAATTTAGGTGGCGACCCTAAACCCTTTTCAAAACCAGGAAGAAGAGCCGGATGTTGCAAGCATATTTTGGCCAGTCCAAAATTGGGCACGACAGAATGGCGACTCTGCTGGGGAACTAACTTATATTTTTCCCTTAGCGTGCTTAGTTTATGAATGTTATTTGGGATATTTGTTTATTTGCAGTACATTATTTGTTTTAATTACGTTTATATCGTTATTTGTTTGAAAGGACGCAAGCCAAATCCAAACTTGTGTTCCTTATTTGTTTGATAAACACTACTTGTTACTGCTTTCTCACTTGCATTTCTCTATCGAGTCTTTGGCCGTACACATTTCACACAATGTGGTACACGCGGAGGGTTTTATGCCCTACCAAACCTTCTTTTGGATTTCTTAGTTTCAGGGTCGGTGCAATTAGGTTAGTAAGTCGTCTCGCAGTTATTCAGTCCACTCTCAAATCTAGGAAAACACTCTTATTCTAGAAATAGGTCATGTTGCATAGCCTTAGGCAGGACGATCCTTGGGATTGACACTGCATTTAGGAAACCACCCTTGGGTCAACGGGTTTTTTCATAAAACCCAACGACATATACTTTTGTGTGAGATTGATGTAAATGATCCAAACTAAAACACATGATGGATTTGGGATAAACAAACTTATCATACCCTTTACCTTTTCTTTCAGATGAATATCAACCAAAACTTACCAAACATCCAGATGGTCATCTCAGCACCTTACAACCTAAAAAAGTGGTGGTGAAACATCCGCGTAGCACATGGGGATGAGGTACGGGAGCAGCTGGGGGCTTTGCTGTCACTTATGGGGATCCAAGCTGACAAAACCCTCACCACTTTATTAATGGAATTTTGGGACCCAACCACTGTGACCTTCAAATTTCTGGATTTCGAGATCACTCCTACCTTGGAGGAGATTAGTAATTTTGCTGAACTACCACTAAGGGAAAGAGTGTCGGTACTCCCATCACCCATAAAGAGAGCAGATTTTCTGAGGCTTTTAGGATTACACATTTTCCATCACTAAGAAATGTGGAAGGAGGAAAGGTGAAATTGGATTACCTCTTTGAGAGATACGGTCGTCTCGAGAGTTTTTACGAACACCAAGGTGAATTCGCATGTACCCGCAGACAGTGGGTATATATGCGACCGAGGGCCTTTATGTTGGCTTTTTTGGGAACTATGATTTTCCCGATGAGGTTTCATTGCATCGACCTCAATATCCTGCCGATAGTGATGAACGTCTTTGCAGAGCCGCAAAGACTTACCTTGGTACACATGATCCTTGCTGAGATGTTTTGGTCGTCCTCCGCATGCACACGAGGACACAATTTCTTCGGAGGCTGCAATTTGTTATTGCAAATTTGGGCTGTAGAACACTTCTATCGCCGCCACCCACAAATGGACTACTGTATCGACACTCGTAACAGGATTCAGACTCATAAAGAGCACATGAGATATTGGACATATGCACCCACCGGAGAAGAAGAATGGCGCACACTTTTGACCAACCTTACCGGAGATTTCATCCAGTGGAGATATCCCTAGATGACAGGATTGGCCTTCATCAGAACTCGATACTTGTATTTCATCGATTTGATGGGACTAGGAGGCATCCAGCCATATGTGCCTCTCCGTGTTTTAAGACAGTTTGGCTTTGTCCAGGACATACCATTGTGGTCAAACATGGCGTTATATGAGGACAGTTATGGTGTCGTGATACCAACGGTCGAATGATGAACTTGCAGGCTGAATGGGATTATATGATCACATTGCACATGGAAGGATACAAATGGTGTACGCCGGAATACTATGCTTGGCGAACGACCGTGAGCCACTTGGCTCAACCGAGTGCAGAAGGATTCAGGGATTTGGCAGATGTCCAGTGGGTCAAATGGGTTAGGGAAGAGGTGCTTCCCCGCATGGAGATCACAACACCAATGTACAACCAGATTGTCCCAGACTCCATCAATTATTTGATAACAAAGGTAGAGGAGGATCCGGAAGAAGATCCGGAGGAGGAGGAAGAAGATCCCGAGGATCCAGAAGAAGATCCAAAGGAAGAAATGGGGGAAGACTTGGAAGAGGATCCGGAAGAAGACCCTGAGGAAGAGGATCCGGAAGAAGACCCTGATGAAGAGGATCCGGAAGAAGATCCCGAGGAGGCTTCTGAGACCGGCTCCAACTTTTATGATCCTAACGATGGAGGGATGATAGAGACAGACTCAGAGCCCAGGTATCATCATTCCGCTGGATCTCCAGAGTATCATCCAGCACCACAGGACGATAGTGATGACGGTCCTACATGGCCCTAGGTTATCCTTTCATATTGTACCCCTTTTTCATATTCCCTAAAGGTGCCTCATGGCCCATCCCTTTGTACGCCCTAGTGGCCATCCCATGTCTTTCATTTTCAGGCTCCCATCAGCCTATCTATTGTAAGCTTTCAAAACCACATTTTGCTTAATGAAAGTCATGTTTATCTCAAATCCTAAATATGTTCAAAATGGATCATTTATTATCAAATTGTATGCAGCGTAGGCCTACCTCTGGCAAAATGAGGCTCCATATTAGGACGCATTTTTGTGTGAATATCGCCAACTTGGCGTATATATATTTGTTATATATTCCAACATTTCCCAAACTAACATAGTTTCCTTTTTCTTTCCTTTCTTTTCTTTATGTTTATTATCAACCCCCCAAAGAAAGTTGATTTGTGTCGATTTGTAAACTGGTGGAATCGCAATACAACCTCTGATCTAAAGGAAAAATGAGCGAAGAATCTAACAACGCCTCGATGGTACCGGTAGATGGCGCCGAAAGTTCTCGAAAACTGATGGACACTCAAAACGACGAACAAATGGCCAACATGGCACAAGAAATTGAGATCTTGAAAGAAGAACTACGCCAAGTGCGGGATTTGACTAAGCTTACAGCTGCCACCTTCCCCGTTCAATTCCAATTCCCAAATGCTGAGTTACGGCCAGTCACTCCCGCCAACGTAACAAACACGCCTAAGCAAACACCACTTGTTCCCACTTATGCTCAAGATCTACTTGCTCATCCGCCCGCTATTAGGGCTGCACCTAATCTTTCCTTGCCTACGCAGAACTTCACTGTTCCAATTCACCCAACAATGCAGCACATACCTGAGGCACATGTCACTTGTGAAATGCCTGTTCCACCGGTATATGCTACTGAAGCTCCTACTTTAGCAACATCCATGGCTGTCAAAGTACCATATGAGGTCGATCAGTACATAGGATTGGAGAGGGATGTCCGGTCAAATGAAGAGAGGTCGATAGCGGCTCAACTCGAAAGTTTGAAAAGGGCTTTTAAAAGCATGCAAGTTACTAGGGGAACCGAAAGTCTGGACTATGATGACCTATGCATCCACCCAGACATCGATATGCCAGTCGGGTACAAACAACCAAAATTTGATGTATTTGATGGGAAGGGAGATCCCCACGCACACCTAAGAGCCTATTGCGACAAGCTGGTCAGCGTAGGAAGGAACGAGAAGTTGAGGATGAAACTGTTCATTTGAAGTCTGTCGGGAGAAGCTCTGACTTGGTACACTCGCCAAGACCCTCGCAAATGGCGTGATTGTCAAGAAATGGCCGAAGATTTCATGAGTCGCTTCAGGTTTAATACCGAAATCACTCCAGACAGATTCTCACTTGCCAACATACAAAAGAGGCCATCTGAATCATTTCAAGAATATTCATGGAGATGGAGGACTGAGACTGCTCGGATCTAGCCTCCACTTGACGAAAATGAACTCTCTAAGTACTTTATCTGAGCTCAGGAAGGCGTCTACTTCAACAAAATGATGTCAATGATGGGCCAAAGGTTCGCTGACTTGGTCAAGATGGGAGACTTTATTGAGGAAGGTATTAAGTCCGAAAAAATTCAGTCTATGGTCGCACTGCAAGCCGCAAGCAAGGCCATACAGTCAGGTTCCATTGGTGGTATCAAGAAGAAGAAGGAAGACGTCTCAGCCATCACACCTTACTACCAGCACGGAGGCTCATCCCACGATACCCTAACAACTCCTAAATTATCGCACATGTTCCAGTATATAGTACCCAGCCACACTATAATCCACCTCGAGCTCCAGCACACCAAAATCCACCGAAGTCGTATGCCCCTGTCCAAGCTCCAGTTCACCAAAATAGACCAGCATATGCATCAAGACCACGTCCTAATCTTGAAGCCAGAAATACCCGCACCTACACTCCTATTGCCGAGCCTTTGGCTCAATTGTTTGAAAGGTTGAGGGTAGCAGGTTTGTTGCAGCCGATTGAGGGAAGAATCCCTGATCCGATACCACGAAGCTTCGATGAAAATAAGTGATGTGCATACCACTCGGGAATCCAAGGACATGACACGGAGGAGTGTTTTGGCTTGAAGAACCAGATCGAGTCTCTTATCAGAAAGGGAGTAATCAAATGCACCGATACTCCTCTGAATGTGAACAACAACCCTCTACCAGATCATGAGAATCGAGGAGTCAACATGGTTACCCTGGAGGAAAAGTATGACCTAGAAGGGAATATCATGCCTATCTGGGACACAGAAGAAGTTGCCGCCACATCTCCAGCACAACATTTTATCACAGTTCAGCTGAGAGAGCCTTTGACTATTCAAACCTACCTGCCGAGAGTTGTGGTAACCACTATAGCCACTGCAAAACCTGACTATGATGCTAAAGCAGTCCCATGGGACTATCGGACGGAAGTCAAGGGCAAGATGATAGACGCTGCTGTGGCTCACGGAATGACCAGGTCGGGAAGGTGTTATGCCCCAGAGGATCTAAATCGAGGGGTTCCCGGGAAAGAACAAAATCCAAAGAAGAATGTTACTGATGCAGAAGCCACAGAATTTTGGAAGAAGATGCAGTCTAAAGATTACTCAGTCGAGGAACAACTAATGAAGACACCAGCCCACATTTCCATTATGTCCTTGCTAATGAGTTCTGAAGCCTATAGGAACGCTTTGGTACAAGTTCTGAGCGGAGTTAGCGTACCAAAAGAAACTACAAGTGACACATTGGCTGCAACAATTGGAAAAATGGTGGAAGTAAACAAAATCTCTTTCCATGATGATGAATTACCAGCAGAAGGGGTTGGCCACAACAAAGCACTTCACATCGCGATCAAGTGCTGTGAGAAGATCGTGACTAGAGTTTTGATCGACGGCGGTTCTGGATGCAACTTCTGTCCTTTCACCACATTGAGAGATTTAGGTGTGAATATGGGAGAGATAAGGGAAAGTCGTGTGAAGGTGAGAGCTTTTGATGGCGCGCAGAGAAGCGTCATTGGAGAAATCTATCTCACCTTGCAAGTAGGTCCAGCTGAATTCCCCATCTTATTTCAAGTGATGGATGTGTCGTCCAACTACAACCTGTTGCTAGGAAGGCCATGGGTCCATATGGCAAGAGCAGTTCCATCCACGCTCCATCAATGTGTGAAGTTCGAGTGGGGTCGCACCGAAGTTACCATTCACGGGGAGCTCAGTCACCCCATCTATTCCGTGAATTCTATTCCAGTCACCGAAGAATTGGATGGAGTCATTTTCCACACTCTAGAGATCATGCAAGCTGTAAGAATTGATGAGAAAGTAGAGCCTGTAAAGATGGAGATGTCGAGAGCAGCGAAGATGGTTGCGTCAGAGATATTAAAATATGGGTATCAACCAAAGACAGGGCTCGGACCTAAGGCTGACGGTATAATTGAACCAATCCAGCTAAAACATCAGAAAGGTACCGCCGGGCTAGGATATAAGCCTGCTTCAGGAGGAGTCCACATTACAAATTTTGGGGCAGTAGTGTTCGTGCCAGGACAAATCCCAATCCCAGATGAAACAGTTGATGAAGATGTCATTGAGGGAATAGGAAATCTATTCGTGGCCATGACCAATGATGGACTGGAGAAAGATATCAAGAAGCTGACCATCCATGATGCCGAGCCTGGAGAAGTCTTGCAGAACTGGACCATCAGCCCATCCCTGTTTCGACAGGAGTCCTGGTAGTATGGAAATGTAGTTTTATTTCAAAATGTTTTTGCATGATCAATTGAGGCTTGAATCATGCCTAAGCCCTTTTTGCTACTTGCCGCTTCTGTAAAGCTAGATTGCTTTTTAATAAAAAGTCTTTATTTTTCCTAAAATTTATCTTTCGATTGTTTAAAATAACTATTTATTTTTACTCACCTTTCATACTTTTTAGCGCTAATATTAGTAAAAATCATCGTACAACGGTTATGACATGTAACGAATCCATTGAGCAAAGTACGAGTCATGAGCAGGACTATGAAGAATACGATGAAAGCATGATGCCTGAAAATCTACCTTAGGAGATCGAACAACTTGAAAGCCAAAAAAGGTCCAACATGGATGAAACCAAGGTTGTCAACTTGGGAAATGAAGAAATAGTGAGAGAAGTACGAGTCAGCATACACTTGGAAGACGAAAGAAAGTGATAATTGATTGAATTGATCAAGCAATATGTTGATGTATTTGCTTTGTCCTACGATGACATGCCAGGATTAAGCACCGATATCATCTCACACAAGCTGCCGACTAATCCTTCTTGCCCGCCTGTGAAGCAAAAGACTAGGAAGTTCAAGCCTAATTTGAGTTTAAGAATCAAGGAGGAGGTAACTAAGCAGATCCAGGCAAATGTTGTGAGGGTTACTAATTACCCCACATGGTTGGCCAATATCGTGCCAGTGCCAAAAAAGGACGGGAAAATCAGGATATGCGTAGACTATCGGGATCTTAATAAAGCTAGTCCCAAGGATAACTTTCCTCTCCCAAACATTCATATACTCATCGACAATTGTACAAAGCATGAGTTACAATCGTTTGTCGATTGCTTTGCAGGATATCACCAAGTCCTGATGAATGAGGATGATGCAGAGAAAACAGCATTTATCACTCCATGGGGAGTGTATTGCTATAGAGTGATGCCCTTTGGACTCAAAAATGCTGGCGCAACCTATATGAGGGCCATGACTACCCTCTTTCATGATATGATTCACAAGGAGATTGAAGTGTACGTAGATGATGTCGTTATCAAGTCCAAGAGGAGTTCAGACCACCTAGGGGATTTATAGAAATTCTTAGAGAGGTTGCGGAGATACAATTTGAAATTGAATCCAGCAAAGTGCGCATTCGGAGTTCCCGCCGGAAAGCTACTAGGGTTCATCGTCAGCAGGAAAGGCATAGAATTGGATCCATCAAAAATCAAGGGGATTCAAGAGTTACCTCCCCCAGAACCAAGAAGGATGTGATGAGCTTCTTGGGGAGGCTCAATTACATCAGTCGTTTCATAGCTCAGTCTACAGTAATCTGTGAACCCATATTCAAATTACTAAAGAAGGATGCCGCCACAGATTGGACGGAGAAATGCCAAAGAGCTTTTGATAGAATCAAGGAGTATTTGTCCAACCCGCCAGTATTGGTTCCACCAGAGCCCGGAAAGCCATTGCTACTGTATCTATCCGTCATGGATAGAGCATTTGGATGTATGTTAGGACAACACGATGACACGGGAAAGAAAGAGCAAGCTATTTACTACTTGAGCAAGAAGTTTACACCATACGAGGCAAGATATACCTTGTTAGAACGAACGTGTTGCACTTTGACTTGGATTGCGCAAAAGTTGAGGCATTACCTATCGGCATACACCACGTATTTGATCTCAAGAATGGATCCACTCAAGTACATCTTTCAGAAACCAATGCCTACAGGGAAATTAGCAAAGTGGCAGATTTTGTTGAGTGAGTTCGACATTGTGTACGTGACACAGAAGGCCGTCAAAGGACAAGCTTTGGCTGATCACCTCGCAGAAAATCCGGTGGATAAAGATTATGAACCGCTCATGACTTACTTCCCCGATGAAGAAGTATTTTTTGCAGGAGAGGACATCTCAGAGTCATATGATGGATGGAGATTGTTTTTCGATGGAGCATCAAAGTTCAAAGGAGTCAGAATTGGAGCAGTCTTGGTTTGAAGAATGGGACAGCACTACCCAATCTCAGCCAAGATTAGATTCCCTTGCACAAACAACATGGCAGAATATGAAGCATGCATTCTCGGACTTAGGATGGTTGTGGACATGAACATCAAAGAGCTTTTGGTAATAGGTGATTCTGACCTATTGGTTCATCAGGTACAAGGAGAATGGGCCACCAAGAATGTCAAGATCCTTCCTAATCTGGAGTGTGTGAAAGAGCTGAGCAAAAGGTTTACAAAGATTGAGTTTAAATATGTCCCCCGGGCTCAAAACGAGTTCGCTGATGCTTTGGCTACTCTTTCCTCAATGATCCAACACCCGGATAAGAATTACATCGACCCTATTGAAGTGGAGATACGTGACCAGCACGCATACTGTTTTCACGTAGATGAAGAGTTTGATAGAAATCCATGGTACCATGATGTTAGAAGGTTGCTCGAAGCAGGAGAATATCCGGAAAGTGCCAGTAGCAAGCAGAAGCGGACTTTAAGGAGAATGGCCAATCATTTCTTCCTTAACGGTGAAATCCTGTATAGGAGAACCCCAGATTTAGGATTACTAAGGTGTATCGATGCAACAGAAGCGACAAGACTGTTAGAGGAAGTTCACGCAAGGACATATGGACCCCACATGAACGGATTCATTTTGGCAAAGAAGATTTTGAGAGCTGGATACTTTTGGATGACTATGGAGAGGGATAGCATCCGGTATGTACAAAAATGTTATCAGTGTCAAGTTCATGGCGACTTCATACGAGTTCCGCCAAACGAGCTCAATGTGATGGGGTCCCCATGGCCATTTGCTGCTTGGGGCAAGGATGTAATTGGACCCATAGAGCCTCCCGCATCAAATGGACACCATTTCATCCTGGTAGCTATCGACTATTTCACAAAATGGGTTGAGGCTTCGACGCACAAGGCAGTAACTAAGAAGGTGGTAGCAGATTTCGTCCGAAATAACATAGTTTGTCGGTTTGGAATTCCAGAATCAATCATAACAGACAACGGAGCCAATCTTAATAGTGATCTCATGAGAGAGACTTGTGAAAGGTTTAAGATATCCCACCGGAACTCCACAGCATATCGACCACAAATGAATGGAGCAGTTGAGGCCGCGAACAAGAATATCAAGAGGATCCTGAGAAAAATAATAGATAGTAATAGAGAATGGCATGAGAAGCTACCATATGCTTTGCTCGGCTATCGCACCACAATCAGAACATCCACTGGTGCAACCCCCTACATGTTGGTCTATGGTTCGGAAGCAGTGATACCCGCTGAAGTGGAAATACCTTCTCTAAGAATCATCCAAGAGGTTGGTATGGAAGACGCGGAATGGGTTCGTAGCAGGATTGAACAGTTGATGCTCATTGATGAGAAGAGACTGGATGCAGTATGTCACGGCCAACTCTATCAAAACAGAATGATCAGAGCTTTCAACAAGAAAGTCAAGCCTCAACGATTCACACCAGGGCAATTAGTATTGAAGAAAATATTCCCTCACTAAATTGAAGCTAAGGGGAAATTTGCGCCAAACTGGCAAGGTCCTTACATGGTTCACCGAGTGCACTCAAGCGGAGCAGTAATCCTAGCATAGATGGATGGCGTCGTGAGCACAAAGTCGATCAATTCAGACGCTATCAAGAAGTACTACATTTGAAGACAAAGGGACTAGTTGTTATTTCCTTGTACTTTTGCATTTCTCTCTAATGTAACAGAACTACGTATTAGCCTGACTTCCCACGGCGGGATACGTAGGCAACCCACATCGGGTCCGGTCTTCCTTAGAAAAAACAAAAAACATCATCTTTCATGTATTTAGAACTACGATTGACCTGACTTCCCTCGGTGGGATACGTAGGCAATCCTCGTCGGATTCGGTCCCTTCATATTTGCCATTTCCTAATGTACTTGAACTACATTCTGACCTGATTCCGTTTGGATACGTAGGCAGCCTGAGTCAGGCTTGGTCATTGTATCACATGTCTTTATTCTTCCCAATGTATTTGAACTACGTTCTGACCTGATTCCGTTTGGATACGTAGGCAGCCTGAGTCAGGCTCGGTCATTGCATCTCACATTTTTCATTATCCCTAATTTATTTGAACTACGTTCTGACCTGATTCCGTTTGGATACGTAGGCAGCCTGAGTCAGGCTCGATCAATGCATTACATATTCTCATCCTTCCTTGATATCCCCCGAACTACGTACAGACCTGATTCCCATTCGGGGATACGTAGGCAACCCTAAAGGTTCGGTCATACCCTTAGGATAAACCTCCCCCCCCCCCTTTTATTTATACCTTCAGAGTGATCACAACATCTACAGAGAGATAGAGAAGCGTCACCAGAAGCCGAAGCTATGAGAAGAGTACACTTGGACGTCCTCAACAAAGGGGAAAACTCGATTGGATTTCAGAACATGTCATAATTTAAGGAACGATGAATGATCACTATATATATGCGCCTAGTATATACAAAATATACTTATTTTTCTATTTTACTGCCTTTCCACCTACTAAGTCTCCAAAATAGGAAGTCGCGAGCAACCAAAGAGGTTTTGAAGGGATCCACCTACCGAGTCTCTGGGATAGGAAATCACGAGCGGCTGATGAGGTTTTGAAGAAGTCTAATGGCAAGGCCAGGATCCGCAAGCCGACACAAATCAACACCCCTCCCAAAACTAAGAATTTTTCTTTGAGCGCAGGGAAACAGGAATCAAGACAGGATGATGTCAAGTCAAGTTCATAGACATGATTGGAGAAATCTTTCGGCTATCATGACACCATAAGCCGAATATTCTTCCCCTACTCTACTTTAAAATACTTTGTCCCAATTCTTACAATTCTTAAAGGGTTTTCATTTATGTTTTGCAGGTGCGTCTGAGATCCGGATCAAGTATCGAAGATAGAGAACTCTCATAGGAAAATAGGATAGTTTATCTCTTTCCAAATAACTCCGCCAATTGGAGATTGCCATCTAATTGCGTCAAATAACTCCGCCAATCGGAGAATGCGGACTGACTTCATCAAACTCCACCAATTGGAGGCTGTACATAAGCAAACGAAACGACGCTCTACTGATTGGAGCTTGTATATAAGCAAACAAAATGACGCTCTGCCGATTGGAGCTTGTACATAAGCAAACAAAACGATGCTCTGCCGATTGGAGTTTGTACATAAGCAAACAAGACGACGCTCTGACGATTGGAGCCTGTACATAAACAAGCAAGCGACGCTCTGCCAAATCAGAGAAATGTATATTAGCAAGCAAAACATGCTCCGCCAATCGAAGGCTGCATCATAGCAAGCATCATCATAACTCCATCAATCATAAGCATGCATGCCATCAACATCCTAATTTTTGCATTAAAGACCGCTCTACCAAATGGAAATGTCACGGCTGATTCACCCGATGAAGACTTTACTTCCCAAGTATTGCCTCGCCAGTCGAGAGGCTTTACTTTACAAATGTTGCCCCGCCAGTCGAGAGGCTTTACTTTACAAATGTTGCCCCGCCAGTCGAGAGGCTTTACTTTACAAGTGTTGCCTAGTCGAGTGGCTTTACTTTTTAAGTGTTGCCCCGCCAGCCGGAGGCTTTACTTCCCAAAGATTATTTCACCCGCAGTACATCCACTCCGCAAAATGGAGACGTCAACAATCGTTTGAATATCTACACTCTGCTTTTTACATTACAATTCTAATTTACAGTTTTGAGCCTCAAAAGGTACTTTGTAACCCCTTTGTTTTTTGCCTATTTTGCAGGATGACACACTACAACGTGGAAACTACCTCTAAGCAGCGATTGAGGCAATCCTTGATGAGGAATACCAAACTCACAAGCCAGGGTTTTAAGACTAGCACTCCGACTCCAGTTCCTACAATCAGTCGTTCATACTTCTAAATTAGAGTACACCTGCTCTCACAAGCATCGATACCCTTTTCTCTATCTCCTAGAAAAGGGACTACCTCCATCCAGCAATTCGATGTGATCTTATGAGGATGCGAGATGCACCTAGTAGAGTCTCGTTTATGGGTGTGTTGTGCACCACATTTATAATCGGGAGACTGTGAAAGTGCACCCATTTTGAAAAGGTTATTATCGTCTAGGAAATAACCTACCGTCAATTCCATAAAACTCTTTCCAAGCTCAACTAAGAGACCAGTGTCAACCATAAATCATACACTGGGGCAAATTTTGAGGACTGCCTCAAAATTTACCATAATCCTCTATTCAGAACTGCAACCGCCCTAATTCCCATTTCCTTAGGGATACGTAGGCAGCTCAACTTTGAGCATGGCCGTACCCACTCCATTCGTGCCAAAATCATCTTCCCCTTTACCGCAAAAAATACCAGTGTCAACATAAAACCAACACTGGGGCAAAATTTTGAGGACCTCTCAAAAATTTTGAACTACATCGGCCTGATCCTCGTAAAACCCGAGATATATAGGAAACTCGGAGACCGGAGTTCGGTCGAATTCATAATCACAGTGACCTTTCTCCTTCTAGGTATGTCTTTTCCAAAATTTGATTTTTTCCAGTCAAGACAAAATTGGCTTCACGTCAACATCTTCGCCCAAAGACTCTTTCATCATCTCTGTTCGAAGAGGGGCAAGTTGTTGACACCCAATTTTGGCCCTCCTTTTTCCCATAATTAATTTTTATATGCTTCTTAGTCCCGAGGAATTTTCCAAAATAATTTTTCTTATTTTTATATTAATTTTTTATAAATTTTGGCACCAATAATCATTTTTTAAAATGATTTCCTTTACTTTTTGTAATAATAATTACTAATAATATTGTATCTTATAAATCACCCCAAAAATATTTTATAATTCTTTCTTTTTACCAAGATATTGGTATAGTAACGTTTATTTCAAACTCTAAATGAAATTTTATCGTATCGCTATAGTATTTCCTAAATACAGCTCTATCAATTGAGGATTGCGATTACGCATATCAAAATTATTTTTTAAGTAAACTATATACGTATTGAAAATTAATTGGGATGAAAGGAGCATCGTTAAATTAATTAAGTGAGAAAACGATTAGGAAAATTGAATTTTACTACAAAGCTAATTCATTTACTTATTTGGGCCAATTTTATATCTCCTCCAGCCAGCCCACTACCCAATTCTCTTAACCCGGCCCAAAACCTCCCAACCCACTATCCAAAAACCGCCCGACCCAAACCGTTTGACCCAGCCCAAACCCCCTGACCCGGCTCAAAACCCCTCAACTAAATGCACCCCTAATCCTCACGCTCTCCACTCTCCCGTCCCACTCCCAACGAAACCGACAGACCACCCCCCCCAAACCCCTTGCTCATCGCCTCACCTCCAAAGACCCGCTGGATTTCGCTTCGTACCGGCGGGCAAACGGCGACGGCGCCTCTCCCGTCACCTCACGATGTCCCTTTCCCTTTTCGGAGATTTTACAACTTCGAAAAGGTCGCCCGCCGCTAGACCACCAGATAAGGGCAAAATCTGGTGGTCTTCACCCTTCTCTCCTCTACCTTTTCTACCAGTGCAGCCGTCCCCTCACCTTTCGACATCACAAAAATCGAGCTGTAAAGCTTCCCCCACCGCCGGCTGCAGACCTCGGAAAGGAGGAAAAATCAAAGACCCGTCGGATTCAAAGTGTTATCCGATGGGTACGACCTTTATCCGGCAAATTCGAGTGCTACACCTCCAACCCGTCACTTTCTCTTTCAAATCAGCATGAAAAGGAAGGCATCTCTCCTTTCTTTCTCTGATTTTCATCATTTCCCTTTGCAACTTGGCTTTCCAAGAATTTAAATTTTGAATTCTTGGAAAGAAACATGGGAGCCCTCAATTTTGGCTATAAAAGGAACCCTTGGGTTTCCATTATAGCCACGAATTAATCATCAGAAACAACCAGCAATCACTAACAATTTTTATTCATCTTGTTCTCTAATTTGTTCCTCTCTTTTGTTCATCTCGGAATACTTCGAGTTGAAATTAGAGTCGGAGTCGGAGTAGCTAGTTTGAAACTCAACACTTGACGGCCTCAAATCGCTGCCCAACACAAGGTAAATCCTATCCCGTCTTAATTACGTTGGGCTTAGTTTTTATCAATTGTTTGTCATGTGCTTAGTCGGAATGTTAATTGGCTGTTTTTTGGCATAAAAGTGTGAAATGAAATCAGTTTCTGGTCATTTTTTTCAGATTATGTGTTTGTAACGTGTTTGCCCTGCGATTTAGTAAGCCTGTTTGAGTTATTAAGAGTTGTTGACTGCCCATCACGAGATCATCTTGATGTCGATTTGAATATTCGACTTTGGCATCAACTGTTGGTTGCATCTTAGGCTAGCTGCTTGCTTAAACGAAACCTTCCATTTCCAACTTAACTTAGCTATGTGTTTGGTTTCAATGTAAGTTTAAAAGTTCACTAGTTTGCTTGATATCATGGCATGAATATGGAAGTGACAACTTGAGTTTAAATGTTGTTAATAAGCTTGAAAATCCACTGTTAAGGCAAGTTCTGATAAGTTTTGAACAAGTTTGTGGTATGGCTAGGCATTGTACCAATTTAAATCACTTCATATGAGTAAAAGATGGTACTAATTTGGCTTCCAAAGTTTGAGGTTAACGGGCTGTGGCTATAACTTCGAGAAGATTGTACATACACATGTGAAATTGTTCTAAAGGCTTGCATATATATATTGATCACCTAGCTTTAGGTTAATTAAATTGGATGAAGAGTATGGTACCAGCCCACACGTAGGACTGTTTTCTTCCTGTTAAAGCATGTGATGTTCGGTCTTAGGGTTTGATTTAGTTATTCGGAAGGTGTAATCTCTTGAGAAATAAACTAAAAATTGTCTCCTTCCTCGACAATTTTTCTGAAATTGAAAAGCTAACTCACAAGGATAGTATTATTAACGTAATAAGTTTATGCGTATAAATTATGATGTGGTGTTCCATCTCGCTCCCCTCTTGCTTCCTTAGTTGGTTGTGTAAATTGTATTAGTCGAGTGAGTTTGGACTTGTATAAACAACTCATTGGAGTGGTGTCCTTGTTTGGATTTTGATAGTTCAAAATGGCTAAGAATCTGCCAACGCGAGCAAAAATTGGTTAAATTCTTAACCATATGTTCAGCATAGTTGTTGGCCGTGCTCGCCATTTAATTTCGGGTGCGGAAAATGTGAAATACAGATAGTTTCAGCCTTAGTTTTATTCACATCAGGTGGTATGTTTACGAGGTATTTACAACTTATAGATTAGTTTGTAAAATTGAGATTCATGCACTAATGGAGAAGTGTACCTTTATTTTTTGATAGTTTCCCAATTCTGCCGATTGTTTTAATACACCCATCTTTTGTGTCTCTGTTTTAAAATTCTCCATTGATTATTTTCATTGTCTAACATTGTCGGTACTCGTTTCATAGATTCTGAAATCTGTGTTTTTCTTTAAATATTTTTAGTGTTGAGAAATACATGTGTCTTCAAAACTGTTGGACTGATTTCATGTCCTAATAAACCTACGCGAATTAACTAGCACGTAAACATACCTTATTATGCTACTGTGGTTTAATTGTTTGAGCTTATGTGTGGCCACACTTTTGAAACTTCCTCCCAAGTCTTTTCATAAATGTATGTGTACTACTTTAAACTGGAACAAGTAGCATAATCCCCTTAATTGTTTAAGTGTTTATATGTCCACTTAGTAGTAATGTATCCTAGATAAATAAAGAACTGAAAAAAAAGTTTCCCTAATATGACAGCTTCCCTTTTTACTTTTAATGAAAATCATGACTTTGTATTAAATTTGTGATTTAATTTACCTTTGATTTTTTTTTAAGTATATTTCCCTGTCTTAATATATGGGAGTAAGCAGGAAGATAAGTTGGTGAGGAAAAACCTATCCCGTCTAATTACGTTATGCTTAGTTTTATTTTTATAGCACGTTGATTCTGTTTGGTTTGGCATTAGTTGTTATAGATGGCTGATTCCGAGCGCAAAAAAGTGAAATGAAGACAGTGTTTGGTCGTTTGGTTTTGTTCACATTAGGTGTCATTTGTTAAACATTTTGGACATTTTTGGGTGTAGTAAATTTCAGTTTCAAAATATGGTCACATATCGTCTTTCATATATGCTTGTGTATTTACCGAATAGCATGTTTGTTTTCCTTATCACTTTATTATTAAGTTTGGCTTATTTCTGCATTTTTGTAAATTTTGTTATGCAAGTTACTAATCCTTATCATTTTTTTTCGTGTTACATGAAACAACCGGAGAGCTGGAGTTCTCATTTGAAACTCACTTTCGGCCCGATATATTTGGGTCGAGCAGCTATTAGGAGCTATCGCGGTGCTCAGGGTCGTTCTTTAGAAATTTAGTTCCTCCAAAGGAACTTGGTGTATCTAGCCCTTTTACTCTTTTTTTATTTATTGCTTTCCCTTATGCTTATTTGAAATAACTAACCTTGTATATTTGGATATGTTTTTTTTTTCTTTTGATTTTGATTAACGTTTATTCTTCGGCTATTAGTTTCATGGATTACTTTATCTAGTTTAAAATTTTGAAAGTGAGTTTTCCTTCACTCTTTTAGTTTAGGCAAATATTTCTAATTTCCCTTTTAAGTACTTTAAAATAGTGAGTGAACGCTTAAAAAATAATAATAATAATAAATAGTGCAGATTTTTAGGATTAACTAATTTAGGCTTTGTTTCAAGGAAAACTTGTTTAAATAACTCGCGGTAGATTTTCAAAAACATTAATTAGCGATTCAATATATTTCAAACGAATATTTAGTCATTCTTAGGCCTTAAACTATAGAATGTTTTATCTAATTTAGGCAAGCCTTCTTTATATTTATTAATAACTCATTTATTCTCTTATTCTAACCCCAATATTTTACAAATATTTTGGTTATACTCTATATCTATTTTGAGATTTCAGATTTTTAAAGCCTCAAAACACAAGGTATATATGTCATATGCTATCTACTACAAGGTATATATTTATATTTTACTTACCCATCTTCCTACTTAAATTATACATATATTATTTTATCACAATTATATTTACGTACATAATACTTTCTTTCATATTCAATGTATGTTTATTTTTCACTTTACAAATAAAAGTCTTCTTTATACGAAACAAATAATTTTCATTCTCTACTCAAGTCTTCAAATTCTCTCTTACATGAAATATATTTATGAAATAAAGTTGATTTTCTTTATGTTTTTCTCTACTACCGGTATACTTATTTCCTACATTTTTTACTTATCCAAATCCTTTATATAATAAACTTTTCACATGATTTCCTATATTTTAAATATACATACGTCATTTTATTTTCTTT
Organism: Jaltomata sinuosa; assembly: GCA_003996215.1. Lineage (NCBI taxonomy): Eukaryota > Viridiplantae > Streptophyta > Magnoliopsida > Solanales > Solanaceae > Jaltomata > Jaltomata sinuosa. The sequence continues at coordinate 511,879 of QJPP01001339.1, read as the reverse complement.
CTATAAACATGTCATAAACTTTCCCGAATTCTAAGAACTATATTTTCACTTTACAAAAAATATGTTTGTATAAATAATATCCTCTTTTTTAGCCCTTTTAAGTATATATTCTTATAAATCATAAGGTTCTACATATTTTAATGGTAAGAGTATTACTATTAAACTTTCATATATTTCGACATGTACGTAGATATGTTTCATCATTTTTACCATAAGCATATTTTATATTATTTTTTTTTACATATTGTGGTAGCATGTGTCATATACTTTGAGTTTTCTTTAAATTAATAAAACATGTTTTATCACCCTTTTTTAGCAAATAATGGACAATTAGTTTTTCCCAAATATGTTTCTAAATTGAGTTTAAGGACTATCTTCGGATAGGCTCTGAGGGGTGCCTAACACCTTCCCTTCGAGTAACCAAAACCCTTACTCAGAATCTCAAAAGTTTTTCGAAAGACCAAAACAGAGTTTTACAAAAAAAAAATGGTTTCGTAAGTTTCCTAAAATTTAGGTGGTGACTCTAAACCCTTTTCAAAACCAGGAAGAAGAGACGAATGTTGCAAGCATATTTTGGCCAGTCCAAAATTGGGCGTGACAGGAGGCATATTGTATTATCTGGCTAGATGATTGAGAAGGGAATGAGGGTGTTAGGGTAATGGGTTTCATTTCAAGCGATTTATAATAGATAATTGATGTGTGATGTTAGGATCCAGGAAACTAGACTATTAGGGTAGGTCTCCGGGGTACTAGAATTATTGTGTCTCGAATAAAGTGTTTCTAATTCATGTCTTATGGTTAATATTAGGATTCTACATTCTAGGGAGACTAGATTCTCGGGTGGGTTTGAGGAACCATTAATGTTTATGTGTGAATGGATTGATAGGTTGTAGTGGGTCCCCAGTAGAGATTCAAATAAGGTAAATAGGATGAGCAGTGGGTTCGGGAATGAATGTAAATGTCTATATGTGTCTAAATGATAAGCTGGGGATTAGTCTTCACATAAGTTTAATTATACTTATTGTTGTAATTGTTGTTGGTCCCATTATTGGATCGGGTTAATTATTGGAACAGTGATGGTTGCATATCGGTCTATGAGAGGCTGGTTAGTTGCACTTAAACATGGGGTTGGTCTTAGTATGGACCGGGGTGGCATGCTGAACACGTAGGTGATGGTTATTATTTTCCCTATTTGTAATATGTGTTCAGGTACTATCGCTCAGTGTCATATGAGTTTGCATACTTAGGGAATGGGATTATGAATGTCTAATTTCATGGTGTTAGTCATGTGAAATAAACTTGGTTTTGTTGCTTGTTGGTTTACAAGTGTGATTTTGCTTATTGTTTGTTGATTGTTACATTTGTGTGACATTCGGTTGGCTCGAGTACAACGTGTGGTATTGGTTACATATTGGTTGGCTGGAGTACCACGCTTGGTACGAGATATTTATTAGTTGGCTCGGGTACCACGCCTGGTACAGGATACTTATCAGTTGGCTTGGGTACCACGCCTGGTACGAATTCTACTATGGTTGGCTCGGGTACCACGCCCAGTATGGCATTGAGTGTTACATGTGTGTCGGTTCCTTGAGTGAACCAGGTCTATTTGTTACTTGTTGTTCCTTACCTGTTGGTTCCTTGAGTGAACTGGGTTTATTTGTTATTGATGTTCTTCATATGTTGGGTTCCTAGAGGGTCGAGATTTATAATTCTTTGAAATATGATTAGTCCTTGAAGGGACGGGTTGGTGTGCTAAAGTGACAAGGTGGTTCTTCTATAAACCAGGGTCACGTGTAAAATGGCATAGGTGATGTCCTAGGGATCCTTGGAGGTCTGAGTGGTTTGCAAGTTATGACATAAGTATTTGTGGTCTGGTTACTTGCAAGGATGGGCATGACTTATAAGGTGGTGGAGTCCGATTGTGGACTAGGGTCTTATTGATAGTCTTATGGGCTAGCTTGGTAGCAGGATTAAATGAGGGCTAAGAGTTATGAACATTAAATAAGGTTACCCAGTAATGTTCGTGTTGCTCTTATAATGTGGATAGGTTCGATGGTCTAGCAGTCACCATATTTTGGGCTGGAAAGGAGGGGTGACAATGTCTTATTAATTATGGCGTGTAGACTTAGGTGAACCCAAGATGCAAGGGTGTCAAGGTATGATTAGGTTAGTGAAACAAGGCTAGAATTTGGTGAGTGCCTGAACTGGTGGGATGTCAAGGGTAAGGTGACTTGGAAAGTCTAAGGGTTAGGGTGACTTCGGAAGTTTAAGGGTAAGGTGACTTGGGAAGTCTAAGGGTTAAGGTGACTTAGGAAATCTAAGGGTCAGTGTGACTTAGGATGTCCTAGGAGTCAGGATGCTGAGTCTCCGAGTGAGGGAGTTGGCAGCGGAAGGATAGGAAGGCTTGGGTTGATAATCGAGTTTCGTAAAGGTGGATGTTAAAGGGCTGAAGTATCATAATTAATTGTTCATTTTCCTTGATTTTTTTATATGATGGTATGGAGGGGATTCGGGTCGACCGATAATGCTTATCAGTATGTGTGTTTGTACTGATTCTACTCTTTTATACCTTTTTGGGTATAGTCTAGTTGCTGGGTCGATGATGTTTCATACGTACATGACGACGGTGATCTTTAATAGCTTCTGCCCTTTCTTTCCATGGTGGGAGCTGTGTCCTCTTTCATTTTCTGTATTACTCCTATAGTAGCTCTTGTACCTGTGAAAATGGTTTACTGTATTTCTTTTGTAAAGAGTTTCTCCTAAATAAAAAGGGTTGTAAATGTTTTCATGTATTAAAATGAGGTTATTTTTAGTTATACTTTATTTTACCGCAATTACCTGTTGGATTGGGTAGTAAGAGTTTGCCTATCTAGGTGCTTAGAATAGGTGCTTTCACGGCCCGGTAGTTAGGTCGTGAAAGATGGTATTATAGCGTAGGTTACCAGTCTCCCCGTACAAGAGAAAATGTCGAATAGGGTCCTACAGATTGGTGTGTTGACGTCCACATCTAATCTTCAGGGAACTATGAAGCATTCTAGGAAATGATTCCACTTCTTTCACTCCTTTCGTGCGGTTGTTACTTGCTTATATGGGTTGAGTCCAATTGGTATCTCTTGATCCCATTATTATCTCAACAAGGTAAAGGATGTCATTCAACCTCGGTTGGAATGGCACAAGCAAGGGAATATTAGAATCGGGAAGGTTTCAATTGGTATCTGGCCTTAGAGGTTGTGGTGAGGCATGGATGGGTTACTAATGGTCATCCATGAGGCAAATAAAAGATATTAGATGTGACTTGATTATGCTGTGGCTTGAAACCTGAAACTATGTGTATTGTATTACTTGTATGACTGCAGTCGTATGGGGTGAAATTGCTTGCCTTGTGGTGAATATTTTGGTCCGGGAAAAGTCATAACTTGATTTTATGTGCTTTGGTTGGTAATAACTTTCTATGTGTTGTAATGACTCTTCCGATCATTTCCACGTATACGTTTTCCTTGTACCATTAGAGCTTGTTTGTAGCGGCCCCAAGCCATTTAAGGCTTTTCGGGACCGGTATTTTGGTGTCGGGTCCATTTGTTTGGTCATATGATAAGTTTTGAAGTCAAGAAAGTCGGCAAAAGTTATCGTAAGTTTCTTTAATAAATTTTCTGAACTTTGGGTAAAATGTCTTAGAGCTTTTCTCTCAATATATAAAGAGTCAGAAGTCCCCCAAAATACCTAATCGAAGGTCTACGAGTCTAGTTTCCAATGCACGAAACCTTACGTCCAACTCATCTCGGAGTAAAAAGTTATGACTGTTTTACCGCGGACTGTCTGGCAGAAACCGGGCCGCGAACCGGGTCGCGAACTGGGTTGGGTCAAAATCGATTTAAAGCCTCAACTTCACGTTTTAAAACGCCATTTCAGTTCTGAAACAGTGAGAAAACATAAGGAAGGGTTCCAAGAGAGTTCTTGAGTATCAAAACCGTGCGTACTTGAAAATATTTAATTTAAAAGCTGAATGTGGTAAAAAGTTATATTATTATTACCTTTTTAAAATATTTTAAAGGTTTATGAAAAATATTTTTGTTACGACATAATTGTATATATATTTATTTTATAAGGTTTTTATACATTGTAATATTTTAACAGAGATAGTAAATTTAGTTATGTTGAAATTTATTATTAATATAGTAGGTTTTATTTGAAATAATTTTCTATTAATTATGGTATATTCAAAAAGCTATATATAATTTACCATGAATTTATGCAATACCCGAATACATATATAAGGGGATAAAAATATTTAGGGTGTGCCACCCCACCTCCACGTGTATGTGGGGGGAGTGGACACCAAACTTTTGCAACAAATGATGGCTGCCACATGTCAACGTTGCCACATTTTCACTACTAATATGTAGTATAAGCATTTTAGTAATGATTGTTGGCAAAATCCAATATACATATATATGCTCATCTGCCAAACTTTGGATGTTTGGCAGCATTAAAGTTCCTTCGCAAAATTCACCCACACGTTAGTGTGGTATTAAATTTCATTCAATCTGATTTCATTTTGGAGCGGTTCAGACTCGGAAATCATCGTTCTAGCAGCTTGTCATCGGACGACAGGTAGGTTACAGTTTATTTTCCCTAGACTCCGCATATATAGGATAAAATTGTATTAATGGGCATCCTTGGGTTGGTTTATTAGGTTGGTACCGCAGACCTCGACCGCTTTATTCATGTCCGCCTACTTTTGTTCCTCCGTTGCTTGTAGTACTTGCCGATATATTTTATTTACCCTTGTGGTCCTGTGAGACCTTGTTGACTCTGGAACATAGAAGGTGGGATTTTGGGAATGTCCACAAGTCCCGGGCATAGAATTATCCTTCTAGGCTGGTTATGCTTGCTGAGTAGCTATGGGCCTGTGCATGGTCGATAGGTTGATTGTGAGCTGCTGGGCAGCTATTGTGTGTGATCATACCATTTTCATGCATATAAAGAGGTTTTATCCATGTTTTACTATGGTTTGGGCTTCGGGCCTACTAACACTATTTTCTAAACCTTGCATGGCCCCGGGGGCCCGTTTTGATGAAAATGAATTGGAAATGGTTTGATTTAACTTGTGAATATTCTTGGGTGAAAGAAAGTAAAATTATGATTTAAAATATTAGTTTTACGATTAACGCTAGATTCGGCAGGGCCGGGGTGCTAGTTGAGTTTTCTTGCTACTTGAGATGATTTTTAGCCTCGGTCGGATCGAGCACCTGAGATGACTTTCTACTGTTTAGACCCGGTTATGCTCAGGCACCCTTGGAGGGGTTTATGAGATATTTTCCTACTACTTTAGTCCTGGACAGGGTCTGGGCATGCATATTAGAGACTGGGTCTCTATCTTGAAACCGGACTTGCTTCCGGACGATATGTTTTGATACTGAGTTTTAGTATGGGGTCAGGGACCTCCATGGACCTTGCCATACGGGCCTGGGGCTGCGGGCTGCGTGTGCCGGAGTAAGGGTATACAGTGGAGTAGATGTATACGGGCAGTGTCCTTGCATGGAACCTACCTGCTGGGCCGGATCGGCACCGGAGGAGGTACATACAGAGATACCATTTCACTTGAGATCTTCATGCATCATATCATTCATTGTTTGAGGCTCCACCCTTGTTTGTTGTTTGTTGATTGTACGCTCCAGTAGTATGGGATGCCGGAGGGTTTGTTTTCACTTGATTGTGTTCCTAGGTTGTATGGGCGGCGGGGGACTGTAGGTAGACTCTTGCTATTTACTTACAGAATTGTTCCCTGTTACGGTTAAGTATGAAATTGGTTACTGCTAGACTGTTAGTTTCTGGATTTGATATTGATATGATTAGTTGAGTTTGATTCATGTGTCTTACCATGCCTATCATTACTCTTTCCCTCTTCTTATACTTGAGGTTACCGGTATACCGTCTATTTCATAAACTTATTATGTATACACTGTTATTGCAAGGACCCCAGGTGCATTATTTCTTACTTTCACCTGTGCCTATGGTGTGTATATTCTGCTTACTGGCCTCACATGTGGTTCTATTGATTTCCCTCTGGGCTAGTTCCTGTGTACCTTTCGTTGATTTCTGTGACTGCTTGCTTCTATTCTGTCTGTTACTACGCTTTTATCTTATATGTGCCCAGTCAGCCTATGATACCTACTGGTACGTTATGCTTCGCATTTGGTGCTCACCCTACCCCCCTGCATCTTTGGGTGCAGATCCTAGCGTGGGCCATCGTCGTTAGATCGTTGTGATCCATGCTTGGAGATCTGTTGGGGACTACTTCAGACTGAGGGTGAGCTCTTGGCGATCGGAGCTTAGCTTTAGTTTATCTTTTGCTTTATGTACTCTATTACCATTCAGAGACATCTGTATATATTGTTCTGGATCGTTTGCACTCTATGTATGTATTTTCGGCTCTATACTATGATACGAGGTCTTGGGGTTTGGTTAGTTTCCGCATATGTATATATATATTCCTATTATCTGTTCTCTTCATCATGTTTCCTCACTTTTGCTTATTAAACTACTCTCTCGCTTATTTGTTAGATAGTAGCCCATTACTAACTGTCCTGGGCTACGGGAATTGGTTTGCCTACTGGGGGGTTGTAGGTGCCATCATGACCGAGAAATCGGGTCGTTACAACTTGGTATCAGAGCTTTAGGTTCACCGGTGTCATCGGTATAGGAGCCAATGTCTAGTAGAGTCCTGCGAATTGGGGCGGAGACGTCCGTACTTAATCTTTGGGAGGCTACAGTGACATTTTAGGAAATTTGACTCTTTCATTGCTTCTGTGTCGTGCGTGGAACCCTTGAAATTTCTGGAAACCTCATTTGTTCTACTTCATTCTTCCGCAGATGGTTCGTACGAGATCATCGGCATCAGGCGGAGATGAGCCTCCCACTCCAGCTAAGGGTTGAGGACGCCCTCGAGCAGTGGCACCTGCTAGAGCTGCTAGAGTGGAGATAGAGCCCGAGCGGCATGTGGATCAGGGGGCAGCCCAGGTACCACCAGCTCCAGCACCAGCTCCAGTACCAGCTCCAGCGCCAGCTCCAGAACCAGCTTCAGTGCCCACTTCTGTGCCAGCTCCAGCCGCAGCTCAGTCTCCAGATATTCAGGGATTACTATTACAGCTTTTGGGTATGATTGGAGAGCGGCCTTCTGAGGTAGCGTAGACATCCACTCAGGGGGCAGCCCTGGGCGCACAGAGTTCAGGAGCGCAGCCTGCTACTATGGCTCCTCGTGTGGAGGTCATTCCGGTCCCATCTGTTGCACAGCCTCTTGCTCCTCGCCCAGCTATGACTGAGTCAGAGCAGAAGGCATTGGGTAGGTTTTTGAGGTTAGCACCTCTGAGGTTTGCTGGTACTTCTGGACAAGATCCACATGACTTTATTACTACCTGTGAGGAGATGTTGCATCATTTGGGTTTTTTGGAGACTCACGGGGTTGGTTATACTACCTATCAGTTAGAGGGCCCAGCGAAGTTATGGTGGAGGGCTCATGTTGCTTGTAGACCACCATCGTCACCTCCTTTGACCTGGTCTGAGTTTTATGAGGCCTTTACGGCCAAGTTCCTACCTCAGAGTGATCGTGAGCGTTGCAGGGAACAGTTTACTCACCTTATGCAGGGGTCTACGACTGTCTCAGAGTATGAGACCCACTTTCATCAGCTAGCACCATTCGGAGCTATGATCATTCCTATCGAGGCAGATAGGATTCGCTGATTTGTATGGGTTTTAACGCCAGAGATCAGACAGCCAGCTGAGATACTGATTGCCGGTGGTCGGTCATTTCACGCTATCATAGACTATGCCCGCACTGTGGAGGACTTACAGCGACATGATCAGGGGCCCAGAGATAAGAGGCCTCAACATCAGGGTGTCTACAGTGGTTCCAGATATGGTGGTAGAGGTCCTGGCCAGTGGAGCCGGAGTTATCAGCCACAGCAGCACCAGGGTCAGTCCAGCCGACCGGTTCAGGCTTCCTTTCAGACTTTCGGTAGTACCCAGTTCGAGCAGGGTCAGAGCAGCCATCAGGGCTATGGCGGCCAGTTTTTGAAGGGTACAGTTTCTGGGGCATCAAATGCTGTGATTACAGGTACGATTTCTATGTGCCATCAGTCTGCTATGGCTTTATTTGATCCTGGATCCACTTGTTCATATGTATCTGCCTACTTTGTGCCTTGTTTGGGGTTGGCTAGTGAGCCATTATCTGTTCCTATTTCTGTTTCGACCCCAGTAGGAGATTCTTTAGTAGTGGATCGGATTGTGAGATCTTGTATGCTATTTATTGGTGATTCAGAGACTTGGGGTGATTTGATGATTCTTGATATGCTAGATTTTGATGTGATACTGGGCATGGACTGGTTATCCCCTCACCGTGTGGTTTTGGATTGTTATGCCAAGACCATTACCATAGTTGTGCCCGGTGTATCCCCGATTGTATGGCAGGGTTCTGTTAGCCATGCACCATCTGGGTTCATATCTTGTCTTCGAGCTAGGAAGTTGATTTCCTGTGGGTGTTTAGCTTATCTAGCATATGTTCGAGATGTTAGTGCTAACCCTACTTCTCCTGAGTCTGTTCCTGTGGTTAGAGACTTCCTCGATGTGTTTCCTACCGACCTGTCAGGCCTTCCACCTGAGAGAGATATTGATTTCGCTATTGAGCTAGAGTCGGGCACTAGGCCCATTTCTATTTCTCCTTACCGTATGGCTCCTGCTGAGTTGAGGGAGCTTAAGGAGCAACTCCAGGATCTGTTAGCTAAGGGGTTTATTAGACCTAGTGTGTCACCTTGGGGTGCTCCTGTTCTCTTCGTGAAGAAGAAGGATGGGTCGATGCGCATGTGTATTGATTATCGACAGCTGAATAGGGTGACAGTGAAGAATAGGTATCCGATGCCGAGGATTGATGACTTGTTTGACCAGCTTCAGGGTTCAGTTGTGTTTTCGAAGATTGATTTGAGGTCCAGCTACCATCAGTTGAGAATTAGGGCGGATGACATCCCTAAGACAGCATTCAGGACACGTTATGGCCATTATGAGTTCCTGGTGATGTCTTTTGGGTTGACTAATGCCCCCGCAGCCTTTATGAACTTGATGCACAGAGTTCTTGGCCCGTATTTGGACTCATTTGTGATAGTTTTTATAGATGACATCTTGGTATACTCGCGTAGTAGAGATGAGCAAAAGCAGCACTTGAGGGTTATACTCCAGACTTTAAGAGATCATCGGCTTTATGCCATGTTCTCAAAGTGCGAGTTTTGGCTTGAGTCAGTTGCATTCATAGGGCACGTGGTGTCTAAGGACGGGATTAGGGTTGACCTGGGAAAGATTTTTGCGGTTTGTGATTGGCCTAGACTTACTACTGCTACTGAGGTCCGCAGCTTTATTGGGTTAGCAGGTTACTACAGATGGTTCGTTGAGGGATTTTCTTCCATAACAGCACCCTTGACTATGCTTACTAGGAAGGATGTCCCATTTTAGTGGTCGGATCAGTGTGAGGATAGCTTCCAGAGGCTTAAGGCTTTATTGACTTCAGCTCCAGTTTTGACTTTGCCGGTTGAGGGTCAGAGCTTCTCCGTGTACTGTGATGCTTCTGGGGTTGGTCTTGGTTATGTGTTGATGCAGCAGGGTCGAGTAATAGCATATGCATCGAGGCAGCTGAAGGTTCACGAGCGCAACTACCCCACTCATGACTTAGAGTTGGCAACGGTAGTTTTCGCGCTCAAGATCTGGAGGCATTACCTATATGGAGTTCACTGTGAGATCTTCATTGATCACCATAGTCTTCAGTATATCACGAGTCAGTGAGAGTTGAACTCGAGACAGAGGAGATGGGTCGAGTTACTGAAGGACTATGACTTCACTATTCTGTATCATCCGGGCAAGGCAAACATGGTAGCTGATGCCTTGAGCCGGAAGGCAGTGAGTATGGGTAGCCTAGCTTCTCTTTCAGTTTCAGAGCAACCATTGGCCTTGGACATCCAGTCCTTGGCTAACCATTTGGTTAGGCTTGACTTGTTGGATCCTAGCAGAGTTCTCGCCAGTATTGAGGTTCGTTCTACTTTGATTGATCAGATTCAGAGCAGTCAGTTTGAGGATAAGAAGTTGTGTGACCTTCGTGATCGGGTTATTCAGGGTGAGACCAGCTAGGCTACTCTAGATTCAGATGGGGTTCTGAGGTTTGATAGTCGCCTTTGTGTTCCGAGGATTAGTGATTTGATTCAGTTGATACTTCATGAGGCACATTGTACTAGATACTCCATTCACCCTGGCACAGCAAAGATGTATAGAGACTTGAGACAGCTTTACTGGTGGAGTAGTATGAAGCGGGATATAGCGGAGTTTATATCTTGGTGCTTGAACGGTCAGTAGGTTAAGTTCGAGCACATGAGACCTGGTGGTTTGATGCAGCGACTTCCCATTCCTGAGTGGAAGTGGAAGGGATTACTATGGACTTCATTGTTGGTTTGCCTCGTACTTCTCATGGGTTTGATTCCATATGGGTGATTGTTGATAGGCTGACTAAGTCAGCACATTTCTTGCTGGTTCAGACTTCTTATGGCGCAGAGAGGTTAGCTCAGATCTACCTTCGTGAGATTGTTCAGTTGCATGGGGTCTCAGCTTCTATTATTTCAGACCGCGGCACTCAGTTCACATCTCAGTTCTGGAGGGCTATTCAGCGAGATTTGGGTACAGAGGTTCATCTTAGTACCGCTTTCCACCCTCAGACAGATGGCCAGTCCGAGAGGACCATTCAGATTCTGGAGGACATACTTCGAGCCTATGATCTTGACTTTCGAGGTTCTTGGGATCAGTTTGTTCCCTTGGCAAAGTTTGCTTATAATAACAGCTTCCATTCGAATATCGGCATGGCACCTTTTGAGGCTTTGTATGGCAGGCGTTGCAGATCATCAGTAGGTTGGTTTGATGGTTTTAGTTCTAGGCCACAGAGCACAGATTTGCTTCGAGATTCCTTAGATCAGGTTCGAGCGATTCAGGACAGACTTCGGGCAGCTCAAAGCAGGCAGAAGAGTTATGCTGATCGTAGGCTTTGTGCCTTGGAGTTTAGTGTCGGTGACTTGGTGTTTCTCCGTGTATCGCCCATAAAGGGCGTGATGAGATTTGGTAGGAGGGGCAAGCTTAGCCCCAGGTACATTGGGTTGTTTGAGATTCTTCAGAGGGTTGGTAGCGTTGCCTATCAGCTAGCCTTGCCTCCGATGTTTTCAGCTATACATCCTGTATTTCATGTTTCGATGTTGCGTCGGTATGTCCCAGATGAGTCGCATGTGTTGAAGTGGGATTCAGTTCAGTTGGATGAGGGTTTAGCCTTTGTTGAGGAGCCGTCAGCTATTTTGGCCAGAGATGTCAGGAGATTGAGGTCTTGAGAGATCCCGATTGTTAAGGTTCAGTGGAGGCACCGTCCAGTCGAGGAGGCTACCTGGGAGACCGAGAGAGATATGCGGGCTCAGTATCCACAGCTGTTTGAGCCTTCAAGTACCCCCCTTGACCTTGACTTTCGAGGACGAAAGTCCTTTTTAGTAGTGGATGATGTAATGACTCTTCCGGTCATTTCCATGTATACATTTTCCTTGTACCGTTAGAGCTTGTTTATAGAGGCCCCAAGCCATTTAAGGCTTGTTGGGACCGGTATTTCGGTGCCGGGTCCATTTATTTGGTCGTATGATAAGTTTTGAAGTCAAGCAAGTCGGCAAAAGTTATCTCAAGTTTCTTTAATAAATTTTCTGAACTTTGGGTAAAATGTCTTAGAGCTTTTCTCTTAATATATCAAGAGTCAGAAGTCCCCCAAAATACCTAATTGAAGGTCAAAGAGTCTAGTTTCTAATGCACAAAACCTCACGTCCAACTGATCTCGGAGTAAAAGGTTATGGTTGTTTTACCGTGGACTGTCTGGCAGAAACCGGGTCGCGAACCGGGTCGGGTCAAAATCGATTTAAAGCCTCAACTTCACATTTTAAAATACTATTTCAGTTCTGAAACAGTGAGAAAACATAAGGGAGGGTTCCAAGAGAGTTCTTGAGTATCAAAACCGTGCGTACTTGAAAATTATTAATTTAAAAGTTGAATGTGGTAAAAAGTTATATTATTATTACCTTTTTAAAATATTTTAAAGGTTTATGAAAAATATTTTTGTTACGACATAATTGTATATGTATTTATTTTATAAGGTTTTTATACATTGTAATATTTTAACGGAGATAGTAAATTTAGTTATGTTGATTTGTTGTTTGTTGATTATACGCTCTGGTAGTATGGGATGCCGGAGGGTTTGTTTTCACTTGTTTGTGTTCCTCGATTGTATGGGCGGCCGGGGGACTGTAGGTAGACTCTTGCTATTTACTTACAGAATTGTTCCCTGTTACGGTTAAGTATGAAATTGGTTACTGCTAGACTGTTAGTTTCTGGATTTGATATTGATATGATTTGTGAGTTTGATTCATGTGTCTTACCATGCCTATCATTACTCTTTCCCTCTTCTTATACTTGAGGTTACCGGTATACCGTCTATTTCGTAAACTTATTATGTATACACTGTTATTGCAAGGACCCCAGGTGCGTTATTTCTTACTTTCACCTGTGCCTATGGTGTGTATATTCTGCTTACTGGCCTCACATGTGGTTCTGTTGATTTCCCTCTGGTCTAGTTCCTGTGTACTTTCATTGATTTCTGTGACTGTTTGCTTCTATTCTGTCTGTTACTACGCGTTTATCTTATATGTGCCCAGTCGGCATATGATACCTACTAGGTACCTTATGTTTTGCATTTGGTGCTCACCCTACCCCCTACATCTTTAGGTGCAGATCCTAGCGTGGGCTATCGCCGTTAGATCGCTGTGATCCGTGCTTGGAGATCTGTTGGGGACTACTTCAGACTGAGGGTGAGCTCTTTGCGATCGGAGCTTAACTTTAGTTTATCTTTTGCTTTATGTACTTTATTACCATTCAGAGACATCTGTATATATTGTTCTGGATCGTTTGCACTCCATGTATGTAGTTTTGGCTCTATACTATGATACCAGATCTTGGGGTTTGGTTAGTTTCCGCATATGTATATATATATTCCTGTTATCTATTCTCTTCATCTTGTTCCCTCACTTTTGCTTATTAAACTACTCTCCCGCTTATTTGTTAGATAGTATCCCATTACTAACTGTCCTGGGCTACGGGAATTGGTTCGCCTACTGGGGAGTTGTAGGTGTCATCATGACATAGAAATTGGGTCGTGACATGTGTACTTGAATTAATCAGTAAGGTGGTATTACAATTCGGAAATGGTCTTGCCATTGGTAAAAATGGTAAGGGAACAAGGCTTATGACTGTACAAAAACTCCGGTTTCAGGACAATTGGAAATTGGGAAGAGGAATGAGGGAATTTTGTAGAAATGAAAAATTTCCTGGGCTGCTACTATTGGGGGTCGCCATAGCAGTGCGCAAATTGCTATAGAAGGATGGGCAGGGCATAATCCCTATCCTATTTTCCCTATTTTGTTTTCATTCCTGGGTTATTTTAAATCGCTAACTGAGCTGCGAGCTATTGCATGAGTTATTTAGCATCCATGCGCGATAAAAAGAAAGGGTAGATATGGTAGTCCGGGGTATTGGGAAAATTATGATTGACCATTAGTGGGAATAGTCACACATGTAGAATTTGGCAAAATGACCCATTACTGACTGAGTAGTGTTGAACACTGCTCATTGGCTTATATTATGAGGGTGATTATTGTCTATTTTATTATTGATGATCCTTAGTGGTAGGGTCGGGTGAGAGAGTGGGGTTATTAAATGGATTCTTTAGCATTGTTGTCTCTCTTGTTGACCATGGTAATACCCAGTGTTACTTCACTTTGAGTGGTGGGGGTGTGCTAGTTATAGCCTTGGTTATGGGGTAAGTGCTCGGGCAGAATTCTCTCTAGGATGAGAGTTGACAAAGAGCTCGGGCTAGGTTGGGTTCCAATGGAATTTTGGTGTTGTGTGATTTCGAGATTCTTGGTGTCTTGGGGTGTGGTGTTTGATGGAAGTAAGGTGACCCATGATATGCGAGGGACCTAGTACCTCGTAGAAAACTTCTGGATTGGAGTTCGGGTTGGTAGAACTCCGGTTATAGCATTTAATGTAAAGGGGTAATCTAACTAGTATCGTTCAGCTTGAAGGAAGGAATTCCTTGACAAAGCAGGATCAAAATAAATTTTTGATTGACTTGGGTACACTAAGAGTTAAAAGTTTTAGTTGTTCGCGTAAGGTTTTGATTATAATGTCATGGCAGAGCATAATGTGCAAGAGGCGGTCTCATTCTTTTTATTTGCCTTAAGGATCATTCGGGGATGAACAACGGGTAAATTGGTATCTATTGTAATGACCTATTCAGTCGTTATTAAAAGGCACCTCATTATGGGTGAGCTATTCGTGCGAAGAATGGGTTAGAAAAACTTTCGAGTTGGGGAGTTAGAAATTTTGGAGCTAGGCTAGTCTCGGACAAATTCTGAGCGAGGTAAAGTCTATGGAAACTCGGGAAAGGATTGGGTAAAATTTCTAAGGTTGAGCTAATTTTTTCATAAACTAAGGCGTTAAGGAGTCTGTAAGACTTTTTTGAAGTGAATTCGGGTGAGTAGAACTCTCGATATAAAAGTTGACGTGAGAGGGTTGGTTCAGAATGTCAGGATTTTGAAGTATGTTGTAAAATGGGTAATTTTGGGGGATTTTTTGAGATTCTATTCTGTGTCAACCGCTATAGCGGTTGACACTGCGCTATCGCGATGATCGCTATACCGGAAATCAAGGCAGTCAACTCTTCTATAGCGGGCGAATACCGCTATGGCGGTACCACTATAGCGGGATCAGGCCACTATAGCGGGACGACAGAACCAAAAGAACCCAAAATGGGTTTTTAATTTCATTCTCTCTCCTTCAGCCCCAAAAATAGACGAGGGTTACTCCAAGAACCCTCTTAGGCTGCTCTAAGTCTTGGGAGCCATGGGAAGGGGATATTCCAGCTAAAAAAATGTGAAAACATGGATTTCGGGCTTGTCATCCGTCAAAAAATGCCTTTATGGAGCCAGAATATGCATTATGCAGCTGCTTGACGTCCAGGTAGGCTAGATTTTTAATTGAGTAGTTAGACCTGTTTCTACCTTCATATTATTATTGTAGAATGATGAGGGAATTTATTCCTAGGCCTTCGGGCACAGAGTCTGGAGGAATATTGTATTGTCTGGCTAGATGATTGAGATGGGAATGAGGGTGTTAGGGTAATGGGTTTTATTCTAGGTTGTTTATAATTGTTAATTGATGTGTGATGTTGGAATCCAGGAACTAGACTATTGGGGTAGGTTCGGGGAACTAGAATTATTGTGTCTCAAATAATGTGTTTCTAATTCATGTCTTATGGTTAATATTAGGATTCTACATGTTAGGGAGACTAGATTCTGGGTGGGTTTGAGGAACCAGTAATATTTATGTGTGAATGGATCGCTAGTTTATAGCGAGTCCCCGGGAGAGATTCAAATAAGGTAAATGGGATGAGCAGGGGGTCCAGGAATGAATGTAAATGTCTATATGTGTCTAAATGATAAGCCAGGGATTAGTCTTCTTACGGGTTTAATTATACTTGTTATTGTAATTATTGCTGGTCATATTAGTGGACCGGGTTAATTATTGGAACTGTGATGGTTGCATATCGGTCCATGAGAGGCTGGTTAGTTGAACTTAAACATGGGGTTGGTTTTAGTATGGACCAGGGTGGCATGCTGAACACGTAAGTGATGGTTATTATTTTCCCAATATGTAATATATGTTCAGGTACTATCGTTCAGTGTCGTATGAGTTTGTATGCTTAGGGAATGGGATTATGAATGTCTAATTGCCCGGGTGTCAGTCATGTGAAATAAACTTGGTTTTGTTGCTTGTTGGTTTACAAGTGTGATTTTGTTCATTGTTTATTAACTATTGCATTTGTATGACATTCGGTTGGCTCAGGTACCACGCCTGGTATAGGTTACATATTGGTTGGCTCAGGTACCACACCTGGTATGAGATATTTATCGGTTGGATCGGGTACCATGCCTGGTACAAGTTCTATAATGGTTCGCTCGGGTACCACGCCTGGTACGGGATACTTATCGGTTGGCTCGGGTACCACGCCTGGTATAAGTTCTATTATGGTTGGCTCGGGTACTATGCCTAGTACAGGATTAATGTTACATGTGTGATAGCTCCTTGAGTGAACCGGGTCTATTTGTTACTTATTGTTCCTTACCTGTTGGTTTCTTGAGTGAACCGGGTTTATTTGTTATTGATGTTCTTCACATGTTGGGTTCTTGAGAGGGTCGAGATTTATTATTCTTTGACATATAATTGGTCCTTGAAGGGCCGAGTTAGAAGAGACAAGGTGGTTCTCCTGTAAACCGGGGTCGCATGTTAAATGGCATAGCTGATGTCCTAGGGATCCTTGGGAGTTCCGGGAAAGTTGTGATAGAAGTATCTGTGGTCTGGTTACTTGCGTGGCTGGGCATGACTTATAAGGTGGTGGAGTCTAGTTGTGGACTAGGGTCTTATTGATAGTCTTATGGGCTATCTTGGTAGCGGGATTAAATGAGGGCTAAGTGTTATGAATGTGAAATAAGGTTACCCAGTAATGTTTGTGTTGCACTTATAATGTGGATAGGTTCGATGGTCTAGCAGTCACCATATTTTGGGGCGTAAAGGAGGGGTGACACTGTCTTATTAATTATGGCGTATAGACTTAGGTGAACCCAAGATGCAAGGGTGTCAAAGTATGATTGAGTTAGTGAAACAAGGCTAGAATTTTGTGAGTTCCTAAACCGGTGGAATATCAAGGATAAGGTGATTTGGAAAGTCTAAGGGTTAGGGTGATTTGGGAAGTCTAAGGGTAAGGTGACTTGGGAAGTCTAAGGGTTAAGGTGACTTTGGATGTCCTAGGAGTCAGGATGCTGAGTCTCTGAGTGAGGGAGTTGGCAGCGGAAAGGATAGGAAGGCTTGGGTTGATATCGGGTTTCGTAAAGGTGGATGTTGAGGGCTGAAGTATCATAATTAATTGTACATTTTCCTTGATTTATTTATATGATGGTATGGAGTGGATTCGGGTCAATCGATGATGCCTACCAGTATGTGTGTTTGTACTGATTCTACTCTTGTTATACCTTTTTGGGTATAGTCTGGTTGCAGGGTCGGTGATGTTTCATATGTACATGATGACGGTAATCTTCAACAGCTTTTGTTTCTATGGTGGGAGTTGTGTCCTCTTACATTTTCTGTATTACTCTTGTAGTAGCTCTTGTACTTGTTCAGACCAGTCCTAGGGAGGGTTGTTTTCCAGTTGTGAAAATGGTTTACTGTATTTCTTTTGTAAAGAGTTTCTCCTAAACTAAAAAGGGTTGTAAACATTTTCATGTATTAAAATGAGATTATTTTTAGTTATACATTATTTTTCCGTAATTACCTGTTGGATCGGGTGATAAGGGTTCGCCTATCTAGGTGCTTAGAATAGGTGCTCGCACTGCCTGGTAGTTAGGTCAGGACAACTATCCACCCTCGAAAGTTATAATTCACATATAAAAACTCTAAGGAGGGCTAAAATGGGAAAAACAAGTAAAAATTCACAAAATGACTTTGAGGGTCATTACAATCGGCAACAATATCAACCATGTACAAGCCCACGTGTCTATCATTCTTTATGAATGATGGATGTATTTTTCCCCTCCCATTCATAAGGTAATTAATGACCAAGTCACTTGGATCACAATTTAACTCTCTGCACACTATTATACTTGCAATAAATTCATTATATGAACCATTGCGACAAAAGGCAATGGGCACTGTCACCTTCCTCACAAATTTCCAATTTCAATATGGAGGAGTCTCCTACCATTGATCCATGAAATCACTACCAACAACATGTTCTGCAACAAATATTATAGACCTAGATGATCGATGACTAGACTAACGTAGTGGTCTATGCCTGGTTGATTCCTAGACTGTGATTGTGATCTATAATGGTCGATGACTGATGAGATCTCCGTACAATAAATGTCAGAACATAGCTAAAAAATTTATCAACAACCACCAAAACTAATGGAATGGATTGATGATTTTACAGTACATCTGGTGTGCTGGAATGTATGTATTGAGGCTAGAATAATGGAGGGATAACAATGGTGGTGTAATTTGAAAGCTTATGAACAATGGAGGAATAACAATAGTGGTGTGATTTGAAAGCTTATAAATAATGAAGGGATAACTGATTGTGATTTTTCCGATGGCAGCCAAAAAAATGGACAAAAAATAGCCTGAAAAGGGCAAAAAATATCGAAAATGGGAGCTCAAATAGGCAAAATGGAGGGGAAATGGAGGTTGTTGGAAAAAGATTTGTATTTGTTTTTCTAATAAAATTGGTTATATATATATATATACATATATATTTTATAAAAAAATTCAACTGAGGGACTAAAGTGTATTATTTAAAACTTATATGCTAGGTTGTAAGGTTTTTAACTTCATTTGATGATGTCATAAAAAGTGTCTCTTTTGCTAATTTTTCAAACCTTGTATCCTTTTTCCCAATTAAGTTCTCAAAAACCCCTTTCTCCCACTTCTCCCCACTAACTTCTTTGGAGCAAGTCAAAATTCCACTTCGATGTTCTAGTCAATATGTGTTCTAAATGATGGTCGAAACAACATATGGTAAAGAAATTAGAAGATAAGAAATGCAAATAGAGTTATCCTTTTTGAAACATTCTTTCAAGGAGGCGTAGGCAAGTTTGTATTGGGTAAAATTGACTAAAATACGTGACAGCAGAGTTGGAGGAAACATGGAGGTAAGGGAAGCCAAGAGTTGGAGAGGCTAATCTTTCAAAGAAGCATCCTCGGTCACGAGAAAGAGAATTCCACCAGTGATGAGCAAAGGACATAGAAAGGGGGACCCGTGCCCAAACTACGCATCCAATAGGGAAAAAAAGATAGATATATGGATTGAGCATGATAGGAATATTGATTGGCCCCACTAATGGTATTACCACATGGCGTACGTTCATTGGTATTAGTACTTTAGGGCTCGAGTGGGACTACTTTCTTATTGGTTGATACCCCCATTCTTGTAACCTATAAATAGTTTATTTCCTTCATTTGTAAGGTCATTCTGAATTCCAAGTAATATAACAACACTTTTATTCTTGAGCATAAAGTTTTCATTATTTTACTTAGATTTCTGTTCTTTAAGCATTCACTACTTAAACCATCACCAGAGCTAAGACTGACATTTTTGGACACAGAGCCCGCAAACTTGCTAGAGCCTGAAGCTTCACATCGCTTTATCTCTTACTTATTTTACTTGCATTTTTAGGTACTACTCACAATATTCAACTGCTATTAACCATATCTAGTGAGTTAAGCTAAAAACTTGTATTCTTGACCTCATACAAATTCAACTCTATCATTTTTCTGGTAAATAGTTAGACACCCACCGTGGGGCCAGGGCAACTGTGTTTTGGTTTAACTTACCAAATCCTACTTTCTTACTAGTGTGATATTGTTGTTTCACAAGAATTGCTTATGAAAAAAGATGGTGATCAGACTAACATCAACCAGACCAATGATAACCCGGCCAACCAGGGAGTGGTCAGTACGCATCTCGGTGATGAGTTCCAGATAGAACCGACCTCTATAGTAGGATCTGCCTGGTGAGGAGACACCTGGTTTTGATATCAGAAACCTCAACACGACTAATGTAAACATGCAACAAAGAAATGCAACGGTAAGCTCCGATAAAGCATAGTCAAGGGGAGAGAAAAGTGGTATCGATCTGGAAGCTATCAAAGAAATCATGTTAGGTATCATTAAAAAACAAAAACCATAATGGAGCACATGAAGACACAAGACTAGGTCAAGTAATTTCTAACACCGTGCATCTCTCGCTATCTTTCTTATGTTGGATCGGGGAGTGATTGTCTTTTGTTCATTTTAGGACATTGAGTCCTTTATATTTACTCATTTTTTGAGGGGGATCCCTTAGTTTAACTTTTTATGCTCTAAGCTACTACGTTCGGACGTCTCATTATCACTTAGAGCATAGCATTTTGGGAAGGGCATGCCTTTCTCCCTCATCCATTATAGGCTCAAGACTTGTTTGACGGGAATTTGTGAGGTACTTTCTTTGCTATTGAGAGTATCCTTATGTCAAGGTCTCATCTTATTACTTATCATTCCATTGCGATTTTATTGTAGCAATTTATTGGTTTTATTGCATTTCTTGAAATTATCCCAAGTCCTTATTTTGAGAACCTTATTCGCTCTGCCAACAGTCCCAAGTGATTAGAAAACTTTGCAGGATCTCAGGTACTCATATACAAGTCCTTATTGGAGGGTAGGTTCCCAGTATTGTGGGACTTTGAGTCCCTAGTTTGAGTGTAGATCCTTTTTTTTTTCTCAGGTCCACTGGAGCTCAACTCCTTTTTCGCTTTGGAACGCTGGTTTCCATTATGAACAAAGAGGGGGAGTTTTCTCTAACTCAGAGAGTCAATAATCACTTTATTCATGTCACAAATGAGAAAGTTTTAGAGCCCTGCTCGTGGTGTTTGACTTTTTACATATAAAAATAAAATAAAATAAAATATTAGGTTTACCCCGAGAGCACCTGATACTACCTCATTAAAAACCATGCCTGAAAACACATTAAAGGATAAAAACTGGTCGAAGGAAAAAATAGTGTAGCCTGCATTCTTTTGGGGCCTTATAGTCATTATTTATTCTAAGTTCCTCTTGATTATGTTGTCTCCGCAAATCTGCCTTTTAATCTTCCCTTAGTGTGTGAGATGGCATTGTCCAAGAGAAGGATATTTTCTTTGACGGAGCGGCCATATCAGGCTTCCTGTAGAGGTTTTGGAGCGAAAAAAGGAAGCAAGTGAGAATTTTAAAGAAAGAAAGACAAGAAGGAGCATACATATGGCCCTTTATTGGGGGAAGAAGTGTCCAGCTTATAGTTTTTTGGGGGAGAACGGGGTTATCCGACAGTTTCTCATCCTTGGCTCCTCAAGCGTAGTTGCTTTTGGTGTGATTGCTCAGAAATTTTCTCAAGTGTCCATCATTCAAAAGGTCAGCGACTGCCTAGCTCCCTGAGGTAGCAGCAGTCCCCTATCTTGTGACCATTGGTGTCGTGGTAATCATACCACTGAGTTCTATCTCTCGTGTTTGAGTACAAACAAACAGGCTTCGAGAAACAAGCTCCTTTGATTTCTCTCATTACTGAGACTAACTGGGCCAAGATAATGGTGAAGCAATGCTCTGAGTGAGAGAGGTTCGTCAACTACATATATCGAAGGCTTAACAACCTTCTTGTCCTGGAGCCCCTTCTAGGCTAGGTCCCTATTGGTTCTTTTCTTGTATTGGAGAAGACCCAGATAACGAGAGTCAGTCCCTCAGCTCAAGTTTATCCTTCCGCCCGAAGATAACTACGAAAACTTGTTTTGATAGGACCCTCTAGATTCCGGTTCTTGGTCAGCCTTAGGATAATGTCCCACTGTCTTTTTGCTTCTTTTGGCTCATTCCAGACACAGAGTACCTTGTTATGAGTCCTCCAACAATAATCTTTTGTGCGAATATTAGACTCATATTGGTTATGGACATACGCCCACGTTGTAGTCTCAAACTCAGTCAAACTTTCTTTAAGATTGAACAATGCCATCGAACTCTCTGAATTCAAACCCTTGGTAAATGATTTAGTCGCCCAATCATCGGGCACCATTAGTAATTACATTCTCTCTTTATAGAATCAAGATACAAATTCTTGAAGTAGCTTCATATATTCTTCTTCTATCTTGAAGATGTCTCCTCTTTGGGGTTGCACCTTTTTCACCCCAGCATGTGCTTTGATAAAGCTATCTATGAGAATATTAATAGAATCAATCAAATTCTCGAGGAGAAGAGAATACCAGACTAGCGTACCTCTCGGCAAGGTTTCTCCAAACTTCTTCAGCATTACGAACTTTGCTTCTTCCTTGGTTAAGTTGTTGTTATTGATGGTAGTAGTGAAGAAAAAAAGATGTTCCTGTGGATCCTTGTTCCCATCATATTGGGGAATATCAGGCATCTTTAACCTTTTGAAGATCGATCGAGTTATTGCGCTAGCCATATAAGGTACCTTCGCATAATGTCACGCCCTAAGGCTACCTCCTGGATGTAACACGGGACTTAGGACCACAAGGATCCCAAGCTAACCCTTGGTCATAGCATTCTCAATCATAACAAAAGATAAGCGAAAGCATAATAGATAAAGTCGGAATATCATACATGTAGAATCCAGTCAAATAGGAATACAAGATCTGTAAGAGGACTCAAATATTGTCTATGTCTGAAAAGCTTCTACTCAGGACATAAAGAGTTGTTAGCAAAAGACCCTAGCTAACTCAAAGTACGGAAATGAAAAGCTAACATAAGCTAAAAACATAACTAGTCCTCGACCTAACAGGACTCACTAACAGCTGTTTGGGAGTGGCCGGGAAACTCTAGCCATGAATCTGAGGAGGTACACCTGAATCTGCATCATCAAGGGATGCAGCGCAAGATATGCATCAGTACTATAGTATGTACTGAGTATGTGGGATATGCGTAAATAATATGAAGCATGCTTAAAACATAATTGAAAACTGAGTTCATGCATAATCGAAGAAGTCATAAGTAAATATCATAGTTTGAGTAATAAGCATGAGTCCGTAGTCAAAATCTCAACATAAGATATCATAAAGCTTAGAAAACTTGAAATCATTCATACGGGAGTTTCTTATAACCGACAATAGACCATGCGAGCTACATGAAATCTAACTATATAACCCTAGTTAGCAAAGCTGGCTCGAACCTTGCCAAAGTATGGGCCACCATACCCAACTATATAACCCTAGTTGGCAAAGTTGTCCTATGCCCCGCTAAGGCAAGGAAACCATTAATCAAGATGTGGATCCACTCTCATAATCCCATAGGGCACTTCATGTCATAACCTACGCTGACAATGTAGTTTTGGACTTGGGTAATCGAACCATCATCGCTCGGTGCTAAATACTACTCCCAAAACATGTACATACAGCTCATACATTCATAGTGGCACAATCTCATGCCAAATCTCGTTGAAAAGCATGAAAACACATCGGGTATCATGTAATTCTCATATCATAGGTTCTTGAAGCTTAGCATAGCCATAATTTAAAACATACTTTTCCTTCTTAAATTCATGCTTGAAGAATTAGGCATGCAATTTCATAAATACATAATGACATATTTATCTAAACATGTTAACCTTCACTTGAAAACATGCAATTCAATGGAATCATACTAGAAATCAACTTTAATGCATGGGATTTTGAAACCAAATAAGGAATCTTAATCAAATCATAAATAAACCATAGGAGATCATGAATTGATGCTTAGAAACTGATTTTATAAGTTTTTCCCCAATTTAGATCAAACCATGCATGTAGGATTTATCATAATTAGCCTTCAATTCAAAATGGGAGTTCATATGTAAAAACCAATGCAAAATCATACAATTTAGTAATAATTTCATAATAAAATCATGAGAAGACAATTTATATCAAAACCCATAAGAATTGAGTAAGAACCCTAATTTGAAAGTTCATAAAATTAAAATAAAGATTTAGGGTTTGGGCACAAGGGTGAAAAGAACCCATTGTTGAATACTCACATACCTTGATTGAAGTTAACCCACTTGAAATTGAAAAGAAGAGGAGGCTTGAACTTGGAGCTTGAAACCCTAACTTGAAGCTTGAGAAGATGGAACTCATTTTCTTCTTTTGGAAGTTGATTGAAAGAATGGGAGAGAACTTAGGCCAAGTAAGAATAAAAACCCTACTAAATAGGCTTAAAATGACTTAGTATAGGAGTTAAAAGAGTGGAAAATTACAAAAATACCCCTGGACTTAAGCTTGAAAAAGGTCGATCTCAGGAACCATGAGTTGGTCCACGGTCCGTCATCCAAAAGGACGGATCGTCAAAGGGATTCGTGGTTTCAAATGCCACTTTTGGGGTCTACTGGAACTCAACACCACGAGTCACTCTACGGTCTGTGGTTCAGGACGACGGACCATCCTGTTGACTCGTGGTTCCGACTTTAGGATATGAGAATCCTCTGATCCTCAGGGATTATGAGTGGAAGAACGGGTCGTGAAATAGGTTGACGAGTCTTCAACCCACTCGTGGAATTTAGAGGATTTGGTACCTCTCTGAAGGTGATTCTACGGGTTATAGGATGAACCATCATTCAAAACGATGACCCGTCAATTCATTCATGGAAATTGAGCAGAAAAGCTGAATTTTGACAAACCATGGGTCACTCTACTGACCGTGGTTTTGATCTACGGGTCATGAACCAATCAGTGGTTTAGAAGATAAAAAATTTAAGGTTCAGTTCAGCAATGATGAGTCACAGTACGGACTGCGGTTCAGAACCATGGTTCGTCATTCCCATCTGTCATCACTGGCAGCACTGCAGTAAACTCCCCATAATTTTTTACTCCAGACTCGTATTAATGCGCAGTTGGTGGCGTTGGAAAGAAGACTCAAAAAACTTTAATTTGGTGGATACTAGGCCACCTAACTCTTTATATTTTAGGAGGAATGGTCGATTGAATTTGACCCTAGTTTAGTCTTACATGAAAACTTACTTTGGTGAGGTGCTTGCGACTTAACTTGATGATAGGAGTTTCTTATGAACATGATTCGCATCCAAAGCACTCACCACACTAGGAAAATGATCATTACACTCATGGAAAAGGTTCGGGTATTAGCTTAGAATTTTTGGGGTGTTACACATAAATTTTCAAATATGGCTCCTTAATAACCCGCGGAGCCCGTGGGATGTGGTTTATTCTGTAGTTCAACTTCGAATAATGAGACTTCATCTCCTTCCTTAGCATCTATAATACTGTTGTTGGGATCTCTAGTTCCATGTAGGACTCATTTGCAGCTCTTTCTTCGGAGCAGTCATCCATCTCCAAGTCATCCTTAGTGCTCAGCGTTCTGCGTTGGTTTCCTCCTGAAGTATTAGAAGTGTTTAAGCCAAGCTATTTTCTGGTTTGCCCATTTTCTTCTTCTGTTTATCCATTTGCCTCACCAACTCCTTCTACGCCTCAGTGATACTTAGGAGGATTTTCCTGGGGTCCTCTAGACTAACTATCGTGCCCTCTCCCCCGTTTTCTTCATCATCTAGAGGGAAAGGCCTGCAGTTCCTCTTTTGTGTATTCACGTTTGTCATATCCACATCAACGCGTTGTTCCCCCTCGTTCTGGAGAGCTGCATTGTCACTCGAATTGCCAGGTTGCGTTCTTGCCATTTCCCTGGCCATATTATCATCACCAAGCTTCTCTGTGACTTGTTCGTTGTTGTTTGTCATCCTAAGTTACCTGCAAAGCACGAATAATTAAGCTAGTAAGATAAACAAATTCGAATCTACATCCAATTGCTCTAGCCCCACAGTGGGCGCCACATTGTTTACCTTAAATTCGATACAACTGAATTTATATGAGGACAATAGTAGGCATGTTAAACTAAACTCTAATTCAGATCCGTTTAAAAGCAGATTGATTATCTATTTAGTAAATAAAGTAATAGAAATAAAACAATCAGCTCGTAATAACGGAAAATAAATAAACAAGTGTAGATCTGAGGGAGCGGGCTTTAGATGCCATCCTCCGAGAGCTGGGACTGCCTCTAACAGAGCAAAATACAAGCAAGCAAATAAAGAAAACTCTTTCTTTTGGAGCAAGTAAAGAGAATGTATTATATTGCTTCAGAATCAAATGAATATACAAGTGATGAGGACTGACTATTTATAGGTTATAGTGAGTAGGCCTTAGCCAATAAGTATGCCTTATCTAAACCTAGTAGTAATATGACCAATGGCGTTGCTCCAAGTGTTAGACCCATTGTGGTGTCAGCTGATATCCTATGCATGGAGCAGATTGGCGCATTGTGCGTTCGCCCACCTGACATGCCTGACACCTTTGTCCCTTTGTCCTTTTATTCCACGTCATTCAAGGGGAGACAAGATCGTTTAGTAGTGAAGTATCCCCCATCAAGGGCCTGGTTTCGACAAATCACCTTTCGAGCATTTGCGAACCTGTTCGCCCTTGAGAGGGCCCTTCGTTCCATCACTTGTCCTTCGGGGGTCTACACTCAATACAATTTTGGTACATTCGGCATATCTTTAGTATAAAACAACAAGATTCAAAAGTCTTATTTACTTTCTTAAACTCTATATCAAGTCAAAATCACACAAATAAATTGAAACGGAGAGAGTAAAACATAATTTGAGTTGTCAAATGAAATAGATCTCGACGCAGTTTTAAACTTTGCAAATGTGTTTAATTTCATTGATATACGTAATACAAATTATGCAACAGAAAAAACTACCAGCAGAAATTATGACACCAAATTACGTTAATTTATTGCGGTAAGTGAAAAAGTGTAATGAAAACACATGCTAGTATGATTTACATAAATTAAATTATAAAAACTACACGTTATTTAAAAGCTACACGTAATGTACTGATTTAATGCATCGTTATGCCCAATTGCCAAAGACATACAATAGCCAAATCAAACCCAAAGCAACGAATCAAAGCATGCCAAGATTATGCTTCTTGTAACCATCAACTCTCTATATCGAGCTTGGACTGTTTGTTAAATGTTACCTCTCTTTCACAAACCCTTTTCACCAATTTTCTCACATACACAATTCATTTTTCTTGCTATTTTTCCATTCTTAGCTTTACCATTTTGGGGTAATTAAGTATTTCAAACTCATTTGTACTAATTTTCTCAAGAAACCCCCTTATCGTGTTTCTTGCTATTTTAGCCTTTCTTGAGTGTTACCTTTGTTGAGTGTGTATTCAGGGGAACCTTTTTGGGTCTTGAAATTTCTCTTCTTGGAAATTCAGATGAGAATTAAATTCCAAAATAATTGCCCAAAAGCTTTAGATATAATATTGGGATCATGTACAGTGCTAATTTGACTGGTTTTGGATTGGCTGTAGCGTCTGGCGCTTTTATTGGGTCCAGTTTCATCATCAAGAAGAAGGGTCTTCAGAAAGCAGGTGCCTCTGGTACTCGGGCCAGTGAGTAATCCATTTTCTTAAGCTTCTTCATAGCCAAAAATTTATTGCTTTTGTTGATTTTGAACTTTGTGGATTCATGGAGCTTTAGTTGTGTCCCCACTCAGTTCACCTATGTTTGTCTGTTTTCTTCTACCTTGTCGTTTTCATTTGTGGTATTTACTGCCTTATCAACTAAGTTGTTTGATATGCACAGTTCTTTATATATGTGTTTGTGTGTGTGCGTCAATGCATTACTTCTTGCTAAGGTTAGGAGGGCTGACCTTCATTAAAATCATACAAAAGCAAGTTGTTGTTAGGTCTTTGCCCTAATTTTCTTATCATATTTGGATTTTTCTTTTTCTTGAAAAAGGATAAAACATTTAGGATAACTGATTTTGCTTTTCCTAAAAGGAAAATATAAATCTTCCATATTTGGCTAATCCTTTTCTTGGAAGAAAAAGTTTTGAATTTCTATAAATTGAAGATATTTCCTTCCCACTTTGGAGCATCCACAGTGCAGTGCTTAAGTGAGTCTTGTTTAGGGCAGAAATAAACCTCTTTAAGAGTGAATTTTATGAGGTTATTCTCTTTATATTTTTGTAGGCTTTCTTTAAAAAAAAAAAAATCTTAGTGGATTGCTCATATGTAGGTCAAGCGACCAACCATTTAAATTATTATGTCTCTGATATATTTCTCCTTGTTGTCTTATTTTTCATTGTCCAATGTTTGCTTTATGTAACACACTTGAAGTAAATGATTTATGTAGATGATGCTAGCTAATTGGGAATAAGGTTAAAAACTTGTATGTTAGTGTACAGAAAAGAAGTGTGAGATTTGGAGAATCTCTTAACTTTAGAAAACCCCCATTTTTTCTTAAAATAAAATTCATGTGGTATTGAAATTGAAATGGGACCAGATATGTAGAATGGATATAGAGGACCCATATAGCTGGCACCGACTATCATATGATTGAGTCAAAGTTGGTCGATTGATGATTGATATTTCTAACATTTTACTGCATTACCATTGGCCAAGAGGCAGAGTAATCAAAGTTTATGGTATATCCGATGTTGTTTCAAGACGGATGGAATGGGAGATTATGCTTGATGACTATATCGTTCTTTACTTCTTACTTTGAAATATCAAGTGACAACATACTGATGATGTTGGGTTTCTTTTATACTGGTATGGTAGTACCTGCTTCTCTGATGTCCCCATTTTAGTTTTGCGGGTGAAACACATGTTTTACACCTGATAATTCTTACTTCATTTGCTTTCTTCTTAAGTACAGTTTAAGACTATATTATGCTCTGTTGGTACACCATGCTGTAGGTGCCCGACTGTAAAATAAGAGCAATGGGGTAATGCTTCCAGCAAATGTAGAGTCACAATGAGTATTTCTAATACATAATGACTGCTTATAAAAGGTGATGGATCTTTCAAAGCAGTTATCTGTGTGGGAGAAGGGAAAACTTGTTCTGAAACTCAAGGAATGGAATTTACACTTCTCTCCGAAAGAAAATTCTTGGGTGTACATTTCTGGAAAAAGTGGATACCAAGTTACTTAAATTGGAATTAACACTTTGCACATAGCTTGCAAGTAAGTAGTCCTTGAATGATCTTGGAGAAGTATTTGAAAAAGAATTCATATTCTTCAGAATGTTGACCAGTCAGTTGCCTATGAGTATTGGTGGCAGTTATCTAGGACTAATGAGTTTGCTTTAGCAATCAGAGCGACTCCAGCAGCACCTGTTTAAACTTAGTACCTGTGATACTTGGGGGTTGTTCTTGTAAATGGGGTCAGCAATGTAACTCCTCGATGAGTGTGCATTTATGATTTACCCATTATGCTTTTGGTTCATTAAATGGTTGTTCTTGGGAATCCTGAATTATATGACTTGTCAACAACAACAAGAATTAGACCGGCTATGTTGTATGGGGCGGAGTGTTGGCCGGTCAAGAACTCCCACGTTCAGAAGATGAAGGTGGCTGAGATGAGGATGTTGCGCTGGATGTGTGGGTTTACTAGGAGGGATAGGATTAGGAATGCGGATATTCGATAAAAGGTGGGAGTGTCTTCAGTGGAAGACAAAATGCGGGAAGGGAGGTTGCGTTGGTTTGGGCATGTGATGAGGAGAAGCACGGAGGCCCCTGTGTGGCGGTGTGAGAGGCTGGCTATGGATGGGTTTAAGAGAGGTCGTGGTAGACCGAAGAAATATTGGAGTGAGGTGATTAGGCGAGATTTGGTGCATTTGCAGCTTACCGAGGACATGACCTTAGATTGGAAGGTGTGGAGGGCTCAGATTAGGGTAGAAGGTTAGTAGGTTGGTTGGCTTCTTTGTAGGGAGGAGTGCGGTGTTTTGTTGCCTTTTTAGTAGTTGTAAGGCTACGTTTGTAGCTTTTGTTTCATCTGCGCCGGCTACTTGCTAGTGCCTTGTGTAGTTAGATTATTATACTATTTTGTTGTAGTATAGTTTTGTGAATATCTGTTGTTTTGTTTATTGGTTTTATATCTTGGACTGTTTTGAGCCGAGGGTCTATCGGAAACAGCCTCTTTACTTCACCCTGGGGTAAAGGTATGGTCTGCGTATATTCTACCCTCCTCAGACCCCACTTTGCGGGAATATACTGGGTATGTTGTTGTTGTTGTTGTTGTCAACAACAAGAAGAATAATTACTTCTCAATCCCAAACAAGTTGGAGTTGGGAATATGACATGTCAGCACAAATTGAATACCTGTGGTACTTTGATAGTTATGACTTGTAGAATGGTCAGCGATTTAAACATATGCACTCATGCTTCTGGTTCACTAACTGATTGTTCTTAGGAATCAAATTATTTAATCTGTCATCTCAAATAAATGCCGACTGCTGTATAACTGTATTAGGTAGTACTAATACATACTCCCTCTGTCCCATATTAGTTGCTCACTATACTAAAAATAGTTGTTCCATATTAATTGACCACCTTACTAAATAAAGAAAGCATTAATTAAATTTTTCCCGTATTACCCTTGCAATTAATTCTTTTTGAAAGTGTTCACATTTGTTTGTAAAGTTCCAAAGAAGTTTTTTAAAGAGTAAATTAGTAAAACAATCTTCTTATTTATGATTTCTTAATATGCGTGTAAAAAGGAAAGTGTGCAACTAATATGGGACGGAGGGAGTATATTACAAAGAAGAAATGAGCTAAAGACATAATATATGAATCTTGACTTTAAGAGCTGAAAATGATCAGCGTGATGGGTGTTATAAATCAATAAATCATTCAGCAATGTAAGTCTGTAACAAGCTGAATTTCCTTGAAATTGTAATTTATCAGCTAATTTCCACATTAAAAATAGACACATCATGCACATCATTTGTAAAGTTTATATATAGAAGATGCTTCTCTATATCAACATTAAGTAGAAGTTAGTTTAAAAGCTGATTATATGAAATATGTTGCTCTGTCTATTTGAGAATGAGACATTTGTTTCTTGCTGAAGGCTCGGGCGGATATGGTTATCTATGGGAGCCTCTTTGGTGGATTGGGATGGTAACTAGTAAGTCTTGAATTGCTTCTTATTTTTCGGAGAATATGTTCCTGACTTTATTTATTGAGCACAACTATCCACCATAATCCTTGCAGTGATTGTTGGAGAATTTGCAAATTTCGTGGCTTACATTTATGCGCCAGCAGTTCTTGTGACACCACTTGGAGCTTTAAGTATAATTGTTAGGTAAATTTATCACTCGAACTTGTTATTTTTCTAGGCATTTGCTTATTCGGTTTTCTTCCATATAATTTGGCGCTTTGCTGCAGTGCTGTTCTCGCACATTTCTTACTGAAGGAAAAATTGAAGAAACTGGGAGTATTAGGATGTGTTTTATGTATAGTAGGTTCTGTTGTCATTGTTCTTCATGCACCTGGTGAACATGATCTTAATTCAGTGGATGAAATATGGGCATTGGCTACACAACCAGGTATGCTGATCTGCTGTGCTGTATTTCCTTGAATATCATTCTTATTTTCCTTGCTCATATATCATTTATTTTTTTTATTTTGATGTTTCACTCTTTGTTTTGCAGCTTTTCTTTTGTACACTGCATCAGCAGTTGCAATAACGTTGGTACTAGTCTTGTATTGTGAGCCTCGCTATGGTCAGACAAATATTATGGTCTATATTGGTGTTTGCTCCATCATTGGGTCCTTGACGGTTAGTGTCTCTGTTGTATTGTTCAACATCCCTACAGACTCTGTACTTATACTCTAGAATTAAGAAGGAAGGGAAGAAACATCTTCGCAACTATGCTTTAGTTTGTAGCTAAATTGACTGTGTGAAGCAAGACGCCTTATCTTAAGTTTATCCAAATTCTACCTTTCTCCTTGGTGTTGGAATAGCATAATTTGGCCACTAAATGGATTATATATGTTAGTTGTATAGGGTCAAACTGCTCCTGGGTCCTCAATCCATTGCGACATGTCACTGAAGCAAAAGAAAGAACTCCTCATTTAGGTATAAATTGGATGTATGAAACTTGAGAAATTACTTCAGAGCCTTAGGGTGCTGTAAACTGTTTGCATATCAGTAGATGTGTTTTCCTGCCACTATGCTTGTACAAATGACCATACTTTGATCTATTATAAAGTACAAGGTAGCAATGGTTACTGTTGTTTCCATGACTAGTAGGTGATGTAACTCAATATAAGATTGCACTACTATTACTTTATTTTGTTAGTTTTTGTCTTTTAGATAAATGTAAAGTCTTTTGCTTGTTCAGATAAGTTTTTATCTAGTCACATCTTTTTAGTTTGAGGTCGACTTAGTTTTAAGAGTTTTAATCATCCGAATTCACTATCTTATGAATATTCTTTCATGTATTTTCTTTAAAAAAATTGATATATAACAGTTTATGAACTGGTTCCTTTCTTATGCTTCTATTCGTTTCTCCTATTTCCTGCTGTTCTTTTCCCTTTTATAATTCTCCGTTTTGGTGTTACATCAGCCTCTCTACCTACACAAGGTAGGGGTAAGTTCTGCGTACACTCTACCCTCCCCAAACCCCACTTGTGGGATTACACTGGGTATGTCGTTGTTGTTGTTGTGTTGGTGCTACATCAAGCTTGGCATTAAAGGATGATCTCTCAATCTTTTGATCTCTCTTGAAAGTTTGGTAATATTTAATTATGTAAATTCGAGACAGAATTAGTTTAAAGAGTTTTAAAGTGTGCAAAATTCACTATCATGTACTCTGTTGAAGGTTTTGAATAACACTTAGATGGATAACAGCTTATGAATTGATTCCTCTTATTCTTCTCTCATTCTCCTACTTCCTTCAATTCTTTTCCCTTCTCCTTTCTGGTGCTTAATCAGGTGGCCTATTTAAAGTGGAGAGAAAAGGCACAACATAACAAGATTAGGTCCAATCCGCATCATCACAATTTACCTACATTAAATTTTTAGTATTAATTGAGCTACTATTGCAGTCCCTCATTGCAGAACTGTCATAGAGGGAGTGCTTGTGTTGCCAAGAAATAAGATAAATTATTCCTCATGAGAAGTAAAGAAAATATAGGAACTGATCCTTCTATGTTTCTCGAAAATACAATTGGTAGAAATTGCACGTAGCATTTGTTTTAATCTTGTTTGTTGCTTATTGTAGGTTATGAGCATTAAAGCTATCGGTATCGCTATAAAACTTACATTGGAGGGTTCAAGCCAAGCTGCACATCTTCAAACTTGGGTGTTTGTGATGGTTTCTGTTACATGTATAATTACTCAACTAAATTACTTAAATAAGGTAGACTCTTTCTACCTTCCCTTGTGGTGCATAGTGATGTTTGAAGTCTGAGAATACAGTAGTGTTTGAAAAACTTATGAACTGACAATCACTGGAAATTGTTCAAATGCTTGACTTAATATTCACGGGGATTATTGTGGAAACTACATGTTGTTGAATCTTGGCTTAGACTTGTAACGTAAATTGGACAAATGCCTGAATTTGGCTCTTGCAGGCATTGGACACATTTAACACAGCTGTGGTTTCTCCAATATATTATGCCATGTTCACATCACTTACAATTGTAGCCAGTGCCATAATGTTTAAGGTATTTGGAAAGTTCATGTTTGGTATGTACGGAGGACTTCTCTCATTTTCGTTTCTAATGTCAAGTCTTTCTCCTGATGTTTCAGGATTGGTCTGGTCAGAGTGCTAGCAACATAGTTTCAGTGCTTTGTGGCTTTTTAACTGTGCTCTCAGGTACAATGGTTCTTCATAGTACAAGAGATCCAGATCCTCCTCCTAGTACAGGTATTTACATGGTTTAGAGCGTGCTAGTGTGTTGGTGTGCAAAGAAAACCCATGTGCCTTTCTGTTCTAGCCTGTGCAACAATGCAAAAGGTTATGCATACTGGCTCTTGTGATATGAATTTATCCCCGGAGTAGTGTAATAGATGTTGGAAAACTTGTCTCCCTTGGTAGACGCTCTTGTATACTTTGATGACTCTCTTTGTTGCTATGGAGCTCAAGTGCTGCTGTAGAATGAATTAGCTTTTTTTTTTGGAAATAGCCTCTCTTTCAAAGGGAAAAGGACATTGTGCTCCCTTTTATGAGATGATCTGGAGATAGTATCGCTTTCTATAGGTGGAGCATTAATAGAAGAAGACGACATATCATAGTCTTGACATTGTGAATATATATATTCTTGTTTGCTGCAGTTCTTGCTACCAGAAATTTGTTGCTTTGGCATGTCTTTGATTAGTTCAAATATCATATGTTACTTGCAGATTTGTACGCACAACTTTCCCCTCAAATATCATGGTTGGTACATGCCAACGGAGAAATATGGAAGCAGAAAGAGGACGGTTTGCATTCAGAATTTGTTGCAATAATCAGGCAGGATCATTTCAAGTAGGGCAAAAGAAAAACTTAGATGATTGGTTGGAGGCACTTCTCTATGGCTGCTCATTTTCTGTCCAAACAAATTTCGTCATGCCAGAGTTTAGATTTTCCGATCATCTGCCCTTTGTCAATTTCTGATTGAGCGTGTTTTCAGTTTTTATTCTCTAGGTCAGATGTCTGATATATGTTGATTATTCTTGTCCATTTCTGTGACTCATTTTTTCGGCCTAGATTGTAGATTTCTGGGTTTGGCGGGCACCTAGATGTAGTGTAACGGTGAAAAATGTAGTAGTATTCAGTCTGATAACATTGTTCTGTTCGTTAAGAACAGTCTTTACAATCATGAGCAAGGCAATGATAGTTCGAGCTTTAACATTTTCTGTTCCTTTGCATTGTGTACAATGACTTGTGGAATTAACACAGAAAGAAGCTGGTGTTGTATTTGTTAACTTCAAGATATGGAATTGCAGACATTCTCAAATTTCGCAACGTTTTCTATTTCACGTAACTTTTTACAGATCAAGGAGGAATACATGGGTAATTTTGAAGATATGGTGTACAACGCAAGCTTACTAACCAAATATCTTTAATCCAGATTCCAGAGCAAAGAATTGCAGTCGACATGAGTAATATAGAACGGAATGGTAGCAATATACTCTAGTAGTACAATACATGCATTTGACAATCTAAAAGACATTCACAACCTCTGCTTCAAAATTCTTGAGAGAGAAGGAGCTTGATACATGGGCAGATGCCAAGAAGTTCCCTTCACAGACATCAAGCATTTTCAAAGTTTTCTTCACAGGATGGTGCAAGAACAAGAAATCGTCACGCCACAAGAACAACACCTCTCCATCATCCAAAACTTTCAACAGATTAATCATTTCATAGCACAACCAATCGTTGCATCCGGGAGTTATGTTTATGACAATCTCTTTAACCCATGAACTAGTAACTCCGTATTCTTTCATCACCCATACGTCAAAATGAATATCTGCATTATTATCACACACACATAGACAACGTCCAAAAACTCCCAAACTTCGTAAATTTGGGCAATTTTCCTCAGTGTACCCTGGAGCCGTGGGGAATGATTCAAACAACTCATTCTCCAAATCAAACGAACATATTGACTCATTTCCGTTAGCATCAGAAACCAACCAATGAAGCTTTCCATAGAGGTTCACTCCGTATGCCCTGCATCCAAAACAGAACATGACATGTCCTGCACTTGTCCAATACCCTTTGCCAATTGTGTAAACTTGAGCTTCAGACTTGTAATAATGAGAACCATTATTATCATCACGAATTTCCTCTTGGTAAATTCTAACCACTTTGTACTCGAACCTAACAGGATCGAAACCGAAGCCATACGTGACTAAATGGGGCCACTTTCTTATCCCTTGTGCCTCTGGAAGGATGAGATATTCTCTGGTTCTTGGATTGAGGATGTAAATAGTATCAACATCAATGCAAAAGTAATTAAAACAAACGAAACCATGAATTGATCCAACCAGGAAAAATGGATCAACAGGAAAGTAAAGTTGCAGATCAAGGTCAAGATTTGGATCATGGCAAATTTCATGATCAGAATTATCTACTACTAGGAATTTCAAGAACTTTAAGGTGTTGGTCCTAGAAGCTGTCCTAATATTAGAGTGGAATTGGTTGATGATGATGCTGGTTGGAGATATTGAGTGTGATAGTTTTGAAAATTGGGAATCTGAGGTTAAATTTAGAAAAGTTTTGGAAACGCTTTTGAGGCATAAGAGTGTGGTGGGAGGTAATTTAGAGAGGATATCCAACAAGACTGGGGATGGAAGATCCAACAGGGATTTTGCTTCATCATTCATTTCTTACAACTCTATGGATATATTAGCTACTCATGTCTTGCTTCTTATAGCAAGTGCGTTGGTGAGGTTGGGTAATTGACTTGATATACACCTTAGTTTCTTAAGGTGTATATCAAGTCAACGGTGTATAAATAAAGATGAACAGAGGAAGTATAATATATAATTGTTGAGTTTGTCAACACGTCTGGAAGAATATTCCACAGTGTGTCGGTCAAACTTGTACAACAAGGCAATTTATTTTTACATGAAGTCGCATTGAAGATCAAAGGCGAAGTTATTAGCAATTATGTTATGCTTGCCAACATGACAAGAGTAAGGCCCAAGCATATTTGAATAATAAGACTATTAAATTGACACATCGTTTACTTGGTGATCGGACTGTCAAATAAGGATAGAATATTGCACCTTACAAGCAAAACCAGTTACCAACTAGGAAAGCTCAAGTTTGTTCTAAGAGTTCAGTGATGTCCAGTAGGTGTGTACATGGACCGAGTTGGTTCGAATTTTTTAAAGGGAGAATTATGCAAAATGGTCACTGAAAACTTATTTACAAAAAAAAAATAGCCAAATTTTACTTTACACCATAAATGACAATTCGCTCTTGTTTTCTTCTTCTTCTTCCTCGCTGCTTCTTCTTCAAATCAAACTTTTATCAGTGCAATTCAAAGGTACTTATAAATCATGTGATCCATAAATCCATGATTCAACGGGATGTTCACTGAATTAACTGATGAGAAACACAAATTCACAACCCCCCTCAAGGACATTTCCCTTGCTTTAGAGTTTAGACGAGGACGATGATTTCGAATTCAAAACATGAGCTAGAGCTCTTATTCCACCTTCCTTCATGATCATCTGCCTAGTTGATTCATCCCCAGAAGCCATAGTTTGTAGAAAATCAATTGACCTAATTTGTGTAACCTCATCTTTAGACCTTACAAGCTCGATAAATACTGAAACAGCACCTTCGTCAATCATAAACCTCTTGATTTCTTCAATCCCAACAAGATTTTTCAACACCCCACAAACCGAACCAACCAAAGAATCACCCTCTGTACATATCTTCAACAAAATAGTAACTCCACCATGAGCTGAAATTGACCATGCATTATCTGAATTCTCTGTGACCTTCTGCAAACACATGGCGGCAAATTCTTTACTCGAACCGTTCCCACACTCTAAAACTCTAATCAATGGGGCAATTATCCCTGCAGAAATTAACCCACCTCTAAAGGATTGAAACCCAGCTATTACAGATAATGCCTTGGCTGCCTCTTCCTGAAGATTATCTTCTTGCAAATCAAGAAAATTTACCAACACAGAAACAAGACTATCAATTTCAAGTGCAACTTTAACATACTTATCATCTTCTTGAATAACTTCATTCAAGGCAATCAAAGCTTGTTTCTTCATCTTTGAAGACCCAATCTTGAGCCTTGACAACAAATTCCTGATATAGAACTTGATATCATCACGAGAAGCTCCAAGACTCGGCCTTGGAATAATAATCGTAGAGCTCTGAGTAAGCAAATCAAGAGAGTAAATCTCAGAGATACTCCTTATATGATTGTCCAATTTTGTGAAAACTATATCAAGATCACTCTGCATAAGCAGTTTCCCACTATAAGAAAACTCAACACAGTGCCGAGAAAGTTCATAGCAGCTCTTGAGTGTAGCTGTAATGGCCGAAATTGAGCTGCAGAGTGGAAGGTAGTTTTTGGTGGAATCACAATTCTCAATGGACGAGAGGTTAGAAAGAAGCTCTTCAAGCTTATTGCGTATAGATTGTCATTTCACAGGGAAAACTTTGATTGAATAAGAAAGAGATATAAGTGAAGAAATGAACTCAATGGCTTGCCGAATTCTTGATTTTTCGGTGGATGACTCCACTGAATTTGTACAGTTTCCGGTAGAGAAAATATGTTGGATTTCATTGGCCTTGCCAGAATTTCATTCTCCCGCGAGATGGGGTTGGAGAAAGTGTGAAGATTCCGGTGAGGGGTGAATTTTTTTCCAATAATGTTATCAATGAGGAGAATGAATAGCTCTGCCAATATCCATTTGCTTATCTTCAGTTGATGTACAGAAATTGTGAACGGATTGAATTGACAAAACTAGCCTTGCTAACTTTATGACAAAGACATATGAAATGGTGGATGATCCATCCTGTGATACCATTGTCTCCTGGATTTCGAGTAATAAGAGCTTCATTGTGTGGAATCCTCCGGATTTGATAGGGTTGATATTATACAGGAACGATCGATACATTACATATACATGCAATCAATTCTAATTCTACAATATGGATACATACATTATATGTTATATATACATGTTTATATATCATTTATACAATATTGATATACGTTTATACATCATTTATACAATTTTGATACATTACATAACTTTTATACAATATCGATACACGTTTATACACTATTTATACAGTTTTGATACATTACATAACTTTTATACACTATCGATACATTACATATACATGCGACTATTTTTTTTGTAATTTTTTTTTTTTTTGTGGCTAGTTCATTTTTTGGCTATTTTTTTTGTAAAGAAAACTTGGCTATATTTTTTGTAAACTAATTACTTTATTGTACATATTTGAAATTATCCCATTTTTAAAAATCAAATCAAACCATTAGTGTCGGGTTTTTAAATTTATAAACCAGATAAAACCAATAAAAGTCGGATTTTCCAACCTCGGGTTTTTTCGGGTTATTTCGGTTTCCTCGGGTTTTTCGGGGTTTTTCAGTAAAATCTTCATACAAACATATAATTAACTTGTGCTTCAAAAATATTTCTTTAGTCCTAGCAAAATACAATTATCTAAGGTATTTCTTAATAAAATAACACAGAATATAAATGAGTGATGACAATAAAATATTCAACCAAAACAATAATGAAATCGCATAAAATAAATATTACATATTAATAAGTCATAATAAAAATAATCATAATTTAACAGTATTAAGTCATGCTAAAATAAGTTTAATGAGTATTAACTACATGAATAAATATTAAATAGAAAAATAAAATTAGTTTATGTATTTATCAAAATTAAAGAATAGATATCAAACATGATTGTCATTCCTAGTGTTGAATTGAATAATTTTTTATTGGCATTAGTATTGATTTGAGCTTTATTTGAGTTACTAATATCTATGGGTTATAAAAATTTATTGGACCATTTAAAAATTCTAAGTTTAAACTTGAAACAATATGTTGAAAGATAAAAACTATGAAAAATTTTAAGAAATGTTTATAAATTACATCACAATAAATATTTTTATGTATAAAATATTTTTAAAAATAATATACACGTAATATCGGGTTGGTTCGGTTCGGGTTGATTTTTTTTAGTTAAAACCAAACCAAATCAATTATAGTCGGGTTTTTTTTTCAATACCAAACCAAGTCAAACCAAACCATTAGTCGGGTTTTTTTTGTGATTTGATTCGATTTGCGGTTTAATTTTATACACCCCTAATGTCCAGGATTAATCTTCTTCACTTTTTTTTCGCAATTCTTCATTTGATCAATTAACCTGATTAGATTGCTCACGGCTACATAGGGTGAATATGTATGTGTGCCCTTTTAAATAAATTAGTATATATTTGTATGTGTACGTGTTTACTTTATATAGTAGATAATTTAGTGTATAATATTTTAGCAAAACCCAAATATCTAAGATCAATGGTGTGAAATAGGCAAGGTTACAAATTAGGTATAACGGAAATAAGGTAGAGACTTTGCAAGTTCGAGGACAATAATTTCATCGACGAACAAATGAACAATTATGAGAAGGCGGCTTTCAAATATTTGATTCACCATATTCCTTGTCCATATTGCCCAAGTCAGGCACATATCGACTTGGCAATTGTGAGTACCATTTTTGCAAGATTTAAGATTATCGATTTTAATAGAGAATGTGGTGGTCTTCCTTCCTGTGACATTTTGTTTCTCGGGATTACTGTTAATGAATTTCCAATATTTTAAGTGTTCTTCCTCAGAATTTTATCATGAAGAGAGCCAAAGACAGAAAATCAAAACAACGGATTAAGAAGAAAGTAAAAACAATCAGATTCCATTTTCTTAATTTTGCTTTATTATTTAGTTCTGAATTTCTCTGTGTACATTATTAATACGCATTAATAATGTTTGTGTTTTTTGAAACTAAAGTATGCTAGCTTCATAAGGCTATGCAGTTTTGTAGTGAGCCCCCTAAATTCATGTCAGAGGGACTTTCTCAAAGACAGTATTTTTAAGACCGGATGTTAAGAGAGAACAACGGATGA
This sequence comes from Jaltomata sinuosa, assembly GCA_003996215.1. Classification (NCBI taxonomy): domain Eukaryota; kingdom Viridiplantae; phylum Streptophyta; class Magnoliopsida; order Solanales; family Solanaceae; genus Jaltomata; species Jaltomata sinuosa. Next base: position 471,686 of record QJPP01001339.1, on the reverse strand, counting down.
GAACTAGGAGATAACAATAGAGGTGTCTATGTATGCTCTTTACAGAATGCTTAGGCTTGTGGCTTGACATTATTCGTTATGTAGACCCCTTGATTATATAGTTAATACATAATAGAATAGAAGGCTGGATATTAGTACTTAAAAAAAAAAAAAAGACAAGGGTTAGACCCCTAACACGCCGGTTCGGTGATGGCAATTTCATTAAAAACATAAATAATCATGCATAACTAATTCTTGCATTAACTATTGATACGTATAACTCTAATCAGCAACCAAACGACTCCTTAATGACTGAGTTGTGGATAATTAACATTCAAACATCCCTAAAATACAAACAAATGAGGCATCTTCAACCACATTTGGGTAATGGCCCACCGCAGAGATGTCTGTTTCCTCCAAATTCAAAATCAGACAATCCTGAAAATGGTGGTATGTTACCAGAGAGATTATTGTTAGCCAAGGATAGAACCTTGAGCCTTTTTAATGTAGAGATTTCTGGTGGAATGTTTCCAGAGAGCTTGTTGTTATTGAGCATCAACTTGTTCAAGTAGGTGCAGTTTCCAAGCTGAGCAGGTATAGAGCCGGTGAAATTGTTGTTGGACAAGTCGAGGATTACTAAAAAAGGAATCCAACTACAAATTTCCGAAGGAATGGAACCCGAGAACCTGTTGCCAGAGAGATCAAGGGTAGTTAAAGAAGAACAATATTTTAAGGCATCCGGGAGCTGTCCATTGAGATTCATGTTTGCAAGTGTGAGGCCGAGAACCCGGTTCTCTTGGTTGTTCCAACAATTGACACCAACGAACTTGCAGATAAACCCCATCGAGTAGTTTAACAAGTTCCAAGAATTCAAATTTCCATTAGGATCCGTTAACGAGTCCTTCAGTCCTTGCAAGCACCTAATATCATCTTCAACTGCTGCTGCACCAACATTGTCAAGTACTAGCCCTGAAAATGAAACAATAAGGAGCAAAAATATTGTAGAATATTTGGCCATGGTGAAAATAAGCAAGGGCTTAGAGTTAAGTGATTCATCAACTAAGTGGGAGAATTATTAGTCTAAATAGAGAGAAAACGCGTGAAGAATGAAGAAATGGTCTTTGCTGTAAAACTCCAGTCAAGGTGTTAAATTTTATTTATGTAGTAGTCATAAGTCATTAATACTAGGGATTATTAAAGTTATTGTGTTGGAATCAATTTTTTTTCATTCAGTTTTATATTCGCTCTATTATCCATTCGTATAACTATCACTTATTTTAATTATATTATGAGGATTGATTTGAAATGATGACAAAAAATGAAGCTTATCAGATTTATCATCTATTAAATGATCAGAAATAGTACATTCTTGATCAATAAATCAGAATATTTTCTCTAGAGTTGAGTAATTCATGAACCAAGTGGGAGAATTAGTCTAAATAGAGTACAATGAGAGCATACGCGTGAAGAATGAAGAAATGGTCTTTGGTGTGAAGTTCCAGTCAAGGTGTTTGAATTTTTTTTATGTAGTAGTCATAAGTCATTAATATTAGTACTACTTATCAAGAAGAGTATGTAATGGCAATCCAAAAGACATTCGCGGTCTCTCTTCATAGAGCAACTTTTTGTAAGAGGAATACAAACTCTTATCATAGGATTTGGAACTCAATTTTAAGTTTTGATGTGAATAGATTGTCTATGAAAGGATTATATTAACAAATAACTATTTACTACTACTATTATTGATTTTTTAGACCTCTAAATCTTTGAAAAATTGTGTGTATTTGAAAGCTTATGATAACATATAATCACAAATATTTATTTATAAAAAGGAGCATGGAAATATGCAATTTATTATTGCGGTGCGTTAGAATATTCCAATACGTTGTTTATGAACTATAATTTGCTCATTTGGTAAAATTGTACAAGAGTTGAAATTTTTGTTGATAGTTTTCACAAATTATGAGATTTTTATGTTTATGCGAACAAATGGGTTATTTGTACCGGTTATCCATACTAAACAAAATTCTTTAATTCAAAGACGGTCACCAAAATTAAGAAATATAGAACGGAATGGTAGCAATATACTCTAGTAGTACAATACATGCATTTGACAATCTAAAAGACATTCACAGTCTCTGCTTCAAAATTCTTGAAAGAGAAGGAGCTTGATACATGGCCACTTGATAAGATGTTCCCTACACATACATGAAGCTTTTCTGAAATTTTCTTCAGAGGGTGGTGCAAGAATAAGAAATCGTCATGACCCTCGTCACCCCAGTATTGCGGGTCATGCCACAAGAACAACACCTCTCCATCTTCCAAAACTTTCAATAGATATATCATTTCATTGCACATCCAATCGTTGCATCCAGGAGTTATGTTTATGACAATCTCTTTAACCCATGAACTAGTAACTCCGTATTCTTTCATCACCCATAAGTCAAAATGACTATCTGCATTATTATCACACACACACAGAGAACGTTCAAAAACTCCCAAACTTCGCAAATTCCTATGACATTCCTCAGTGTACCCTGGAGCCGTGGGTAATGATTCAAACAACTCATTCTCCAAATCAAATGAACATATTAACTCATTTCCGTCAGCATCAGATACCAACCAATGAAGCTTCCCGTAGAGGTTCAGCCCATATGGCCTGCAATTAAAACAGAACATGACATGTCCTGCCTTTCTCCAATACCCTTTGCCAATTGTGTAGACTTGACCTTCAGACTTGTAATAACTAGTATTATCAGCAAAAACTTCCTTTTGGTAAATTCTAACCACTTTGTATTCAAATGTAACAGGATTGAAACCTAAGCCATAGTTGACTAAATCGGGCCACTCTCCAAACCCTTCAGCCTCCGGAAGGATGACATATTCTCTAGTTCTCGGATTGATGATGTAAATAATATCAACATAATCGGGGAAGTAAGTTAAACAAATGAAACCATGAACCGATCCAATTAGAGAAAATGAACCAGTGGGAAAGTATAGTTGCAAATCAAGGTCAATATTTGGATCAGGACAAATTTCATGAGTACCCTGATCTTTATTTATGAATTTGAAGGACTTTAAAGTGTTGGTACAAGAAATCCCATCAAACATGGATTGGAAAACGATGATGTTGCTGGATGGAGATGTTGAGTTTAATAAATTTGAAAATTCAGACTCTAAGGTTAAATTTTGAAAAGTTTTGCATACGCTTTTGACATATAAAACTGTAGGGGGAGGTAATCTTGAGAAAATGTCGAACAAGATTGGGGATGGAAGATCCACCAGAGATGTTGCTTCATCACTACTCATTTCTTGCACCTCTTTTGGAGTTTAATTTGGATTTCTTAGCTATTTAGCTTTTATTATAGAATAGAAAGTGGCCTGGTGGGGTTTGTTAATTTCCAGATGACGTGCATTTCTCTGGTCAAATTCATAAGAGCAGTATATAAATGCTTTTTACAACTGTGCTAGGCTGCTAGCTGAATTATTCAACATTATTGGAGGAATATGTATATTCAAGTACATTTGAGACAAGATCGTTGTTAAATTAAATAAGCTTGACACCTGTGTCTTTGTTAAAATTAAGGGCAAATTTGTGTCGAGGTATAATGGGAGGATATATTTGGACTCAAAGTATAACGGACGTGGTATATTTGAATTGAAAGTATAACGAGAGATATATCTAAACTATTTTTAACTGTACAAGATATTTTTAGCCATTTTTCTTATTAATTATTATACGAAGGAAATAAGATTATGTAGTATTTTTATTATATGGAAAATGTCAAATGTTTGATTTAGAAATCTCCATTATTCTTGCCCCTTACTCTTGTCATGTAGAGGTTTCTTTGGGTGTTGTACAAGTTTGAGTGTTTGACAAACACATTGTTAGGACCTAATGTGGTCCAAAGTATTTATCAATTCAGCTAGCACAGTTTCTGCAAGATATTTTGCATATGCTTTTACGGGTAGTTTGTACTCGGGATAAGGTGAAATATCTCAAGATTAAATTTGAAATTAAATTTATATTATATTTAGTTGACGGTATAAATTTATCTCATATATTCATCCCACTTTATCTCATTCAACTTGAAATTATTTTATTCCATTACCCAATGAGATAAATTAATCCTGAAATTATAATTCATAAGCCAAGAATAGTTTAGTCCACGTTCAAACTACCTTGGGAAATAGACTATTATTGAATTGAAATGATTTTTTGATATGATATTTGGTTTAAAACTATTAATAATATTACCATTCAATACGATTTTGGTATTTAAGAAAAATATCGAAATACATACTGATTTGCATATTACCCATATTTTTTATTATAAACATGTTATTTTTGGTAGTAGCATCATAAAACTAGCTGAGTCTGAATTATCTTCGTCACCAATGACACTAACTTATAAAATCAAATAGATATATCAAAAATAAATACTCTTTATAGTCTCATTCTCATGTCATTGCTTAATCAATCTCGAATGATATATTGTGATAACGAGAAATTAAATAAAATTTTGAATTATCTTTCACTTTCTTTTTCCTCAATACAAGAGATCAGTTCTTTCGAATCATTTCAACTGCAAATTTTGTTTTGCATAGTTTTCCAATTTTTCATATTTATTTCAACACTGATATTAAAGTAGTTCAACAGTTCATGCATGATCATGTACCGTTTCTGTTAAGTTCTCACCATTGATTTACCCTGCTAGATCTCATCAATGGAACAATGAAGAAGAAGAAGAAATGAAGGTAGTAGAGAGAATGTAGAAAAATATTTGAATTTGTATATTGAGAATGAATGAATCCCACTTGTCTAGATTACAACCCATTATATACTGAGCACTAAGCGACTACTTGATTACATATTAGCTAACAACTAACCGACTAATTGTAACTAACTATGTACAGCTCATTGACAACTGTACTATCACATGTGCTGGTCATGTGATCCCTTCAATACTCCCCCTCAAACTAGGCAATGAAAACAAGTTGAACATTCCTAGTTTGGATAGCAAAAATGCATGTTGTGCTTTCCCAAAACTTTTTGTCAAAATGTCTGCAGGCTGCAAGGTTGTGGATATGTGTTCAGTGTGTATTAGTCCTCCTTGAATCTTCTCCCTAATGAAATGACAGTCGATTTCTATATGCTTTGTTCTCTCATGGTAGATAGGATTTGCAACTATTTGAAGTGCTGCCTTGCTATCACAGAACAGCTTTACTGGCAACTCCAAACTTGTTCCCAACTCTTGATATAGACCAACTAGCCACACTATCTCTGCCACAACATTGGCCATACTCCTATACTCAGCCTCGGCAGAGCTCCTAGAGATAGTACTCTGTTTCTTGGACTTCCAGGAGATCAAGAAAGCTCCAAGTTTCACAATAAACCCACTCACAGACCTTCTAATCATAGGACAAGTACCCCAGTCTGCATCATAATAGACTTCTAATTGTGTTGATGGTTTAGAAGACAAGAAAATTCCTAAGCCTGGTGCATTCTTCAAGTACCTGACTACCCTTAAGGCTGCTTCCATATGAGACTTCTTGGGACTATGCATGAACTGACTCAAATTCTGTACAGTGAAACTAATGTCAGGCCTGGTCATGGTTAAGTATAACAACTTGCCAACCAACTTCTGATAACTCCTAGGATCAACCATTACTTCATCTGTAGCATAGTCAGGAGTGCATCCCTGATCAAAATCTACACTTGTGAGTCTCTGATTGAGTTCCAGTGTTGTACTAGCAGGTTTTGAACCTGCTAAGCCCAAATCAGCTATGATATCCAAAGCAAACTTCCTTTGACATATCAAGATGCCTTGTTTATGTCTGGCAATTTCAAGACCAAGGAAGTACCTCATTTCCCCCAGATCCTTGATCTTGAAATGATGCTGAAGCATATTCTTAGCCTCCTGAACAAGCAAAGGTGAGGATCCAGTGATGAGAAAGTCATCAACATAGACTAGGATGAAGACCAAGTCAGTACCACTGGTCTTGATGAAAAGAGAATAGTCATGGTGACTTTGACAAAAACCAGAACTACGAAGAACCTCACTGAGCTTCAAATTCCACTTCTTAGAAGCTTGCTTCAGGCCATACAAGGACTTTTGGAGCTTACATACAAGGGAAGGCTCCCCCTGTCTTAGAAGACCAGGAGGTGGTAGCATATAGACATCCTCCAGTAAATCACCCTGAAGAAAAGCATTTGAGACATCCATCTGATGCAGATTCCAACCCCTCATAGCAGCAGTAGATAGAATTGCCCTCACAGTCACCATCTTGACTACAGGAGAAAAAGTATCTTGGTAGTCTAGACCCTCCTGCTGAGTATAACCCTTTGCCACTAACCTGACTTTATATCTGTCAACCTTTCCTTGTGCATTGTATTTGACTTTAAACACCCATTTGCACCCAATGACCCTCTTATTAGCAGGTAAAGGAACTAACTTTCAAGTCTGATTGTCACCTAGAGCTTGAAGTTCTTGATTCATAGCTTCAACCCACTAGGATGCTGCAAAGCTTCTGTGTAAGAATCAGGTTCCTTGATAGCTGCTGAAAAGTTACATAGAATGTCAAGATATGGCTTGGACAAGGCATCATAAAACATGTAGTTAGACATGGGATAGGGATTCTGTGAAGTGTTGGATTTGGATGGGCCATGGATGAAACCATCTAGCCAGGCAGGTGGCTTAGATGATCTGGCTGATCTTCTAATAGGTGCAGGGTCTGGATCCTAAGAAACCACAACTTCCTCAATAACCCTGCTAGAGTCTGGAGCTTGAGAAGCTACAACTTCCTCAGTAACCCTGCTAGGAGATGAAGGAGGCACTACTTCTTCAACTGTAGGCTCACTCTCAGGTAATACAGAGAAAGGATCAGATGAGTCATCTTCAGGTTGACTAGGCATCGTAGGTCTCAATAATTGATCTGTGTCAGTAGTCTTGAAAGGAAAAACACCTTCCCAGAAAGTTACATCCCTGCTGACAAAAAAAAAATTATTAGTAGGATCATAGAGCTTGTACCCCTTCTGAGTAGTGGAATATCCCATATGAATAGCTTCAACAGCTCTTGGTCCAACCTTATCACTCCTGTGGGCAACATTTATAGCATAGCATAGACATCCCAACACCCTTAAATGCTGCAAGTTGGGTTTCCTTCCATAAAATACTTCAAATGGAGATTTACCTGCTAGAGCAGTAGAAGGAATCCTATTAATCAAATATGCTGCATTTTGTATACATAATCCCCAAAATCTCAATGGAATTGAACCCTGAAACCTGATGGCCCTTGCCACTTCTAAGATTTGCATGTGTTTCCTCTCCACCACCCCATTCTGCTGGGGTGTGTAGGCACAAGAACTTTGGTGAACAATTCCTGCAGTACTAAACAAATCATGACAAGATAAATTAAAGAACTTTGTCCCATTGTCACTTCTAAAAACTTTAACAACACTGTCAAACTGAGTTTTAACCAACTGTAAGAAATGTTTAATCACAACAGCTATATCACTCTTCAATTTCAACATAAAAATCCATAGCAGTCTACTACAATCATCCACCAAAGTGAGAAAAAATCTATGTCCATCATATGTAGGAGTTCTATATGGCCCCCATACATCACCATGAATCAAATCAAAGACTTTATTAGCTCTACTTGTACTTTAGGAAATGGTAACCTAGTTTGCTTAGCCAAAGGACAAACTATACAGTTAGCAATGTAATTTATTCTACTATGCTTTACTACATGCATTTGTTGTAGTATCTTATGAGGTACATGACCCAAACGTTTATGCTATAGATCAACTCCACCGTCTGCTTCACTGAATGCTGCACAACATTGCACCTTCTGGTTTGGAACATGATCCCAGTAGTACAGATCATTCACCACTCTACTAATCCCTCTCACCTTCCCAGTGTGAAGGTCCTGCAGTAGGCAAAAATCAGGATGGAACTTCATGAAGCATCCTAGTTCCCTAGTCAACTTAGAAACTGAAAGTAGGTTGAATTTGAAGTCTGGTACACATAAAACATTACTAATTATTTCTTCCTTGCCTAGTAAGCTCTTCCCAACATGCATAATTGGAATGTTATTACCATTTGGCAAGTGAACACCCCCAGACCCATCCTTAATGTGACTAGTAGCAGACTTCTCAATGGTGGAGAGAATTTTAGGAGTGCAGACCATATGATTAGTTGCTCCGGTATCTACTATCCAGTCATCAATGTATCTACTAGCAACAAAAGAACAAATGATACCTGCCACATCAGTTGATGGCTCAGTACAGTGTCTTTGTTGAACAGCTTCTGTACCTGTGCATATTGATCTGGAGTAAATGTCACATTGATGCCATTACCTACCATATTTGTCTTGTCTAAAATTCCTCTAGGATGCTGACTATCGCCTCCCTAAACAGAAACTTGACCACCTGGAGTTGGATATGCATAAGAGTTGGCATAAGCTCCTCTCATCTGCATATTAAAATTGGACATTTGGGGGTATGGATGAGGAAATGGTGGCATGCCTCCAAGGTGTTGATGTGGAGGCCATGAGTTTCCAAAATAAGCATAGTTAAACTAGAGGTTGTGATCTGCCAATAAACTGTGAAGGGTTTGGACCATCGTAATATGCATTATTTACCCTTGGTTATGGTGGTATACTCCCAACTTGTTGCGAAGGTCTTGGGCTCATCACTGGTTTCCTCTTCCCTTTGAAGTTCTCAGGATACCCAATGAGTTGAAAGCAATCAACCTCCTTGTGCCCTTTCATTTTGCAAAATGTACATTGCTCATCAAGGTTGCGTTTAGGCTTAAATTGTTGTGGTCATGAACTCTGGAATGGTCGCGGACCTTTAGCACTCCACAAAGTTGCAATGTTATTACTATCCCCTAGAGCATTCGATCCTCCATCACACATGAATCTCTGACTCTCATCCTCCAGAATCATGGCATATGCCTGATTTAAGCTAGGTTCAGTCGACTTTATGAGCATCTGTCTTCTAGACTGAGCATACGAATCATTCAAACCACTAAGAAATGGAAGTAAACGTTGTTGTTGCAGGTGTTCCACATATCTCTTGGATTTTGGACATCCACAGTTGGGAGATGGTACCATTGCATCAAATTCCAGCCACAGTTCTTTCAATTTCGTGAAATAAACAGACACAATGTCTATTCCTTGTGTAATCGTTGCAATTTCCTTGTGTAATTGGAAGATTCTCATGCGATTGACTTTGTCAAATCGCTCTCGCAGATCTTCCCAAACGAGATGTGCATCTGAAGCATAAACGATTTCACTCAACAAGCTATGAGAAACTGTGTTAATGATCCACGAGAGAACAATCGCGTTACACGTCTGCCAGTGTTCATGCAATTCCTTGTCAAATGAATCCATTCTACAGGTACCTAGTACAAAACCTAGCTTCCTTTTTGCCTGCAATGCAATACACATCGATCTTCTCCATAGTCCATAGTTTTCTGCTCCAGTGAGCTGTACTGGAACAAGAACATATCCAGGAGTATCTGATGTGTGCACATACAAAGGATGAGTGCTATTGATCTTAGCTTCGACCGTCGCCATCGATTCCAAAAAAAAACACTCTCAACAAATTCTCTCTCAACCAAAGGTGTAAAGAAGCAATTCCCTGGTGTTAATCACTCAGCTCTGATACCATGTTAAGTTCTCACCATTGATTTACCCTGCTAGATCTCATCAATGGAACAATGAAGAAGAAGAAGAAGAAGAAGAAATGAAGGTAGTAGAGAGAATGTAGAAAAATATCTGAATCTGTATATTGAGAATAAATGAATCCCACTTGTCTAGATTACAACCCATTATATACTGAGCACTAACTGACTACTTGATTACATAATTAGCTAACAACTAACCGACTAATTGCAACTAACTATGTACAACTCATTGACAGTTGTACTATCACATGTGTTGGTCATGTGATCCCTTCAATAGTTTCCTTTCACTCTTTTTTTGATTGTGTGTTTTGTCCCAGATATTTGTACTTCTCAAAGGTAAAAGAAAGTTACAATTGTCTAATCAAATTGAACAAACCGAAGTTATTGAATGAATAAATCAAAAGATTAAAATTCAAAATATACCAAATTTAATTTAGTATGATATTAATATAGCATTTAAATAAACGAATACCAAAATTACCAAACGAAAATGTTCAAAAACACTCCTACCCGCCCCTCATTATCCAAAGAAGGGGAAGAAATGAGCGATGAAGCAACATCTCTTTTGGATCTTCTATCTGCAATCTTGTTGGAAATTTAACCTCAGATTCCCAATTATCAAAACTATTTCAGTTAAGATCTCCAGCCAGCATCATCATCAACCAATTCCATTCTATTAGGTCAATTTCTTGGACCAACAACTTAAAGTTCTTGAAATTCGTAGACAGCACTGAAGATCCAAATGTTGACCTTGATCTGCAACTATACTTACCCCCTGGTCCATTTTCCCTAATTAGATCGTTCATGGCTTGGTTTGTTTTAATTACTTCTCCACTGATGTTGATACTATTTATATTCTTAATCCAAGAACCAGAGAATATATCATACTTCCAGAGGCACAAGTGATAAGAAAGTGGTCCAATTTAGTAACTTATGGCTTTAGTTTCGATCCCGTTAGGTTCAAGTACAACGTGGTTAGAATTTACCAAGAGGAATATTCGTGATGATACTAATGGTTTTCGTTATTACAAGTGTGAAGCTAAAGTTTACACAATTGGCAAAGGGTATTGGAGAAGTGCAGGACATATGTTCTGTTTTGGATGCAGGGCATATGGGGTGAACAGTTTATTGGTTGGTTGCTGATGCTGAAGGAAATGAGTTAATATGTTCGTTTGATTTGGAGGATGAGTTTTTTGAATCATTCCCCACGGATCCGGGGTATACTGAGGAATGTTATGGTTATTTGCGAAGTTTGGGAGTTTCTGGACGTTGTCTCTCTGTGTTGGATAGTATAATGCAGATGGTTTGAGGTATGGTGATTAAAGCATACGGAGTTACCAGCACATGGGTTATGGAGATTGTCATAAACATAACTCCCGAATGCAATGACTGGTTGTGCTATGAAATGATTAATCTGTTAAAAGTTTCGGAGGATGGAGAGGTGTTGTTCATGTGGTGTGACGATTTCTTGTTCTTGCACCATTCTGTGAAGAAAACTTTGGAAATGCTTGATGTTTGTGAAGGTAATTACTTGGCATGCGGCCATGTCTCAAGCTCCTTCTTTCTCAAGAGTTTTGAAGAAGAGTTTGTGAATGGTGTTGTAGATTGTCAAATGCATGTATTGTACTAGCTATATATAGAGTATACTTATTTGTTATCATTCTGTTCTGTATCTTTTTCTTTTTCTTTTTTCTTCCGCACCCTAACCTTTAAGAGGATCAATAGTATTCCCACTTATCCTCCAACATGGCTCGAACCTTCAACCTACCAATTGATCGAGGTGCTCAACCACTTGAGCAAGCCTCAAGTGTTTTCTGTTCTATATCTTAATTATGTTGACTACAATTTCTTTGCTTTGGATTAAAGAATTCTAGTAAGTAATTAAGTTTGCATTGTTAACAACGATATCATCTTCCAAATACCAATAGCTACTGTAATGTATTTGTGTACACAAGGCACTACGGCACCATTACAAACATGGGCATAACGCTATGTTTATGTAGTCCCTCTAGGCTGGAGAGGACAAGACATACATGTCCATTATATATTAAGACACTCCTGTCGTTGAATTTTCCGACAAAGCAATGTCAGATGACACCCCTTCGACTAACGTGCGTCCACGCCTGCATAACATGTTGAGCGAGATGAGAGACTCTCCTTTAGTAGTGTTTATGTTGAGCCTCTCCCGTTTCCCATCCACCCACCGGTTTGGTTTCCAGGCTGGGTCAGGTGCTCGAACACTATTCCAATCTCTCCCTTCTGAGATTTGCACACATTAGTCTTCACTCGGAACCAGCAGTTGTTCATCATTCCCTGATGTACTCTGGTTTATACCACCATGCTGCACACAATATATATATACATGCAATGCCCCAACAATATTCCAAAATCTCCAATTTAGTATTACATCATCAACATAAATAGAATGGAAGGCTAACAGCAAACTTGTGTAAAGATTATTTAGCATTTCAATGCATGTCACGTTTCAACAAGGAGCTAGCGGAGGGGTACTCAGCACATACAAGGGTAACGGGCAATTCTCTGTACGGGAACTCGTTAACCAACTGGTCCATTCTGAATTTCACTAGGCCCGTGACTTCCGCCTTGGGAACCGGGCCGTGGTTACGAACGTAATGAAGTGGGACCGGAGTGATAAAACCGTGGTGCATGAGCTTAGCCAAAGGCGGTTCGGAGTTAAATGGGTGAGACGGAATCAAGGAAAAGTTTCTTTAGCGGTTCCTTCGTCCCTAGTGTCATGAATGGATGCTTCTAATTCTGAATTCCCTTTTTTGATCATTTATTCTTGTCTTGATCATCATCGTCAGCGTCCGGCGTCCTCTTCACTAGACGAATATTTCATCATACAATTTCGAGAGTCAATTAAATTTTTAATATATCTTTTAAATATTTTAAATTGCTAATTATTGTGATTTATAGTACTTTTTCTTGTGTCTCAATTTATGAGGCACTGATAAAATTTTGAGAGTCAACCAAATTTTGTTATGCCTTTTAAATATTTTAAGTTTTTCATTTTTGTGATTCATATTAATTTGTACGTAATTTTTAAATATATAACAGATTAAAAAAAAGTAAGATAAATAAATTAAAATGGAGAAAATATAAAAAGAAATATCCAAGCAGGTCATTCCTGCTTATCCCTGTTAATTATTGTGATTTATATTAATTTTTACGTAATTTTTAAATATATAACAGATTAAAAAGAAAAGTAAGATAAGCAAATTAAAACGGAAAAAATATAAAAGTAAGATAATAAATTAAAATGGAGAAAATATAAAAGGAAATATCCAAGCAGGCAGCACAAACAGGCACGTCGACCTCGTGCCAGCTTATCTCTCTTAATTATTATAATTTATATTAATTTTTACGTAATTTTCAAATATATAACAAATTAAAAAGAAAAGTAAGATAAACAAATTAAAACGGAGAAAATATAAAAGGAAATATCCAAGCAGGCACGTGGACCCTGTCTGAGTTTTTTTGCACTGTTCCTTAAAAAAAGCAGTCCAAAACTTAGCTTAAAATTTTCGGGGTGTTACAGTTTCTCTATAAAATTTTATAGAGAAAACTATGTGGCATGACATATTTAAGCCCTTAATTAGAATTCATAACAACACTTTCAAAAAATTACTATCCACGATAAAATAGCAATATTTTAAATAGGCCCAGCCATAACTCCAAATACATTTAGAACAGTTGACTCTCATTTCTAAATTAACGCCCCAAATAAATATCCACTTCCTTTTTCAATGAAACTTCTCTCCCATAATATCCATAGTTTCGGCATTACACCCAAAATCTACTTTTTCACGATTTGAATTTATTTCATACCAAATTCAAGTACCTTCCACAATTATAGGTAACTCCCATTATCAGTTATTGCAAGTATTTCTTCCATAAATATATTTTGAAGTAGTTGTACTCTAATCGATTTCAATTGCTTTTTCTCAATTTTTCATTGTTTTACTCGATTTATAGTTATTTTTAACATTGGAGGTATGCTTTAATGGCGGAACATACACCAACTAAACGATTTACCAGAGGTATGTTTTTAATGGTTGATTATGCACCATCTTGTAATTTGGGTATTTCTCAAGCGAATACAAATACAGGATCTGCTGCTAATACCGATTAAGTTGAAAAGCCTGCACAAGAATTTTGATCCAAGTATAGGAATGATCCAGTAAAAATGGCTGAAATATTGAAGCAATCAGGCACAGAAATAGACGACAAAAATCCTTCACCAACTTTCACTAAAGACAACAAACCAGTAAAAAAAAAAAAAGCCAAAGATATTGCATCTGCTAGCAAGAATTTGGGGAATTTTTTTGAAAGAACTTATGAATCTGAATCTGGCGGAGAAGGTGGCGGAGAAGATGTTGATGAAGAAGGAGAGGTAAATGTATTTTTAAAGTTATATATGTATTTGAGCAGCAATCTGTTGTATTTGTATTTTACCGACTCAAACAGAAATACATGTTGTTCTACATTCTCTAGACAAATTCAAATAAAAATTTCTTCTTACTGCCCTTGCATATGTATTAAATCAAATGTATTTATATTTTTGGCTTGGTCTCTGGTATAAGTACTTAACATACAAGTATAACAGAAATACATGTTGTTCTATATCTATTTGCATTCAAATATAAATATAAATATTTTTTTGACTGTTTTGGCAGATACATTTTTTGTTGAACTCAAAATGTATTTGTATGTGTTGATTGGTTCTCTCGTACAAGTACCTAACATATAATGATATGAAATGTATTTGAACTAGAATACAAATACATATACATTTTTCATATGTTGTTCTGACATATAGATACAAATACAAATTACTTAACATACAAGTATAACAGAAATACATGTTGTTCTATATCTATTTGCATTCAAATACAAATAAAAATACTTTTTTGACTGTTCTGGCAGATATATTTTTTGTTGAACTCAAATATATTTGTATGTGTTGGTTGGGTCTCTGATATAAGTACTAAACATACAATGATATGAAATGTATTTGAACTAGAATACAAATACAGATATATTTTTTAGCTATTCGTACTTGTAATTTGTATATGCTAGTAGTTTTTCAGTTAAAATCTTATCTTATCTTCATGAGCCAAAATACGTTAGCAAGATGCACAAAAAGTTATAGGTTTTTTTTATAAAAATACAAGTACACTTTAATGTTCTGTTTTACTATATGAATTAGTTTGAATTAACCACAATTCAAAATACATTTACTTACTATAGTTATGCAAATACATATACATTAAATTAGTCTAAAACTATAAATACAAATACATTTATTTAGTATAGAACTATAAATACAAATACATTTTTCATTTTTATATTTTTCATTGATCTTAAATGTAAATACAAATACATTCTATTTAGTCTATCATTATAATTGTATTTGAACTCAAAATCAACTAGAAATACAAATACATTTATTTAGTATAGAACTATAAATATAAATACATTTTTCATTTTACATTTTTCATTGATCTTAAATATAAGTACAACTATAAATAAAAATACATTCTATTTAGTCTATCATTATAGTTGTATTTGAACTCAAAATCAACTATAAGCACAAATATATTTATTTAGTATAGAACTATAAATACAAATACATTTTTCATTTTATATTTTTCATTGATCTTAAATGTAAATACAAATACATTCTATTTAGTCTATCATTACAGTTGTATTTGAACTCAAAATCAAAACCAAATATATTATAGTGCATATTTTTTCATCACCGCCTTTAAAAAAAAATTTCTCCTGTAGACTTAATCTTTCGCAACTTTTTTATGACTAGAATCTGAAATAATGAACCGATTCATTGTCGAATGAACTAGAGCTACAGGATCCATACCATCTGTAATTACCATGTCTCTATAACCAGATGTATTTATCCCTTCCAAGCAATTCAATTCAGAACTTTCACCATTTACAGACGATGAATTTGTTAAACTGATTTCATTATTTTATTCGAACAAACTAATATACAGTGGCATGTCTCTCATCTCCTTAAATTCCTTCTTTTGCATAACATATATCTTCATCCCCATGTCATTGTGTATTTCAACAGGATTTGGGTCACCAATGATTTTGTATTCGATTTTCATACGTTTGACTCTCAAATCAACCCCAATTTGAGTTACAACTGTAGCTCACTATATGATGCGTGCGTGCTTAAAGCAATTGCATCAACAATATATCTATCATATAAGTTCTCATCAGTCCACCTACCAGAATGCTTGACAAAAATAGGGATGCTGGCCATTTCTATATCCGGACAAAAACACTATCACTTATACAAAAAAATAAAAATAACGAATTGAATTAAAAAAAAAATGAACAAAATATTAGGCATTAATCCATTTGTATTGATAGAGTAATACACATACAAAATATAATTTATACATATATATGTATTCATATCTCCGTATATACACATAAATTCAAGGACTAATATATATTCGAATTGAAGTACACAAAAATATATATACAAACCATAATTATATTCATATCTCCATATATACACATATACAAAAAAAAATCTAAATCATACATGTATTTAACAGTTTAATCGTCAACAATTTAAAATTGATATTACACAGTTCACAACATATGTATTTCAACATAAATGTATTTTTAATCTAACAAAGAGTTTTACTTTCGATTGTATTTTTTTCAATCAAAAATATATTTGATATTGCCATAATCACAAGCATACCTATAACAGTTCAAAAATATCAGACCAGACTATATATTTTTCACAGCTAAATACATATGTATTAGGCGATA
Source organism: Jaltomata sinuosa (assembly GCA_003996215.1). Taxonomy (NCBI): domain Eukaryota; kingdom Viridiplantae; phylum Streptophyta; class Magnoliopsida; order Solanales; family Solanaceae; genus Jaltomata; species Jaltomata sinuosa. The sequence goes on along the minus strand of QJPP01001339.1, from coordinate 455,178 downwards.
CTAAGTGTGATTAGTATCTATTCATTCATTTTAATATTCCACCATTGTCAATCAATTTTAAGTTTTTTAAGCTACATACCTGATTCAGTTGAATGATAATGACACAGACCTGAAGGAGTGAAAAAACACCGTAATATATATTGAAAGTATTTTTTGATTTTGTATTTCAATGATAAAGCTTGAAATCTACAATTTGATGGAGAATTTTGAAATTCAGATTCAGATTGAGCAATTTATTGAATTGTTGAATTGTTTTCCTTCAATTTCCCTTTAGGAATGGAATCTACAGAATACAGTACATGCCCGTGATTTATGGAATTGGTTAAACTCAGTGAAGATCTTTTCCTTTTTAAATGGTAACAGTCACCTAAAATAACTCTTCCACTTTAATATGTATTTGTATTTGGCTAATTAATTCCTACCATTAAATACAATAAAAATAGCAATATTTTATCATTTAAATTGTTATCTCCTGTAATTTCAAAAAGGCTGCTATATCCTCCATAATTATGGGTTCAAATTTGCTATTTGTGAAATTTTCTCAATTTTATATGACAAGCTACCTTATAAAAAATATAACTATACATTTTAAACATTATATGTAATGATGAAATAACATAATTCATTGTTCTTTAAAAAATCACAAAAATATTTTTAAAAGTTAGTCTGAATTAAGATTTTAGACATACCAATGTTATCATAATTTTATATGATATTCAGTTGAGAAATACCTGTCCGGGTCTTCACCTAAGTCTTACAACAGAGAAAAAGCAAAAAATTGTGCGCCTCGTAAATAAAGCAATAACATTACATTTCGAAAGTTGTATGAGCATTATCGTTTACCCATCTAGTACAACAAAAAATAATCATGCTTTAGTTTAGTTTTGATCCCTTGTTTTATGAGTTTTTTTTAGGAGTCTAATATAAAGTCTATTATTTTAATTGTAGGATGAGTTTACTACTTTAACTATAAGAAATGTCTATATACTATTTTATTTATGTACTTATATAAAGGTGTATAATTAATAAAATGTATAAGAAATAATTTTTTGTTGCTTGCATCTCTCTAAGAAAAAAATAACAAAAAGGATAAATATATATAAATAGCTATTCGAGTGAGATTATTGACTATCGAATGATCACAGAAATTTAACTCTCTCTCTATATTTGGTAGCCCTTTTAAAATAATTCAAATTAAAACAACTTTAGCTTGAATTTTATATACAACATATTTAATGAGAATTTCACAAGAATGAATTGTGATTTTTAAGAATGTTTTAAGGTGGTGAAAGGGATGAGGGTGGTATCACTGATGGTTAACAATGTGCTGAACAGATTATTTTTTTGTTTGTTCATTTTGGACCCAAATCACCTGTTGGACTGTGCTTTTTCTGTTGGACCTTCTGCTCATAATTAATAAATAGGGAAAGGATATAAATATATTTTTGGCTAAAATATTGCCGAGTAAATGATTTAAGTGTTTTAAATATCAAAATGCAGTCATTGTTGACCGTCAAATCGTTGGTGGCCCCTTAATTCTAAGGAAAAAGGACACCTCATCGCCACTGGACTAAATAAATTTTATCAAAAATGATCATTTTAAACTTAACCCATTATATGACCACTCGATCAATTTAATTTCATTAGATGGCCATTTTTAATTTTGTATAGAAATTGTATAGGATGTGTATAACAATTGTATAATTATTGTATAAAATATGTATTTGTATAGGATGTGTATAAAAATTGTATCATTGTTATATAGAATATGTATTTGTATAGAATGTATATAGAAATTGTGTCGTTATTGTATAGGATGTGTATAAAAATTGTATCATTGTTGTATAGAATATGTATAGCGACACTAGAGCTGACGAATTGGCTAAAGAGTGAAATTTTTAATCCCTTGACCATTTAATGGGATTTATTTCGACTGACTGGCCATTTGTGTCCTTGCATTATGCCAAAAGCCCAGGGCTCATGATTTTAAAGCGTACTTTTCAGTAGGGACGGGCATAAACACTGAAAAACTGAAAAATTGAATTGAACAAAATTAATTCAGTTTTTCGATTTCGATTTTTGGTTCGATTATTGATTTTGGACTTCAAATTATTTGGTTAAATCGAATAACTGAAATATTGTTGCCTGCTGTGTTTGCCTGTTGTGCATTTTTTTACTGTTTTGCCTCTTTGTGTTTCATTGCATTTACATTTTGTGCTAATATGGGAGGTTATATTGCAAGTTAATTATTGTTAATATCACATTGTTTGATTCATTATTTTTGTGAATCTTGTGCCTTATGCCAAGAATATCGTGACTTTTATCTATTTTTTTTCACCCTTTAATTAGTTATTAGAAATTTAGTGAAATTTTATTGGACCTTTGTATGTTTCACAGGATTTTGGGATATGGAGGAGGGATGAAATTCTTACATGCTATTTTAATTTTATGGTGCCGATGCAAAGGTATCATGCCCCTTCTGATTTTGGCATTTTATCAAATATTAGTATGCTAATTGTTAATATAAAATGCGTGATTTTTATAATTTTTGGACAATAGTCAGTGGAGAGCTAAGCTCATTGGATAAAAAAATGATCCATTTAGAAGTAAAAAAATATAAATTATTTTTTTAACTTTAAAAAATAGCTTTTACGAATAGAAAATAGCCCATTAAGCAGGTTCATAACCGAATTCGATAAATCAAATTCGAATCGAATCGAATTTTTAAAAATTGAACCGAACCAAATTAAATTCGGTTTGATTTTTAGTACCCCTTTCCCATAATCGAAAATCAAAAATACTGAATCAAAAATTTAAAAATTCAAACCAAATAATCGAATGCCCACCCCTACTTTTCGACAAAAACAGTGGATTAATCAGGAAACATCATTAAGCAATTGTGTATATTCACTTATAATAAGTTGATTGGTTGTATTAATTTTATAAATTTTTTTTAATAAGGTGGAGATAGTTAGAATAGAAAAAAGTCAATATAATATTATTTTTATACCTATTTTTTATAATTTTTGTGTAATATATATATATATATATATATATATATATATATATATATATATATATATATATAGGTTAGCATCCTTCTCATTTTTTAGTTCACTTAAATGCCTCTAACAACAAATTAATCATGTGTAAATGTAAAGGGCTCTTTTATCTTTTTACCAAAATCCTAGATTCAACTCTCCTTCCTTCTCTCTTTTACCCTTCTTTTGTTCTTTCATCTTCAACTTTCTTATCCGACTCTCAAATTCGACCTTATCAGTTACCATAATTTTTTTCATTGCTAATTGTTATTTTCTCACCGACTTGAACCATTAAAGTTTTCACAATGCTATATTGAAAAATTAAAAAGTAAATCATACTCATATGATTAGAACAAAATTGAATTTTAAATCAAGCTCATGTTCATCCCACAACTTTATTATTCATGTTCTTCTCTATATATGACCATGCTCTTTATATTCTCAAGGAAAACAAATAGAAGACAAAATAGAGGATACAGGAATTGGGCTCCAGGCCTAACATTAAAATGCCCTTATTATTTTTTTTATCATTGATACTTAAAATTTAAATATTTGATTTACATCTAAACATATTTATTCAGAAATGACTTGAAAATGAAGATCAAACTTTACTTAATTTGAATTTCATCAACCCATATATTCTACATCTACTAGAAAAAGAAAAATACTTTGAAGATATAAATTGGGAAAGAAATTTAACTGGAGAGAAAAAAATCGATGATGGAGAAAGAAGAAGGGACTGGGTTAGCTGGGAAAAGAAGAAAGACGAGGGAAAGAAAAAGCATAAAAAGAACGAACGAAAAATTATTTGGGGTAGTTACACTGAAATGACAAAAATGTCCCTACTTTTAAAGTATAATAAAAAAAAAAATCAAAAAATGGAGAGAATGCTAACCTACTACATAGGTTAGCAAAACCCATATATATATACTGATTACATAATGTATATATTATTGAATATATTATTAGACACTTTTATACTTTAAACAACCAAATGTTAATGTGCTAGGTCAGTTGAAATATGTAAGAAGCATATATTTTTATACAATAATGATACATTTTTTGTACATATACAATTGTGGTAGGTATATTTTTATACAATAATTTGATATAATTTCTATACACATTCTATACATATACATATTCTATACAACAATGATACAGTTTATATACAAATCATATATAAATACATATTTTATACAATAATTATACAATTTTTATACATATCTAATACAACCTTTAACTGCAATAATTATTTAGATACATATTTTATACAATAATTATATAATTTCTATACACATCTAAAAAGAAATAAAGGAGAAAGTAGGATTTGGCTAAATTTATCTTTATTTCGAATCTAATGGCTATTTCATACCACTTGCTTAAAAATAGGCTATTTTAAACTCTTTTTTTCTTGCTAATGATCACACCATGTCTTTTTCCCTTAATATAAAAAGCGTCCCCTGGCTGTATTAAATTTTAAAAAGAAAGATTTGCTAATATTATTATTAAGGCTTAATCCATAACCATTTCCTCAAACTTGTTAAAATATTTTATTTAGACACTTGAACTAAGTAATATTTTAATTGAACACCTCAACTTCTAATAAAATTTTATTTACACATTTTCAGTTTAATTTTTTTTTTTTTACGTGTGTTCTCATTCGTCTAATAGATAGTTAAGTTAACCACGTAATATATATATATATGTCATTTTCTTTCATTATACACATTTTCCTCAATAAGCTCTAAAATCTCAAATATTTTCTACTTGAGATTGATGTGCATAAATTAAAAAAATGACATATTTTATTTGATTAACATAACTATTTAATAGACGAATGAAAACATGCGCAATTTGTTTTTTCAAAATTTGAATTGGTAGTGTCCCATTGAAACACATTAATACTTCTAGTATTCAATTGAAATAAAACTTAGTTCAAGTGTTTAAATGAAATACTCTAACAAATTTAAAGAGCTAGCTATGTATTAAGCCTATTATTAATCTTTAGGAGTATATATTATTTTTTTTCAGAAATTCTTTTTCCGCTTAATTACCAACCAAACATCAAAACACCTTGTCAGCAAATGATTACCGTGATCATATCAAACACACTTTATGGTTCCTTTTGTTTAATTATAGTGAAATTACTTTTGGAGCAAATATTGGGTCTAGTCTTCTAGACAACTATGGTATTGTTAATATATACTCTCAATCATTCATTTTTACTCGTTCATGTTTGACTTGATACACCCTCTTAAAAAATAATTAATAAAATAATAAATTTACCATATCACTCTTTGAATATATTAGATTCAATATTTTGAGAAATACATTGGGAAACAACCATAGTTAATAATAATGATAAATTAGAAACTAAACAATAAATTATTTCTTGATTTTTCAAATCGGACAAGTAAAAATGATACAATAGCAAATAAATACAAGTAAAATTAGAGCGAATGAATATAGTCCTTTCTATTTTTGTTATTTGTATCTTTATATACACGCAGACTGTATTCGTTGATACAGTCTAAAGGCGCACATAAATACAAGTGATACGAGAGGGAATGTATAAGTGATACAAGAGCGAATGAATACAAGTGAAATTAGAGCGAATTAATACAAGTGATACAAGAGCAAATGAATATAGTCCGTTGTATTTTTTGTTGATTATATTTTTATATACACGCGGACTGTATTCGTCGATACAACATGTATCTTCCTATACAACCTAAATGCACGTATGAATACAACAAATACAGTCTTCTGACACCTCAAAAAATATAAAAATAAAGAGAGAGGTGATACAGAATACAACCTAAATGCACGTATGAATACAATAAATATAGTTGATTGACACCTCAAAAAATATATAAATACAAATAAAGGTGGAAATACATAATAAACCTCAATGCACGTATCAATACACCAAATACAGTCGCCTAACATCTCAAAAAATATACAAATATAGAAAGGTGAAAATATGAAATACAACCTAAATGCACATATGATACAACAAATACAATCAATTGACACCTCAAAGCATATTGAAATACATAGAGGTAAAAATATAGAATACAAAAAGAGAGAAAGAGGCAAGAGAGAGGATACAACTTAATACAACAAACACAATCGCCTGACACCTTAAAAAATATAGAAATACATAAAGGAAAAGGTGAAAATACATAATACAAAGAGAGAGGGGGGATGGGGAGAGAGAGAGAGAGGGGGGGGGGGGGGGGGGGGGGGGGGGGGAGGACAAAGAGAGAAAGAGAGAGAGATAGGAAGAGAGGAGAGCGAGATTGAGGAGAGAGGTTTTTTTAGGACTTAATATCTCAAATAATAGCTATGAATTGTAAATACACAAATTATAGATATAGATGTTTAATTATGCCCAAATCATAGTGATTTTTGAAATTTTTCTCTTACTTTGCTTGTTTTTAATAAAGTTCTTGGCTTTTTGGCCATTTGATTATTTAAAAGAAAAAACTCACACGGTAACAAACACAAATTCATAAAAATTAGAGTTAGGAGCAAAACATGAAAGTTTGTACACAAAATTAGATGTGAATTAAGCTTTGACAATTCCAAGTCCCACTTCAATGGGAAAAGTATCTCTAACAAAGCATCACAGGATCCTTTCCTCGTTCCTTTGTAGGAAAAGATACTTTTTGTTAGAAATAAAATAAATAAATAAATAAAGAATTTTACAGAAAATGTGTGTGTTTTGCGTTTCTTTTGCTTCTGCTATTAAAATTTCCAGGAAAATTATTGCATTAATGTCAACTAGTAATGGCCGTCTATTTCCCAAGTTCCCATTTAAGCAAAAACCAGCACAAGAAATTATTTATTGAAAAGCCAACCAAAATATAAGCTTAGTTTAATGTTTGGACTGGGACCCCCTGCCTCTAAAATATCACAAGGTGCTAATAATAGTCAATTAGTGGTGGCCCAAAGTTGACATTGCAATTTACAAGCAAATGATATTATAGCCATGTTTCTGGTTCACATCAACCATCCCATCCCCTCAACCCCCCCCCCCCCCCCCACCCAACTATTTGTAACTACAGTACTATATTGTCTTTTTTTTTCAATTAATAGGGTAGGCTAAAGTTGCTGCTGAAAAGAAGCTACACTAAGCTAATTTTGGCCTAAATTGTTGGTGCAAAGAAGCTAAAAACAATCTAGTTTTCACTCCCTCCTAAAGAATCAAAGGAGGTCAATGTTGGATCAGAAGGAATGTACCATCCCCTTAGAAGACCAGCACCACAAAGACTGTCTAGTATTGTGGGAGAGAATGTTTTCCTTGGTGATATATTTCTCATAAACGAACTATATATCTAGCATCTTGTATTAATAAACAAAAAGGAAAAAGAATCACATACATGGACGGGACAGAGTTGGCGAATTCTGGTGAATAATAGGATATGGAAAATAAGTGAGTGGTATTTTCCAATATTAATGAGTCACAACATATCAATATATGTGCACATATATATATATATGCAAAACCTATCTATTATACAATATGAAATGCAAGACACAAGTCAAACTATGATCTTTGAGATATTAAAATTCCCATCAGTTCTTGTAGGGAATTCGAAGCGTATGTGGTTTAGACTCACTTAATTTCGGATTGTAGAAGTGATGATGACTGCCTATCGACATTCTTTGCAGAAGCTGAAGACTGGAATCCAGCAGTTTGGAATGAGGATGATGAAGAGGGAGCTTGGGCCGAGGCTGCAAAGGTGGAGAGAGCACTTGTGCTACTGGCATTTAAGCTGGTTCCAGCAAAGGACCCTTCAGTAGCCCTAGGTGCTGGTGGCCGATCAATCTCAAAAACGCCTTCTAACATCTGAACCACCTTACCCATCGTTGGCCTTTGAGATGGTTGCTCTTGGATGCACCAAAAGCTAACCTGAATTGCTCGTATAACTTGTTCCATATCCATCTCCTGATTGGAAAGCTTTTTGTCTATAATGGCCTCCATATTACCCCTTTCAAATTCTTCATATGCCCACAAAGAGCACTTTTTCCGGTTAGTCTCGTCTGAGACTTCAAAATTCCTTTTTCCACTCACTATTTCCAGTAATACCATACCATAACTGTACACATCAGATTTGGAAGTTATAGGAAGATTGGCCAGCCACTCTGGAGCCAAGTATCCTCTAGTACCCCTCACATGACTTGTCAAGGTTCTATGCCTGTGGTCCTTTGGGTTAATGAGCTTGGCAAGGCCAAAATCTGATACTTTGGCAGCGTAGTTCTCATCCAACAGTATGTTCTCAGGCTTTATGTCACAGTGAACTATACAATCTCGGCATTCCTCATGAAGGTATGTGATACCTCTTGCTGTCCCCAAAGCAATATTATACCGTTGCTCCCAGTTCAAAAGCTTTCCCGACGAATGATCTTCTGAAAAGAGGAACTTATCAAGAGAACCATTTTTCATGAACTCATAGACCAGTAGCCTGTGTCGCCCTTCAGAACAAAAACCAATTAGTCTCACCAAATTCAAATGGTGGGTGCTACTTATAGTTGCAACCTCCATTCTGAATTGCTTCTCTCCTTGCTCAATTCCTTCCAGCTGCTTCACTGCAGCAACAGATCTATTAGCCAGAACTGCATGATAAACAGCCCCAAATCCTCCTGCACCAAGCTTCTCCTTAAACCCCTTGGTTGCCCGCTGAAGCTCCTTGAATGTGAACTGCACAGGGGCACCAGAGGCATATTCAAGAAGTGCATATTGAGATGACAGTGATGCAAATTTAGAACTGTTTCTAAAACACCACCACCACAAACCACCCTCCAACAGGATTAAACCCAAGAGACTAGCCACAACCACAAGTGCAACAACCCAGCCAGGAACCCTCCCTCCATTCTTCTCCTGAACAGTTTCTGAAACTGCAGTAGGATTAGGCATTGAAGGCCCACATATCTTAAGAAATGAAGTGCTAGGAAGGGTTGGCGCCTGATAGCCACTAACAAAATTTGGCTGTTTAATATAACACATCCCCGTGCCATCTGCTAATGAAGTGGAAGCGACACAAGCACCATTAACAAGACAGTTAAACCTACACGCAGAAATACCAGCAGAAAAAATCTGCTCAGATAATTCTGGTGGATAAGTCAAGAACTTAGCATTATCCAATTGCAACATAGTTGCATTGGAAGGACAATTACTAAGATCGACTTTCCTCTTACACCCTTTTCGACTATCATTCGGATCAGTAAGCTCAAAATTCTGTGAAGGACATCCACAATCTGGGCCAGTTTCATTATAACTACAAACCCCAAAATTCCCACAATATCCAAAAACCTGACACTGATCAGTCAAAGCAGCCCATCTCATAGTTTGAGTCCCACTACCTTGTGTTGAACTATAAATCCGAAGATTTCCATCAGCATCCAACTTCAAAAACCTTAGAATGTTCCCTTCATCAGCATAATCACTACTATAAACCACATTCAAAGGGTTTGAAAGGCTAGGATCAGAAAGTGAAAGAATCCCAATTGGCTGCATTCTCAAACTAGGAGAAGTCAAATTAACATTTGCAGAAGAATTCAACCCAGAATTATAATACATTATAGAATTGTTCCACAAAAGTGACAAATTCCCATTATTCCTAAGCCTAAAAGAATACACCCCAGATCTCAAAACATGATCAATAGTGAAACTCTGAACAGGAACTATAGTATCAGTTGGGTTATCAAAAGTAGACCAAATATTCGAGACGGTACCGTTTTTGAGAACTAGATTTCCATTATCATCAAGAGAAGCTGATGAAACACCACGATTTGCAGTTCTAGAACTCCAAACAAGAGTACTAGAAGGTCCATTTGTGAGTTGAAGTTCACCGTTGGAGAGGAACCGTAGTGCACCTGAGGAATCAACTGCTCCGCCGTTAAGGGTGTCGGCGCCGGCTGTCCATATGGGTATATTGTTGTAAGAAATAGCAGCAAAATACGCGGTCTGGTTAGTGGGGTCCAGATGAAGGAAGGAAAGAGCGAAGGTGTTGTTTGGAGAGGACCATTTGGAGTTTGGGTTGGAAGCTAAAAGGGTAGAACCAGGAAGAATATCTGCAGCTTGGATAGTGATAATAATGGTGAAAATGATGAATAGTACTCTCATTTTTTTTGGAGGAAAATGGGTGGAGAAGAAAATGGTATTTTGGTGTGATTTATGAGTTTTGTGCCATTGTTGTGTGTTAAGAAGGGGATGAGAAGACAAGAGAAGGTGGGAAGAAGAGGAGAGAGACGACTTTGACTAGTGGGTTTTACATTTCTATTTGGTGGAATTGAATCTTTATTTTGGAATTCCTATTTGGGTGTAAGAAAGTTTGGTTTAATTGATTGAAAACAATAACGTGTTGCGATTTAATTAGAATAAGATGTTGTTAAGCAATCCATATAAATAAGGGATCGTTTGGTAGCTGGTTAGAATTATGTAGGCATTAGTAATATATATATTAGTTATTTGTGTATTAGTTATGCGGGTATTAATTATACTACTTTTTACCCTATATAATATAATATATCATTTCTCTCATAACTTATACTCCCTCCATTTTATTTTATGTGACACTTTTTGACTTGGCACGATATTTAAGGAAAAAAAGAAGATTTTTAAAACTTGTGATCCAAAATAATCCTTGAATAATTGTGTGCTTGTAAATCATTTCACTAAGGGTAAAAGGGGAATATCAAAATTAATGTTTTCTCACTATAGAAAGATGATATTCTTTTTAGGGACGGACTAAAAAAGAAAGTGTTCCACATAAAATGAGACGAAGGGAGTACATGTATTAGTTATACAGGCTTCTAAATTACAAGCCAAACGTCATATTAGTTTCATAGATAAATAACTTACTTCCTAATTAACTACCGAACATTATATAACTTATACAAAAATTAATACATAAATAAGCTATATCTTTACCATCTACCAAACGACCCCTAAGAATTTAATATCTTAACAACAACAACATACCCAGTAAATTTTCAAAAAGTGGGGTTTGGGCAGGATAAAATGTACGCAGACCGTACCTTTACCCCAGAGGTGAAGTAAAGAGTCTGTTTTCGGTAGATCCTCGGCTCACAAAATCCAAGATACATATCCAAATAAAGCAGTAGATAATCACAAAACTATAACAACAAAGTAATACTAGAGTCTAACTACACGAAGCACTAGCAAAATATCCGATGCAGATGAAACACAAACTACAAGAGTAACCCTACCAAAACGGGCCATAAGACACTGCACTCCTCCCTACTATGAAGCCAACCTACCTACTAACCTTCTACTCTAATGTCACGCCCCGAAGTTACCCCCTGAACGTAACACGGGACTTGGGACCACAAGTGCCCCAAGTTAACCCTTGGTCATAGCATTCTCAAGCATAACAAATGATAAGCGGAAGCATAATAGATAAAGTCAAAATAGCATAAATGGATAATCAAGCCAAATAGGCATACAAAATCCCAAAAAAAACTCAAATACTGTCTATGTCTGAAAAGCCTCTACTTATGACATGAAGAGTTTCTAGGACAAGACCCTAGCTAACTCGAAGTACGGAAATGAAAAGCTAACACAAGCTAATAACATATCTAATCCTCGACCTAAGAGGACTCACCAACAGCTGACAGAAAAGTGGCATGGAAGCTCTAGCCACGTGTCTGGGAAGGAACACCTGAATCTGCATCATTAAAGGATGCAACGCAAGATATGCGTCAGTACTATAGGATGTACCGAGTATGTGAGCGATGCATGAATCATGATAAAAATAATTTAAAACATGCTTAAGAATAAACTTGTTACGTAAAGAAGGAACATGAATAGATATCAAAGTATAACACATGAAACATGAAATAAAGCTTAAGTTTCATAGTATAGAATCATATGACTTCATAGCTTGAAAATAAACATGTGGGAGTTTCTCTTAACCGACATTAAACCATGCTAAGCTACATGGAGTCCAGTGTAATGTACCCCCACTGAAAAGAGTTGTTCTAACCGGCCAAAGTTAGAACCATGTCGTACCAGGATCCTGTCATGATAAGCCACAGAGGGTAACCTACGGTGGCAACGTAGTTTTGGACTTGAGTTATCTAAACCCTCGTCTCTCGGTGCTAAATACTACTCCCAAAACATATAACATGAGCTCATATACATGTGACATATCTGATGCCAAACTTGTTCATAACGTGTTCATACCCCGGATCGTCATACTACTCATGAATTAGGGTTTAGAAATCGATTCATGAGCATTGATGGAACATCGGGTGTCTTGTCTTGCATAATACTTCATAACTTGTGAAATTTGCATACTTTATGACTTGTAAAACTTTGCATGACTCTAGTTCAATTTTATAATACATATATTTTCAAAGAATATAGGAACTAGGCATGCACATGCTTGAAAACCCATAAGGAACATGTATCAAAATCCAATTGGCTTAAATCCACTTCATGCATGTAGGAATTTCCATGGTTAAACTTCAATTCATGAAATAAGAGTTAACATGTAAAAACCCATGTGAAATCATGTAATTTTAATAGTAATTTCATAATCAAATCATGAGAAGACCATATTTAGCAAAAACCATGAGAATTGGATAAGAACCCTAATTTGAAGACCATGAAATCAAAATTTGAATAAAGAGTTTTGGGTACAAGGGTAAAAGGAACCCATTGTTGATTACCCATCTACCTTGATTGAAGATAACCCACTTGAATTGGAAAGACTTAGGAGGCTTGAACTTGGAGATTGAGACTTGAAGCTTGGAGAAGAATTTCTCTTTTTGGGAGGGGAGTGAAGTAATGAGAAGGAACTTAGGCTAATGAGAGTGAAAATCCTTCTTGAAATAGTCAAAACGACATCATTTAGGAGTTAAAAGAGTGGGTAATGACTAAAATACTCCTGGGACATAATTTAGAAAAATCTAAAAAATGGTCGACTTCAGGGATCACGAGTCAGTTCTACGGGTCGTCGTTTGAATCATGACCCGTGGTTTCAACTCGTGGTTTCTGACAGAAAAGCCAGGCTGCAGAAGGAAGATCACGAGTCAACAAGACGGACCCATCGTTTGAATGACGGATCGTCATTTGGACTCGTGGTTCCTGGGGACCTTAGTTGACCCCTGGTCAAACCACGAGTCAAGACTACGGTTCATCGTTTAGATGACGAGTCTTAGAATTGAGTCATCATTTCAGAGGGACTTGTCAACCCTCTAATCTGAGTCCCACGAGTGGACAAGATGGACTCGTGGTTTGAACCACGGTCCGTAGAACCAACTCGTGGTTCCAGACCAGAGGCTGAATCATCCAAAGGGAATCATAGTTTCATTCCACGACCCGTGGTTCGAACCACGGTCTGTGGTTTGGACCCGTCCATCCTGAAACATGAAATTTTTCTGAGATTTTAACTTAGATGACTGGTTTGATTTTCGGGGTGTTACACCTAATCCGCGCCCTCTACACCTTCTTATCTAAGGTCATTTCCTCGGTAAATTGCAACTGCGCCAAGTCCTGCCTAATCACCTCTCTCCAATATTTTTTCGGTCTACCTCGATCTCTCTTAAAATCATCCATAGCCAGCCTCTCACACCGCCGCACCGGGGCCTCCTCGCATCTCCTTATTACATGCCCGAACCATCTCAACCTTACTTCTCGCATCTTATCTTCCACCAAAGACACTCTCACCTCATTTTGAATATCCGCATTCCTAATCCTATCCCTCCTTGTAAATCCATGCATCCAGCGCAACATCCTCATCTCAGCCACCTTCATCTTTTGAGCATGGGAATTCTTGACTGACCAATACTCCGCCCCATACAACATAGCCGGTCTAACTGCTACTCTGTAGAACTTGCCTTTTAGTTTAAGAGGCACCTTCTTGTCACACAAGACCCCGGATGCCACCCGCCATTTCATCCACCCTGTACAAATATGATGGGTCACATCCTCATCAATCTCACCATCATTCTGGATAATAGATCCTAGGTACTTGAAGCTACTCTATTTTGGATGGCATGCGTGTCAAACCTCACTTCCACGTCGGTCTCGGGTGTCACCTCACTGAACTTGCACTCCACATATTCCGTTTTGGTCCTACTCAACCTAAACCCTATTGACTCCAGGGTATGTCTCCAAACCTCCAACTTGTCATTAACTCCTTCACGAGTCTCCTCAATCAAAACTACGTCGTCAGCAAATAACATACACCAGGGCACCTCCCCTTGAATTTACCGCATCAACACATCCATCACTAGGGCAAATAAAAAAGGACTAAGGGAGGATCCCTGGTGCAATCCCATCACTACGGGAAATTGCTCGGAATCTCCCCCCACTAGGGGTGTGCATCGGTCGGTTCGGTTCGGTTTTGTATATTATCGGTTTGGTTTATCGGTTATCGGTTTGTAAACATGCAAAACCGATAACCAAACCAATAAGATATTCGTTATCGATTTTTGGTTAATCGGTTTTTGGTCCTTAACGGTTCGGTTATCGGTTTAACCGATAAGAAAATGCTCCTATAATATTTTTGATTTCTCTTATTTTCTTCTTCATATATAGACTACTTTCATGCATAAACATCTATACAAATTACAAGCATAAGCAAATTCAAATATGTTATTACTAAAATAAACTTATTTTCTTTCTTATTAAGTAGAAAACTTGAATACAGTAACAACGGTAGCAATTTCTCAAAAAGAAAAGCAACACTGATAGGTAGAATGCTATCAAACCAATGACTTTAGAAAGAAAACAACAACACTAAGACAACAACTATAAAATGAAAAAACAATAGGGTATATATTTAAAATCTAAAGCCACTATTATACAATTATGAATAAAAATATAATCTAAATATAATCTTATTGGGTTATCGGTTTAACCATTAACTAAAACCTTAAAACCGATACCGAACCGATAGCCCAATAAATTTTTTTACAAAATCGTTTAAAACCCGTTAACCCAATAACCCAATACCAATAAACCAATAATATTTTTATCGGTTCAGTTTATTGGTTAAACTGGTTTTTGCACACCCCTACCCCCCACCGTCCTAACACGAATCTGAGCACCATCGTACATGTCTTTGATCAACCTAATGTACACCACCTGTATACCCCTAACCTCCAAGCATCTCCAAAGAACCTCTCTGGGAAATTTGTCATACGCCTTTTCTAGATCAATAAACACCATATGCAAATCATTCTTCCTCTCCTTATACTGCTCCACCAATCTTAAAACATCCTAAATTATAGGGCGTTGTTTTAGGATGCGTTTTTTATCATAGAATTTGGGATTCAATTTGTCTTGATATTTAAAATCAGTATTCTGTATTTGTTTATGAATCTACACAAATTTTAATTTTGGATTATCCAAAAAGTATAATTTTAAATTTTAAATTGTGATTTTAATTTTTCTAAATATATAATTAAGTAATTTATAAGTTTATATTTTGTATTTTTTAATTTATTTTAAATTTTATAAAAAGAGATTCATGCTCCACGTGAATAGATTATCTTGTGAAAAAATTATATTAAAAAAATACATAGTTACTACTATTCTTGATATTTTGAATCGGTAAATTTTTGTAAAATTATATGTATTTAAAAATTTATAATAATATAAAATCACGAACAAATTTCAACTTCAAATCAAACCTTAATTCAAATAATGTTCAAACAGGTCTTATACTCCCACATTATAATATTTTCTATCCAAAATTGCTATGCCAAGTAGCATGAAGAGTGATTTCAATATTTTTTTAGTATATGAAAGCACCAATAATAACAGTAAAACTAACTACAAATTAAAATAAAATTTACTCAATAATAGATTGAATTGAAAAGTTTGAATATTTGAACATATTTAAAATGATTGTTGTGCGCATTATGTGTTATGTTTTTTTAACTGAGTCTACTAAAAAAACATAAAATAATTAAGTTTGTAAAGGTAGATTATTTTTCTTTCAATTTTGACACTGCAGGAGGGTTTATATAGAAAAAATGTTATAATTTAGGGAGGTAATAATTGTTGAAAAAATACAATAATATTGATTTCGGACAGAAATTAAATTAAATTAGTAAGAGAATAGTCATAAAGACTGTGTTGTGGTAAGTCACTGCCTTGAAAGTGATTTCGAGCCGACTTCGGTGTAAATCATTATAATCAATCGCTCCCCAAGATTCCACTGTTACTTTCAAATACATGCACTCATTTACGGTTTCTTTCATCCATCATAAGAACGTAAGAAACTAAAGAGAGTTAATGTAATGAAGCATTACTCTTGTTTTAATGACAACTTAAGTAACTTAATTCAACTCTTCTGAAACACAATATCTTTTCCGTAAGAAAGTTACAAATGAATAAATCATCATTTGAATGAATGTGAACCATTTATGAACAAGTCATTTAATTCTTTCATTCTACATATTCTTACGCTTTAGAAAACTTACACAGATTAATTGTGAAGAGTTACAAGAATTGTTTACTCTTTGCATTAAAGGAATAACACCTTACAACAACAACACTCATAATTTAATTATTAAATTGACAAAATGTGAATAGTTTAAGGAGATTTTGAGATATTAATTGCTCTATAAAGAAAAAGAAAAAGCATAAAAAAATATACCTAAAATTATTTTTTAATACCTATTGGACCATAATTGTATTTAACGTTATTTTTAAGCATAATTTGTCCCTCATTTTGATGGAAGTTAAGAAAGAGCATGTAGGCTTTTAGTTAAAAAATACATGACATTGATATATTGAATTCATAATCGGTCTCAGCTAAATAAAGAAGAAAATTTGCAGTAAAAGACCGTCAATATAAAAATAGTCTTACGGTCATGATGAGTTATTTGAAAACACAACAAATTCATATAGCCCATCTCCCGAGGAAATGGGGTAAAAAAATCAATTACAATTTGAAATTAAGTAAGTGATCTTTTCAGATATTTTATGTGTAAAAATAAAATCTCTTATATATAAGAAAATGAAAATTTCTTATAAAAAGGATATAATTTTTTAATTCCCTTCATCAAGGGAGATCTGATTTTGTAATTCAATACAAATATAATTTTAGTCATATAACGTTTATAATCTATAACAAATAATATGAGATTTTTGTAAAAAAAAAAGTTATTTAAATTGTAAGTTCAAAAGGTAAAAACGCATAAAAATACCAGTACATGAGAAAGTCAAGTCAATCATCTTTAGGACTGATCTGTTCAAACAAAGACAAGTCAAATGACCAAGTTTGGCTACAATAATATTCTTCCAAGCTCAAACTTCTCCACAAATTGGTAAATTTTTTGATTTATTCTCCAATAGGCAAAGAATTAATTAGGATGACTCATTCCAATACTCTTCTATTCATGTTTATATTTCTACTTACCATTTTTTTCTTTTTTATTTATATGGCGATATTTAGTTTATGATACAATCGTTTTAGGAAAAGTTAAGTTTATAATTTTAAACATATCTATCTCATTTACATTTTACTTAAAATAAAAGTTAATCTCCCAAATGAAAGTTTAGTTTTTGCAACACTAATAATGCAATTATGCTTCTATTCCGCTTTCTTATCCAGGACTTAGCTAGCGTTTGACCATAAATTTCTAAATATTTTTGAAAAATCAATTTTAGGTGAAATTTCAATATGTGTTTGACCATAGTATTTGAGAAATATATATATATATATATATATATATTTCTCAAAAACTATGGTCAAACACATATTGAAATTTATATATATATTAAAAAAAACATGAAACATGATTTATACCCATAAGTTCTAAAAACTATTAAAGTTACTCCTAAGTTTGACACAAATTTATCATTTTTATAATGAACTAGATAATACATTATCCAAAAATCATAACACGATATTTTAATAAAACTACTAATAATACAATTAGTAGCTATTACAATTTGTCAAATTACCATTAGTTACGAAGATTTGGTGATGCAAAAAAACAACAAAAAAAACAACGGTAGTAACTAACTATTCTTTGATATAATCTTTCCATATTCTACGAACAATCTCTTTAATAAGAATGTATTTAATGGGAGGACGTGTAAGTTAAATTATAGTTGGAGTCATAATTAATTTTTTTATATATATATATAATATAAAAATTTGTTGTAAATTCTAAAAAAATTCCAAAAACTAGATTTTGTCCCAAAAATTATTTTTTTTGTAGATATTGGGATCTTAGATTTTTTTCCCGCCAAAACTTAATAAATTTTATGACCAAACAAATTTTACCAAAATTTTTCTCAAAAACTGCTTACAATATCTATGGCCAAACGAATCTCAATTGGGAGCTTCTTCAAAAGAACACTTGCTTGACAACACATGAAAGGGAAATAGAAATATTTCTGTGTGCAGAAAATTAATATAAACCTAGTAATAATCTCAAAACGAAGAAATGATAGAAAATAAATGCTAATAGTTTTAACGCAAGAAAATGATCTTAAAAATCAATAATATGTGTTTTATTTTATCAATCTCATATGTCGTTAACATAAAGATCTGTTGTAAAATGGACATATAACTAAAAGCATATATAACCAGATATCTTATGAAATATTGCATCAATAATTCCTACCTCTTAACATAGAGAGCTCTTATTAAAATGGGGCATGGATGTAACTAAAACCATAATTACCAAATCTCGTAACAGTCTCAAAATGAGGAAATGATATATAAAATAACAAATTACAAAAGAAGAAAATGATTCTTGTGTTTCATTAATCTATCAATCTCCTACATCTTAACATAGAATTCTCTTTTGTCAAAATGTGGCATATAACAAAACTAAAATTATTACCACCAAATTTCTAAAAATCTCGTGCTAGGCTAAAATAAAAAAGAAGGGTCCTACATGCTACACCAATATATCATTGAGTCTAAGAGATGAAAATCCATATTAATTATATATGTTACAACTAGCCTTGAATGAGTTTTTTAACATTTGTAGGGTAGACTTCAGTATTGCTCTCAGAAGAAAAGGCCTTTTCAGCAAGCACAATATTCACAGCTTCTGTGGGATGCAAGCCATCAAACCACACATATTTGTTCCTACTTGGACAAGCTTTCCCTCCATTTTTGCACAAAGTTGCATTTCCACCTTCCCTTATCGGTGTAACTTCACAGCAAGGATCTCTGGTATTATCCATACCATATTGAGAAGGATTTTGTATGATATTCTTAATGATGTTGATGACGTCAACATAGACAAACTTAGAATCAGGCATTTTTTGCATCATGTAATCCAGCAAGCTCTTCAAGTTAGTGTTGTAGAGTTGTAGAGGTATGTTTACTGCGTGTATGCACCCAATCGGCACGGGTATTCTAGCCAGTACCGCTGGGCTGCAACCATTTGGATATACTGACATTACCACAAATTTCCTTGCTCCCAAGTCATACAACTTCTGCATAATCAACATAGTATATATAAATTTTAATGTGACAAGACAAAAGTGCAATATGCTTAAAATTCAAGACAGACCTGGAGCTGTTGAGAGAGTCCAGTGATCAACTTAGAAATGAAGCTTGTTAGAGTAGCATTGTTGCGTGCAAAATTCGAGAAGAAGTTTAGTGAAAAGTCATTTCCTGCAGTTCCCACTACAAACAGGTAATTGCTCAGTGCTTCATTGCTTTTGCATCCAAGTTGTGTTTCCAACTCAGGCAATGTCACACTCTCTAAGTTTCTCAGTTGCTCATTCATGCTTATCACTTCCCCCTAACAATTTAATTCATTTACAAAGAAACAAGCATCAATATGGATAACTATTACATAGGAGGAAGAACTGGCAAGGGATAGGGGACAATAATGAGATCAAACTAATTATAAACTTTTATGTGGAATATTTTTTTACCATATTTATATAGTACTTATAAATTTCCATCAAAAGGCCCCTTTGTTCTAGGATCTATGGTTAATGCTTAAAAATTAATAAATATTTGTTCAAGAATATATGCATGGTTAATAAATAAGATATTGTTTATCAATGTTCACCTAGACCACGTGACATTTTTTAAGAATGAAGGTAGTTGGGAGTTTATGAGTTATGATCATGGCTATCATGAGAATATTTTGTAAGCAAGAAAAGAAAGAAAGAGAAATGAATTAAACAACTCACAAAAACAAGACCAGTTTCATCAAGAATGCCAGAACCACCAGAAGCAAAATCGACACCATGAAGAGTGATGTTCCCTTTAGTTGAAGGATCTTTGAATGCTGGAAGTGGAGGAAGATTTAGATGTTCACCAAGAAGATCAATCACATTTTTCCCATTTGTAAATCTTCCTGTTGGCCCTTTTACATAATCTACTCCATATGGCAAGTAATCTGCCTTTATCTTACATTTCTCAAGAAAGTTGTTGTTTCCAATATCAACCAATGAGCTCCCAAATACAAACATCCCTTTGATTTTTGTGCTACTTTCATTTGTTACCTCAAATTTGCATTCACACTTGCATACACCCAAAAATGAAAAGAATAAGCTTAAGATGAGAGTTTTTGCCTTTTGAGACATGATGCTTGTGTTGTGTTTTGTTTTCTTCCTCTTTTCCTTTTGTGTGTGATCCTTTTTATAGGAAGACAAAAATAATTGAGTACCGCTACTTTAAAAGGATAGGAATAAAATACTACAATGAGAAGTTAGAATTGAGCAGTAACTAACTTTGCAAGTGTTGACTCCTGTTTTTTCGATTATCAATTAACTAGTTACCTAGGTTAATTTTACTTGTCACAACACATTTCAAAAAAAATATTAATTAAAAGGGTAATTTCACTAAAGTATCTTTATTTATTCTTTATTATCAATTTAATAATACCTTTTTTCACCATATTAATAACTCTTCACATTGATTGACTAAGGGTAAAGGTGAAAATCAGTAGTTACTTATATCTTATTTTTCTAAACTGATGATTACTCCCTATGTCCATCTTAATTACTTGTCCATATTTGACTTGCCACACCCTTTAAGAATTAATAAATAGAAGAGTAATTTAACAATATCACCCATATTAATTATAAGTCATTTAAATATTAGAAAATAAATAATATTTAATAGCAAGGATAAAATAGACACAAAGTAGTAAATTATCTCTTGATTTATTTTTCAAGTTCTTACAAATAAAGTCGGACAACTATTTTTAGTATACTAGACAAATAAAGATGGACGGAAAAAGTATTTTAGATCAATTATTTTTAATAAGGACGGCAACTAAAATGAAAGTATTTATTTTCCTTTATTTTAAACTATTTTTTTAAGAAATAATAAGATATCCAACTAATCTCACAGTTTGTTCTAAATATCATGAGTACAGGTTAAAAAATGTTTTCATAAAATAAAATAAAGCAAGTGAAAAACATTAATACTATAGAGGAAAAGTTTCAATTTTAATTATGTGATGAGCAACATAATTTAAGGACAATTTTTATTTGGACAATAATAAAAATTGATTTGCTCACATATAAGTTGCAACACTGGAAGGGTAGACACTACCAACATCGATAATAATTAAGTTGCAACAGATCAATATTTTCTTAAATTTTTATTTAAAATATTATCTAGCAATATATATCTGCATGAAATAAAGCTATATAAATTACTACATATATGCTTCTTAAATTTAAGACTTACGATAGTTAAAATAGATTTTTCTAAGATCATTGATCCAATGATCCTCAGATATTACAAGACAATCATGTTTTCTTATATTATAATATCTAGTCAATAAAATGGTTTAAATTAATATCTTATTATTTCTTAAACATTTAGCTTAAAATAAACAATTTCACTTCAACAAAATTTAATGAAAAATCATTTAAATTGGTTGGGTGATTTTCTAGGTGAAATATCAATAGTTGAGTGACTTTTGGGTTATAAAACAAAGTTGAGTGACTTTTTAAGTGAAGTAGCCTAAGTTGAGTGACTTTCTAAGTGAACTAGCCTAAGTTTAGTGACTTTCTAAGTGAACTACCCTAAGTAAAGTGACTAATAAGTTATAAAATAAAGTTGGGTGACTTTTTGATTGAACTATCTTAAGTTGAGTGACCATCTGAGATAACATCTCGTTCTTTCACTCTTACAAAAAACTATTTTCTCACTGAAAATTTTCACTGAGAATTGTTCAGTGGCTATTTTCATAGATATTTTGACTGAATTGGTGAGAAAAAAAAATAGTACTATTTTCTGTCATGACCCATCTATCGGGCCGTGCGGGCGCCTACTCTAACCACCTAGATAGACGAACCCTTACCATCCGATCCAACAGGTACTTACAGAAAACAAAGTATACAATAAATAATCTCATTTTAATACGTGAAATCATTTACAACTTTATTTCAGAAAACATCTTTTACAAAGAAATACAGTAAATCCCTTTTAAAACTGGGAAAAACAGTTTACAACTTGAAAACAACCCTCTCTAGAATCTAATCTAAGCCGGTACAAGAGCTACTACAGGAGTAATACAAGGAAAAGTAAAATGACACAACTTCCACCGTAGGAACAAGAAGTAGAAGTTGCTTAAGATCACCATCATCCTGTTCCTAAGAAACATCACCAACCCTGCAACCAGACTATACCCAAAAGGTATAGCAAGAGTAAAATCAGTACAAACACACGTACTGGTAGGCATTATTGGTGACCCGAATCCACTCGTACCATCATATAATAAAATTAAGGGAAGGCATGAAATAAACTACCATAGTCCCATCCTCTGACTTTCACCTTTACCACTCTCAATCTCAACCCTACCATCTACTTATACCTCATACCTCAATCTTTCCTATCCCTTCCGCTGCCAACTCTCACCCTCGGGGACTCTGCACCCTAAATTCTAGGACTTCCCAAGTCACACTGACCCTTAGACTTCCCAAGTCACCTTAACCTAAGACTTTTCGAGTCACCTTACGCTAGTCCGACCACTAAGTTCAGATCCAGACTACCATTCCGTTAGTCAAGTCAACCCCTTATGACCAAACATCCACAAATAAGCCAGCTAACTGCCATACCAGACCAACTATACTCATGGTGCTACTCAACAGTATTCGGACCTCTCAAGAATCCCTAGGGCAATTACCCCACCCGATAATAATAGCCAGCAATACTACTCCCGACTCGCAGCCTTCCTCCTAGCTTACCAGCCACATGTAACCCATTGACACCCTTAGACCACACATAGTGGCCACAACCCACATTCCTTTCACCTAACCCGTACCCCCCAGGGATCTCCTTAACGATACCTAAGTATTTAACATACAACCCCGGCCTACACCAAGATAAAACTCACATTTAGATATAATCACCCGGCCTCTCATGGACTATATGCAATAATCACAGTCAAGAAGTACAACCCGATCCACTCATGGAACCATCAAAAGAACACAACAATGCAATTAAAATAACCCGTACCAGGCGTGGTACCCTAGCCAATCGTTAGTATTTTCGTACCAGATGTGGTACCCAAGCCAACCATTAGTATTTCCATACCAGGCGTGGTACCCGATCCAACCGTTAGTATTCCCGTACCAGGCGTGGTACCCGAGCCAACCGAATATCACACCAAGTCCAATCAATCACAAACAATGAACAAACATACTTGTAAACCAACAAGCAACAAACAAATTCATTTCACAAGACTGATAACCAGTTAATTAGACATTCACAATTTAATCCCTAAGCATGCAACTCATACAATACTAAATAATGGTACATGAGTACATAATGCGTATTGGGAAACAGTAGCCATCACCTACCCAACTCCGGGTACATAACTCGACCTTGAATCCCATCCGAAGACTGAATTCCCATTCACCCCCTTAACACCCATTTCTGAAACTTCCCCTATGGCAGAATCATAATATGGAAAAACCTCCCTAAACTTTGGAAATTCAACCCCACTTAGTCATTCTACTTTTTTATACCGAATCATTTTCGAAACTCCCTCTTTATTTGTCATTTAATTACCCAAAGCCCTTCCAGTTCTCGAACCTTCCCACTCTATAGTCCCTAAATTTGGTCATCACACAACACATGATAACATACATAACCCGGAATATGACAACCCATTATCCCAACGCAGCTGATTCCTAGTTCAACAATCCAACCATAACAATCCTCCAGACTTGTGCCCGAAGGGCTAAACATGGATTCTCTTTTTTCGACTATATAATATATACAAAATGAAAGCAGGTTAATCTACTCAATAAAGAAAACCTAGCCTACCTGGACGTCAAGCAACTTCCTGACGTATTTTTTGGCTCCATGAAGCATTTTCCGCTGGATGACAAGCCTGAAACCCGAGCTTTTGCGTCTCTTTAGCTGGAATCCCTCCTCCCTATGGCTCCCAAGTCTTAGAGCAGCCTAGGAGGGTTTTTGGAGAAACCCTCGTATCTTTTCCAACTGAGGAGGAGAAGTGTTTTATTAAAATTGCGTTCTGAGGCTACTGCCTCTCGTCATCCCGCTATAGCAGACGGCCTTCCGCTACAATGGTAGCACTATAGAAAAATAAATATCGCTATATCAGAGTGACGTCAGCTCGATCAATTTCTAAAAATCTGAAATTTTCTGTTACATCGCCCCACTTAATACAAAATATTTTTAAATCATTCCTGAAATTTTGCGATATCATGATTTCTAAAATAATGATGGATCTGGTCATTATAACAGATACCAATTTATCCATCATTTATCCCCGAATGATCCAAAAATAAGAAGATGAATAGAACTAGCCCGGGACCCTGACTATCCCAAGTGACCGCGTATTTATGAACCCACGCAAAATACCAAACTTCCCCCTAATTAGTCACACCGACTCAAAAAGGAAAATACTATTATCCCGCTCTAACGAGGAATTCCCGAGCTACCCAAAGAAAATTACATGTGACCTTCCCTGAGCACCCAAAAAATCCAGGCCTCGCATTATGCCGGAGCGAAAGAATTTGGAAAGATGTGGGAAAACTTTTCCTTTCCCAAAGCTGGCTGTCGTCCGCTATAGCAGATATTATACCGCTATAGCGAAGTGCCGACCGCTATAGCGGTTGGAAACAGATTGAAGTAGGGGAGAAAAATGGTTTTCAACCCGTTCTCCTCATATTTTTCATCCGAAACTCCCCCTTTTCCTCCCGATCACCCCATTCCCGACGTTGAAATCTCCAGGTAACAATCAGTCCTACATACTCCTTTACTTTCCTGCACGAATTTAGGTAGGATATGTGGTAGAAGAAGTGAACTGGGTAGACATTGTAGTTGCCTTTTTGAACTTGAACTTGGGTTGGATTATTGGCAAATTTTCGAAGCATGGTTGCTTCTCTTACATTTACAATGCCTCCACGATGTTATGTGAGTAAGGATTATGTAACTTTTGGCCAAAAATGGGTCAAGAATGGTGGAGGAGGTGAAGGGTTGTTCTTGAATAAACTTGTGATTTGGACAAAATTTAGGGGTTATAATGCCCAAGTTTTTGTAGAAAACAGTAGTAGAACACTTTAGGAGCACTGATCTGAACTTGAATGGTTTAAAACAGAGTTTTGGGTCAAGGGACACCATTGAAGCACCCCTTTGAAATTATGGGACAATGAAGATCGGTATAGCGGTCGAGTACTGCTATAGCAGAAGATCGCAAAATAGAAGCCTCACTAGGCTAACACTTAGAAAAATTTCCCCTGTTTGAACTCCTCCCTTCATGCTAAAACAAGTTCTAATCTCGCTCTTGGCTACCTTGCAGGTTAATAAACTCAATGGATGAAGGACAATACCCCGAGTATGATTATGTGAGGTTCCCTGATGATACTAGTCAGGAGAGGTTCCGGGACTATCGGCGACTTGGATTCTGTTTTGAAAGGGGTTGTAAAATGGTCAGGATTAATGGAAAAGCAGCCGCCTTCCATCCCAGGCTTCAAGAGTTCAATTGGGTTTTGCTGAGGGTGGCTTCCCCCTCCTGCTCGCACAGGTTGGGTGTGGGAGTTCTATGCTATCCTTCTCACTTTTCGTTAGGATGATCCCAATCCTACTATCCACATCTGAGGGGTAGATGTTCCGATGGATTCTCAGACGATCAATGAGGTACTAGGAGTGCCTCATGTCTCTAATGATGCATACGAGGCCAAGTCTCGACTTTGGGACATGACTTGATTGAGGGATACCTTAGTGGATGAGGAGTTCAGAGATCAGGTATACCGGTCGGGTCCTGAGGGAATCACTAGTGCTTACTTCTCCGCCGATGCTAGGAGGTGGCTTAATTTAGTGTCCTGGAGAATCCGCCCATTGGGCAATAAGACTGACGTGACTTATGCTCGAGCCCTGGTGATTTCTTGTGCTATGTAGGGGATCATTATGAATATGAGGGACCAGATCATCTCGGAGTGGAAGGACTTCTACCGGGGTCCTAGAAGAGGCCCCTTTCTTTCTGGTTTGGTGTCTGATTTGTGCAGGCGAGTTGGGGTGCCCTTGGATCATACTGACCACGAGGCGGGGATGATAATGACTTTGACCCCCTCCGGGTGAAAGTGGTTACCTCCAAGAAGAAGAGGAAGGTAGATGAAGCCAGGAGCAGCCAGGCTGCTGAAGATGTAGATGATGATGATGAGGATGATACTCCGCTCCTTCCCAGCCTCAGCCCCCGATTACTAGCCGCCAGCTTGAGGAGACTTTGGCCGCGGTCCAGAGGTTTACGGAGGGCACTGCCATTGGAGGAAAAGCCCAGCCCCCTTCTGCTCAGGATTTCACAGCACTCTGTAGGGAGTTAGAGAAAGAGAAGAAAAAGAGATGTTCCAAGGATCGCATGTTTGCCCGAATTTGGAAGACCGTCAAGATCATGTTCTTTTACGTCGCCCCTGGTCAGGAGCTTCCCACACTTGATCCCGAGGACAGGCAGGAGTTCCCCTTTTTGAGTGATGATGAGGCCTAGAACCTCCCCCCCTCCCCTCTTTATAAAGATTTTTACTGCTTTTGGGTTTTGCCCCTGTTTGGGGCATGTACTAGACAATATTTCCCCTTTCATTTCCCTTTACTTTTTGAGCACATGGATGCTTGTTTTAGACAATTTTCCTTGTTTAAGCATGCTACATTAGTTTTATGAATGTTTTTCTGGTTTTACATAGTAGCTCGTAGCTTATTTCTCGCTTTTAAATGCCTCGAAAATGAAATGAAAAATAGGGAAAGACAGGGCAGGCATTCTACCCCGAGCCTCCCCGCTATAGCAGTGACATTCCGCTACAGCGATCCCGCTGTAGTGGTGGAAATTCCCACTATAGCGGGATTGCCATAGCGGTACAGCTCCGCTATGGCAGTCCTGACATTACTAGTCCAGAAAATTTCAATTTTTTAGCAAAACAAATCATCCCCCTTCCCGGTTATCATGGTTTAACCCTATAAATCCTGCCATGGTCTTAAACAACATCCCTAGACCATTTCCCGCAATGCACCGATCATAACTTAGCATCCAATTATCACCAATCATAAAAGAATCACATAAGAAATTATTCACAACAACACCATCCCGCTATCATGCAAAATTACCTCATTGTCCCCATGGTTCCCAACCAAGTCCCGACTTTCCAGAACAAAAGCTTCCCTATAGTCATAAGTCCTGACCCCTCACCATTTTAACCAACGATGAGCCTATTTTGAAAGTAACAAGAAAATTAAATCCATACATATAGAACTTTTATCACCAACCAGAGCATACCAATTTCAATCTATGACTACCTTTAAAACACAATTTCACATCAAGGAAACCAATCACATACTAACCAAGTAAGTCATACAAGCATTGTAACACACAAAAGTTCCAAACTTCACGTCACAATAAAATTAAGCCATATATACTACACTCTATTCATCCCATGGATGACTGTTATCGATCATCCATGCTTTACCATAGCCTCTCAGGCCAGATACCAATTGGAACCTTCCTGGTTCCAACTGTTCTTGCTTGCTTCACAACAATCAGAGTCAAATGACATCCTTTTTTCTTGTCGAGATACCAATTGGAATTGAGAGATACCAATTGGACTCAACTCATACAAGCAAGTAGACAAACCGCACGAAAAGGAATGAAAGAAGAGAGATGTTTCATAGAATGCTTCATAGCTTCCCAAATATTAGATGCTGACGTCAATACACCAATCCATAGAACTCTATTCGACATTTTGCTCTTGTAATGGGAGACTGGTAACCTAGGATCTAATAACATCTGTCACGACCCAACTACTGGGTCGTGCGGGCGCCTACTCTAACCACCTAGATAGACAAACCCTTACTACCCGATCCAACAGGTACTTACGGAAAATAAAGTATACAATAAATAACCTTATTTTAATACGTGAAACCATTTACAACCTTGTTTTAGAAAACATCTTTTACTAAAAAATACAGTAAATCCCTTTTAAAACTTGGAAAAATAGTTTACAACTTGAAAACAACCCTCCCTAGAATCTAGTCTAAGCCGGTACAAGAGCTAATACAAGAGTAATACAAGGAAAAGTAAAATGACATAACTTCCACCATAGGAACAAGAAGCAGAAGCTGCTGAAGATTTCCATCGTCCTGTACCTAAGAAACATCACCTATCCTACAACCAGACTATACCCAAAAGGTATAGCAAGAGTACAATCAATACAAACACACAAACTGGTAGGCATCATCGATCGACCCGAATTCACTCGTATTATCATATAATGAAATTACGGGAAGGCATGAAATTAACTACCATAGTTCCGGCTTCTGACTTCCACCTTTACCACTCCCAATCACAACCCTACCATCTACTTATTCCTCATACCTCAATCCTTCTTATCCCTTTCGCTGCCAACTCCTGCCCTCGGAGACTCTGCACCCTAACTCTTAGGACTTCCCAAGTCACACTGACCCTTAGACTTCCAAAGTCACCTTAACCTTAGACTTTTTGATTCACCTTACTCTGGTCTGACCACTAAGTCCAGACCCGGACTACCATTCCGTTAGTCAAGTCAACCCCTTATTATGACCAAACATCCACAAATAACCCAGCTAACTGCCAGACCAGACCAACTACACTCATGGTGCTACTCACAAGTATCCGAACCTCTCAAGGATGCCTAAGGCGATTACCCTACCGGATAATAGTAGCCAGCAATACTACTACCGACTCGAGCCTTCCTTCTAGCTTACTAGCCACATGTAACCTATTGACAACCTTAGACCACACATAGTGACCGTAACCCATATTTTTGTCACCTAACCCGAAACCTTCCAAGGATCCCCTTACCGATACCTAAGTGTTTAACATACAACCCTGACCTACACCAAGACCAAACTCACATTTAGATATAATCACCTGGCCTCTCATGGACCATATGCAATAATCACAGTCTAGAAGTACAACCCGATCTGCTCATGGAACCATCGAAAGAACACAATAATGCAATTAAAACAACCCTTAACAGGCGTGGTACCCGAGCCAACCATCATGAATTCTCATACCAGGCGTGGTACCCGAGCCAACCATTAGTATTACCATACCAGGTGTAGTATCCGAGCCAACCACTAGTATTTCCATACCAGGCGTGGTACCCAAGCCAACCGTTAGTATTCCCGTACCAGGCGTGGTACCTGAGCTAAACTAATATCACACCAAGTCCAATCAATCATAAACAATGAACAAACATACTTGTAAACAAACAGGCAATAAACAAGTTCATCTCACAAGACTAATAACCGGACAATTAGACATTCACAATTTATTCCCTAAGCATGCAACTCATACAATACTAAATAATGGTACATGAGTACATAATGCATATTGGGAAACAATAGCCATCACCTACCCAACCACGGGTACATAACTCGACCTTGAATCCCGTCCGAAGACTGAATTCCCATTCACCCCCTTAACACCTACTAGTAGATACACCCATTTCTGGAACTTCCCCTACGGCAGAATCACAATACGGAAAAACCTCCCTAAACTTTGGAAATTCAACCGCCCTTAGTCATTCTACCTTTTTATAGCGAATTATTTTCGGAACTCCCTCTTTATTTTCATTTAATTACCCAAAGCCCTTTTGGTTCCTGAATCTTCATGACTCTCTAGTCCCTGAATTCGGTCATCGCACAACATATCATAACATAAATAACCCAGAATATGACAACCCATTATCCTAACACAACTGATTCCTAGTTCAATAGTTAAATCACAACAATCCTCCAGACTCCATGCCCGAAGGGCTAAACATGGATTCTCCTCTTCCGACTATACAATAAATATGAAATAAAAGCAGGTCAATCTACTTAATGAAGAAAATCTAGCCTACCTGGACGCTAAGCAGCTGCCTAATGTATTTTATGGATCCGTGAAGGCATTCCCTGCCAGATGACAAGATTTAAACCTGAGCTTTCGCATCCCTTTAGCTGGAATCCCTCCTCTCCATGGCTCCTAAGCCTTGGAGCAGCCTAGGAGGGTTTTTGGAGAAATACTCGTATCTTTTCCAACTGAGGAGGAAAAGTCTTTTATTAAAATCACATTCTAAGGCTATTGCCTCCTGTCATCCCGCTATAGCAGATAATTTTCCGCTACAGCGGTAGCGCCATAGCGAAATAAATACCGCTATAGTAGAGTGATGTCAGCCCGGTCGATTTTCAAAAAATTTGAAATTTTCCATCGCGTCACCCCACTTAATACAAAATGTTTTTAAATCGTTCTCGAAATTTTTTGATGTCGTGATTTCTAAAATAGTAACAAATCTGGTCGTTACATTTTTATACAGAAAAATTAGGAAGTTTCCACTATTTTAGTGAGAATCTATGTCACAACCCAACCCGCCGTAAGTGGCACTCACCCAAAAACTCCGGATGAGAGAACCAATGTCGACCCAAAACTTAACCATTTTAACAACTCAAAACCAGTTTGCAATAAACTAAACTATCATTCACAATCTCAAACACTGGTAAAATTAGGATTTGCGAAAAACCTTCCTAGAACCTGAAAGTCACCGTACTAAAATATTCTACCAACGTCTAGAACGGGGATGCAACCCCAAAAAGAGGAAGCAAGAGTCTAAGCCTGAAATAAGTGGGCTATAACTAGTCAAGGATGAAAATAAGGTAGCTCGAAAGAACAGCTCACGCTTGAATCCTGAATTTTCTGAATCTACAAGTGAGGTCGCGTGTCAGCCGTCGGAAGATGTTTTGTACTCACAAAAAGAAAAGCAAGTGCAGAATCAATATATAACTACTGTGTACTAGTAGGATCATCGGCCAACTCCAATAAAAAAGATATGAACAGTAAACCAAAGCTGAGTAAAGTGAAGTAACATGTAATACAAGTAAACAATATAACTAGACTACAAGTCTCTTCCTTAACTTATCAACCACATGTAACCCATTAACAAACAATGACAAACCCAACGACAATAATCATATTTCCTTTTCACACAACCCAGACCCACCAAATATCCCTAGGACACAACCTATGTTTTTAACATGCAATCCCAGTTTACACTAAGCCCAACCCTACATTTAAACATAATCACCTAGCCTCTCATGGACCATATACAACAATCAAAATCTAAAAATACAACCCGGTCCACTCATGGAACTATTGAAAGAATACAATCAGCACAAGTAAGTCAAACCTATACCAGACGTGGTACCCGAGCCAACCATTATGAATTCCGTACCAAGCGTGGTACCTGAGCCAACCAATAAGTATCCCATACAAGGTGTGGTACCCAAGCCAATCAATAAGTATCCCATAGCAGGTGTGATACCTGAGCCAACCGTTATGAATCCTGTACCAGGCGTGGTACCCGAGCCAACCGAATGTCACACAAAATCCAATCAATCAACAACAATGAACAAAAGCATACTTATTGATAACGCCCAAACTACACCTCAAATTAACGAAGCGTAAGCGGTCGTAGTCAAATATAGAACCCAACAAAGGTTGGGGTCGAATCCCACAGAGAATATGGTGAAGATTAAGCCTTTAGTGAAGTACGTGACTAATGGTCAATAGTTTCTGGTAAATAAAGGGGGTTTTTTTGTATGAACAAAAGCAAATAATAATGTATGAGAATTAATCAATAGGAGAATGAACTAGGGAAGTGTTTACCATGGCATTAGTAACAATGTCGATTCTAGGCTTAACTGGGTTCTTTCTATATGCGTGTCACGATGTGATTGAATTAATTGTATCGTCTAAACATTTCTCAACCAAATAGACAAATTTACTTTTCAATTCTCTCGAACTTGAAAAGGTGTGCTTTTAGATTTCAATCCTAAACATCAAGTAGATTAATCTAGTTACAGCATTAATCATAAGACGAGAGTTGGTAGTCTCGAATCCTCGTCGTTAATCAAGTTTCCCGGTTTTAATCTCTTTACTCAAGCAAATTAAACCTAGGCATGTTCTAATGTTTGCAACCACTAGAAAACGTTAGATAATGAATGATTAACAACGTGACAACATATATATTGAACCCGTCGCTACCCGGAATCTATATCGCTACTTTAGCCATGGCTCCCACAACCCTAGTTGTGGGAGGTTTAGTTACTCATGCTTGTAGAATAATAAAAGAAAGTCATATTCATACTAAAGAAAAGAGATCCTTACAATGTAGTGAGAACAATCTTTAATTAATCCAAGAACAAGAACAACAAAATCCCAAGAACGATTCAAGAACACGAATTTTAGAAGTAGAAAACGTGTTTCTTGATCTCCAAGTCGACTAAAATCTCTCCTAAAACTATTGGGAGAACTATTGTAAAAAGCTTGGTTAATAAAATAAACCTACATAGGGTATTTATAGGAGTCTAGGAAACAAATCCCAAAAACGCTCGGATTCCGCGTAACCGACTGCCCAGGTGTGACGGCCAGGCTGACGAACCGTCACTGGCTTGACGGACCGTCGCCTGGACCGTCACCCTTAGACAGTGCAAGGCCTCCACTTGACGGTCACATGTGATGGACCGTCACATGTGTGACGGACCGTCACATGTGTGACGGACCGTCACTCAGGCCGTCACTCTTAGGCAGAATGTCGTTTTTCGCGTATTTCCTTCCGTTTCCATGTTTGTCTCCATTTCTTGAAAATACAACATAAAACATCAAAAACGACAACGGTTGCTTGAAAATGTATGATTGTTCTAAGTTAAAGGAGTCGAAAGTACCGTAAAATGGCGGCACATCAACACCCTCAACTTAAGACGTTCGCTTATCCTCAAGCAACATGACACAAAACAATAATACGACGACTCAACTAAGAAAACAAACTCGTGTCTCTAGCAACTCATGGTCATTCATTAGTTCATTAAATCAAGCACCCTCGTAGTACATAAATGTATGAAACACTAACTTGCATGGATCCAAACATGTCATTCCGATATGATAGAATATTATGCATACACATGCGCAGCTATCCTAACAATCAATAGACAATACAGAAATCTTGGTGCCCTCACCACAAAGAAATCCCACACACAAGATTTGGGACTAGGTAAGCGCTCACACTCACGAACGATTTCAAACAATGCACATGCGATACCATAGGCTTGCCCTTAGTATTCTATTTCAGTTCTTCAGAAAGCCGCTCAGGATCACTACAGGACTTGTTTTGGCTTGTAATGAGGCTTCAGGTGCAGGTAGGATACATTTAGGGGTTAGTGACCAAGCCCTCCTTGGAACTACCGACGTCTTCTTACCACATAACTTTACTTTGTCCATCCTTATTCACCTTTTTATTTCCTTCTCTCTAGCTACAGGTGCAGCCTCTTTATTTTGACAATTCTTTTTATTACTTTTTTGATCCTTTTCATCTCTTTTTATTTTTCTTTTCTTAGGCACACACCCAGAATTTTCATTCTATTCACACCCAATCTTCTCCATCCTCTTTTTCTTATCATTCACCTCTGTAGTAGCCACCCTCAACTTAAGCTGATTGCCTGCGTTGAGGTGCACAATGTCCATGGCAGGACCAGGGCCAAAACAGGGTTTACCTCTATAGTAGCCACCCTCAACTTAGGCTGATTGCCTGCGTTGAGGTGCACGATGTCCAACGAAGGACCAGGGCCAAATTAGGGATTCAAAGTTAAACAGGAACGGTGGCAGGTTATTGAAAGAGCAAGGTCAATTATGGCTCAAACAGGGTTCAAAGGGATTATTTATATTTGGACGGTCTTTTAGGTTAAGTGGACTGCACACAAAAAGGGCCTGTGATCCTTTCCTAAGCAACCAAACTTTGAACTTAACAAAATAGACCGGACAAGTTCTAGATGCATGCACAGAGTAAGAATTTATAACAATAATCTCACACGCTCTTGGCACCAAGAAACTATATCGCTACCAACTATCAAACAACCGCTCGGCTTAAGCATACTCATTCTAATCATAATCACACAATGACCTTTGAGGATCCAGACAGTCAATCGTTTCAACATAAGTACAAAACCAAAAAATTTTTAAAGGGGCCTCGTTTTTAAACAAAAAACGCCATGCTTGCTATAGACACTACAAAACAACTAACAAAATTTTAAAATGACAACCTAAACATGCCGGTTCTACTAGATAGCACACCGGAGGGAAAAGAACTCGGCAACAAAAACCCTCGGTGGTGACTCACAGGTTTCCCCACACCCTCAACTTAGACTCATGCATTGTCCCCAATGCATACATATGAAAAAAAAAACTGTGAGAATAAAGGAATACCTGTGAAGTCGATATGACTCAGATTCTGGAACGATGTTGGAGACCGCCAGGGTCTCCAAAATAGGAGAACTCGATGGAGTGTGGCGTTCCAGCTTCCTCTTTGGGCTCCATCGCTAGTCGCGACAATTTCTTTGCTCTTTCTTTGCAGATTCTCTTGCGGTGTTTTCGTTTTCTGGATCTATTTTCCCCGCTTTCCTTTACCTGCTCGTCCTCTTGCAATCGCGACCTTACTCTCATAACAACTTGGGTTTCAACACAACCCTTTTCCTCAAGATACACATCCGCAGGGATTTCCTCAATAACATTGATGACCGCGACCACCCTCATGTCACTTGGTTGCTTCATCAATTGGACACATCGAACTTGACCACTTCATTGTTTATCCTGAAGGTCAGTTCATTTCTTTCCATGTCAACCAACGCTCTAGCCGTGGCTAACAAAGGTCGTCCCAAGATTATGGGAACTTCAAAATCTACTTCGCAATCCAAGATCACAAAGTCAGCTGGGAAGATAAGCTTACCGATCTTTACTAGCACATCAGACAATATTCCCACAGGTCGCTTTACTGAGTGGTCAGCCATCATTACTCTCATGGATGTTGGTTTAGGAGCTCCAAAACCCAATTGTTTGTAGACCGCTAGCGGCATCAAGTTGATGCTAGCACCAAGATCACATAATGCTCTTCCGAAGTTGAGCTTCCCGATAGTACAGGGAACAGTGAAAGCACCTGGATCTTCCTTCTTTTCGACTAACGACCTTGAAGAAATAGCGCTGCAGTGGTGGAGGTTGTCTTCCGGTTCAAAACTTACCGACCTCTTCTTTGTAATCAAGTCCTTCATGAACTTGGCATAACCAGGCATTTGTTCCAGCGCTTCCACCAATGGTATGTTTATTGAAATCTGCTTCAGCATGGTCATGAAGTTCAGGAACTTACCATCGTTAACTTTCTTCTTCAAATGTTGCGGGAAAGGAGGTGGTGGTCGCGGCATCATAGTTGGAAGCTTTTCAGCTTCCTTGCTTTTATCTGTGGGCTTTTGAGTTTCCTCCTCTACCGCCTCTTCCTCATCCGCAACATCAATTTGGGTTTGAATTACCGGATGTGATTCCGGTAACGTTTTACCACTTCTTGTCGTGATTGCCATACAGCTCGCGTCATTCCTCGGGTGAATCGTGTCACTCGGCAAGGTACCTGTCTTCTTTTGGTTCAGAGATGCCGAGATTTGCCCCACTTGCTGCTCTAATTGCTTGATCGAGGTGGAATGTGAACCCACTAACTGACTCAATGCTGATAATTCAGTCTTCATCTCCTTTACTCCAGAGTCAGTTCATTCCACCTTCAGCAGCATCTTCGCCATCATGTTCTCAAGTTTGGACGTCTCTGCTTCGTTGCCAGCTTTGTCCCGATTACCAGGTGGTATATAAAACCCACCTCTATCGGTGCTGTTCCTCCAGTTTCCTTGGTCGCGATCTTTGTAGCCGCCTTTCTCATAGTGGTTGTCTCTCTGATAGTTCCGACCTTGGTTTTCCTGGCCATTGGCCTGGAAACCCCCCAAATAGTTGGCCTCCTCATTAGATTCAACATCGGCTGCTCTACCTTGAGTACCAACGGCTTTTACCTTCTCCATACCTCCTGAAAACAAGTGCTTTGTCAGTAGGTCCAACTGCGTTTTTAGATGGGCCATGTCTTGGTCCCGTTCTTCATCTTTTCTACGCTGTTCCGCTGATACACCAACTGCATAAGTACTAGCTGGTACCTCTGAATCACGTGTATGCCAGGCCCTGTTGGTTTTGGTGAGCCTGTCCAAAATAGCTGTGGCATCGGCAAAAGTGCGACCCATAAATGCTCCACCTGCTGCGTTGTCCAACGTCAGCTTGGTAGCCGAATTGAGTGCCCTGTAGAATGTCTGCATCAAAAACTCATCGTTCAACTGATGGTTCGGGCATTGTGTTAGCTTTTTCTTGAATCGCAGCCAGGTCTCGTGCAATGCTTCATGAGGTTGCTGCCTGAAATTGCTAATCTCATCCCTCAACTGTATCATCCTAGAGGGAGGAAAGAACCTTTCTAGGAAAGCTCCTTTCAACTCTCCCCAAGTTGCGATAGAGTCGGGGGTCAGTTCTGTCCACCATAACGCTGCCTCATCAGACAGAGACAACGGAAACAACCTGAGCCTGATCGCTGTCTGACTCACGCCCGGCAGTTCAAACGACTTGCAGATACCCACGAAGTTCATTAAGTGACAGTTTGGATCGTCACCAGCTGCTCCACGGAATACTCCTCTCAAGTTCAACAGCTGAATCATCTTGCTAGTGATGTTGAACTTGGCTCCGGGCGGTAGCAGTGGAACAACAATAGCGCCCGTAGCGCCAACTCCATCCAAATCGTTATCCTCATCATGCAACTCAAGATCGTGCTGCAGACCTCCAGCATTCAAATTTTGTTGGGCCTGCAGTTCTGCAGCGAGCCTTGCTGCCTCTTGTTGTGCGGCCATATTCCGCCTTAACGTTCTAGCAAGCTCGGGGTCGTAAGGTAATGTTGATTCACCCGAGCGCCGGGTACTTGGCATGCACAAATCTGTACCCTGTCAAAAACAAAAACAACAAAAAAACGTAAAAGCAGGAAAGTATGACTAAGAGTCAAATAAACACACCAGACTTAATTAACAACCGTATTCCCCGGCAACGGCGCCACTTTTTGATAACGCCCAAACTACACCTCAAATTAACGAAGCGTAAGCGGTCGTAGTCAAATATAGAACCCAACAAAGGTTGGGGTCGAATCCCACAGAGAATATGGTGAAGATTAAGCCTTTAGTAAAGTACGTGACTAATGGTCAATAGTTTCCGGTAAATAAAGGGGGGGTTTTTGTATGAACAAAAGCAAATAATAATGTATGAGAATTAATCAATAGGAGAATGAACTAGGGAAGTGTTTACCATGGCATTAGTAACAATGTCGATTCTAGGCTTAGCTGGGTTCCTTCTATATGCGTGTCACGATGTGATTGAATTAATTGTATCGTCTAAACGTTTCTCAACCAAATAGACAAATTTACTTTTCAATTCTCTCAAACTTGAAAAGGTGTGCTTTTAGATTTCAATCCTAAACATCAAGTAGATTAATCTAGTTACAGCATTAATCATAAGACGAGAGTTAGTAGTCTCGAATCCTCGTCGTTAATCAAGTTTCCCGGTTTTAATCTCTTTACTCAAGCAAATTTAAACCTAGGCATGTTCTAATGTTTGCAACCACTAGAAAACGTTAGATAATGAATGATTAACAACGTGACAACATATATATTGAACCCGTCGCTACCCGAAATCTATATCGCTACTTTATCCATGGCTCCCACAACCCTAGTTGTGGGAGGTTTAGTTACTCATGCTTGTAGAATAATAAAAGAAAGTCATATTCATACTAAAGAAAAGAGATCCTTACAATGTAGTGAGAACAATCTTTAATTAATCCAAGAACAAGAACAACAAAATCCCAAGAACGATTCAAGAACACGAATTTTAGAAGTAGAAAACGTGTTTCTTGATCTCCAAGTCGACTAAAATCTCTTCTAAAACTATTGGGAGAACTATTGTAAAAAGCTTGGTTAATAAAATAAACCTACATAGGGTATTTATAGGAGTCTAGGAAACAAATCCCAAAAACGCTCGGATTCCGCGTAACCAACTGCCCAGGTGTGACGGCCAGGCTGACGGACCGTCACTGGCTTGACGGACCATCGCCTGGACCGTCACCCTTAGACAGTGCAAGGCCTCCACTTGATGGTCACATGTGACGGATCGTCACATGTGTGACGGACCGTCACTCAGGCCGTCACTCTTAGGCAGAATGTCGTTTTTCGCGTATTTCCTTCCGTTTCCATGTTTGTCTCCATTTCCTGAAAATACAACATAAAAACATCAAAAACGACAACGGTTGCTTGAAAACGTATGATTGTTCTAAGTTAAAGGAGTCGAAAGTGCCGTAAAATGGCGGCACATCACTTATAAACCAACAAGCAACAAAACAAATTCATTTCACAAGACTGATAATCGGATAAGTAGACATTCATATTCTCATTCCCTAAGCATGCAAACCCACACAATACTAAGCGATAGTACCTGAATACATTTTTCATATTGGGAAACAATAACCATCACCTACATCAAATTACACCAAAGCTCTACTAGACCGGAGCCTTCCCGTGTTCCAAAGATCTTGCTTGTTCTTGGTCTAAAAATAATTATAAGATACTAAAATCAGTCCACATGGCCTACTAATTACCCGAATTACAAAAAATCCCAATCCCCAATCCAAACTATGATCGTTCCATCCATTTCCAGGCTTTCCCATCATTAATTTACCTAAGTCTATTCAAGACCCAAGAACTTCTACGCCTTAGAATCCCCTTTTTCCCTGGATTCCACCATTCCTATGTCAATCCAAACCTTCCCGCAAGTCCATAACTAGCAATTCTATAATGTAGGAAAGATAGCATTAAGTTAGGGGAGTGGAATCCTTACCTTAGGGACAAAAAATGGTGAAGAACAGAGTTAAAATTGCCCAAATTGTCCTTTCCCTTCTCCAAAATGCTCTTGAGGAAAGACGGAATATTTTGGGGAAGTTTTTATATTAAATCCTGACTCAGTCTGCTATAGCGATTCGTACATCGCTATAGCAAACCAACTGCTATAGCGGTGCTGACCAAAATTGACTTCTGCCGTAGCAGAAATTATTTTTCTATAGAGATGGTCGCTACTGCACTGTGTCAACCGCTATGGTGGTTGACACAAGACAGAAAGTTGTAAAACTCTCCAGAAGTGCCCATTTTACAACACACCTTAAATCCCTGACGTCCCAGAATAACCCGTTCACATCAACCTCGATACCGGGAGTTTTACTTATCCGAATTCACTTCCAAAAAGTCCCTCAGGCTCATCTATGTCTTAGATAATGAAAAAAACTAGCTCACTATAAGACACATTACCCAATCCTTACCCGGATTTCCCTAGACCATACCTTGCTCAAAAACCGTCCGGGACTAGCCTAGCTCAGAATTTTCAACTCCAAAACCCAAAAGTTTTCTAACCCAAAACTTGGCATGAAAATTTTACCCATAAAGATGGACTCAGTTATTATAACAGATACTAGTTTACCCATCATTCATCTCCGAATGAATAAACTCAATAGGATGAAATAAAAGAGGGAAAAATGTAATACCTGAAGCCTCAAACAAGTAAGGGTACTTATCCCGCATGTCTTTCTCGATTTCCCAAATGGCTTTCTCAACCGGACGATGCTTCCATTGAACTTTCACATATTTGATCTCCTTTGTCCTCAACTTTCAGACATCCCGATCAAGAATCGCAACCGCTTCCTCTTCGTACTGAAGATCCTTATCGAGTAGTATCTCATCCTATTTAATAATGTATTTCCCATCCCTATGGTACCGCTTTAACATGGATACATGAAAGACTGGATGTACACTAGATAAACTAGGCGGCAGTGCTAGGCTGTAAGCCACTGACCCTATAATTTCGAGAACTTTGAATGGACTGATAAACTGAGGGTTGAGCTTGCCCTTCTTGCCGAAGTGCATAACCCCTTTTATTGGTGACACTTTCAATAATACCTGCTCACCAACCTGAAAGTCCATGTCTCTTACCTTGCGGTCTGCGTACTCCTTCTGCCTGCTCTGGGCTGCTAGCAACTTGATCTGAATGCCCCTGGTCTGAATACCCCTTACTTATTCATGTGCTTCCCCCACCAAGTCCACACCCAAAGGTTTCACATCGCCTGCCTCAAACCACCATATGGGTGATCTACATTCCCTCCCATATAGTGCCTCAAATGGTGCCATGTCGATACTGGAATGGTAGCTGTTGTTGTATGAGAACTCACACAATAGTAGAAACTGGTCCCAATGACCCCCAAAGTCAATCACACATGCTCTCAACATGTCTTCCAACACCTAGATCATCCTCTCTGACTGACCATCTATCTGAGGATGGAATTCTATGCTGAAAGTGAGTTGAGTGCCCAAACTCTTCATGTAACTTACCCTAGAACTTAGAGGTAAACTGCGTACCCCTGTTTGAAATGATGGACACTGGTACCCCATGCAGTCTCATGATCTCCTTAACATAGATCTTAGCCAGTTGCTGCGAATTATAGTTCACCATGACCAGAATGA
The DNA here is from genome assembly GCA_003996215.1 of Jaltomata sinuosa. Taxonomy (NCBI): domain Eukaryota; kingdom Viridiplantae; phylum Streptophyta; class Magnoliopsida; order Solanales; family Solanaceae; genus Jaltomata; species Jaltomata sinuosa. Next base: position 414,230 of record QJPP01001339.1, on the reverse strand, counting down.
AATGAGCTGACTTGGTCAGCCGATCCACAATGACCCAAATCGAGTCATACTTTCCCAAAGTCTTGGGAAGAACCACCACAAAATCCATGGCTATCCTTTCCCACTTCTACTCGGGAATGAGCATTCTCTGAAGTAGTCTTACAGGCCTTTGGTTATCATACTTGACCTATTGACAATTCTGACACTTGGATACAAAATCAGCTATGTACCTTTTTCATCCCAGGCCACCAATAAAGTTGCCTCAAGTCCCTGTACATTTTTGTTACGCTTGGATGAATCGAATACCGTGAACCATGAGCCTCTGCCAACACCTTTTGGATTATGTCATCAACCCAGGGAATACAAATCCTCCCCCTGAAATTCATCACCCCGCAAGCATCTAATGTGGCATCCCTGGACTCTCCGGATATCACCTTGCTCTGAAGCTTGTTCAACTGTGCATCCTGAAACTACTTGGCCTTTATTTCTTCTATGAAACTGGATTTGACCTCGATACTGGCCAATACCCTACCCTATTTTGAGATGCCCAGTTGCATGAGCTTAGATTCTAGAGCCCGAATCTCCCTTGTCAATGGTCGTTTGGACACCCCTAAACAAGCCAAAATGCCTAGCTGATGGTCTTCCGACTTAATACGTCTGCCACTACATTAGCCTTACCCAGATGGTACTGGATGGTCACATCATAATCTTTCAATAACTCCATCCACCTCCTCTGCCTAAGATTCAAGTCCTTTTGAGTAAATATTTGTTGCAGACTGCGATTATCGGTGAATACTTCATATTGACACCATAGAGATAGTGTCTCCAAATCTTGAGTGCAAAAACCACCGCTGCTAACTCTAAGTCGTGGGTTGGATAATTTTTCTCATGTGGCTTCAGCTGCCTTGATGCATAAGCTATGACATTCCTGTCTTGTATAAACACAACGCCCAAACCTGAATGTGAAGCATCATAATATATAATGAAATCCTTACCTTCAATCGGCAATGATAGGATGGGAGATGTGGTAAGAAGTGTCTTAAGCTTTTGAAAGCACTCCTCACACTTGTCGGACCACATAAATGGTACCTCCTTCTGAGTTAACCTTGTCTAGTGAGTAGCAATGGATGCAAATTTTTTGACAAATCTATGGTAGTACCCTGCAAGCCCCACAAAACTCCTCACCTCAGTTGCAGACCTAGGCTAGACCCAACTCTTAACTGCCTCAATCTTCTAGGGATCCACCATCACTCTCTTTTCTGACACCACATGCCCAAGGAAAGTGACTGAAGTCAACCAAAATTCACACTTGGAAAATTTTGCACATAGCTTCTGGTGCCTCAAAATGTCCAACACAATATGGAGATGCTCAACATGCTCCTCCCTAATCTTGCAGTAGATCAAGATGTCATCTATAAACATAATGATGAAACAATCCAGATAATATTTGAAAACCCCATCCATCAAACTCATGAATGCTTCCAGCACATTGGTCAACCTAAACAACATCACTAAGAACTCGTAATGCACATATCGAGTCTGAAAAGTAGTCTTAGGGATGTCCTTGAGCCTAATCTTTAACTGATGGTACCCTGACCTTAAGTCAATTTTTGAAAAAACAGACGCACCCTGTAACTGGTCAAAGAGATTATCTATACGGGGTAAAGGGTACTTGTTTCGGATGGTAACCTTATTCAATTGCATGTAGTCTATGCACATCTGCATATTACCATCCTTTTGTTTCACAAACAAAACTAGTGTACCTCAAGGCAAAACATCAGGACAGATAAAACCTTTATCTACAAGTTCCTGAAGCCGCGCCTTAAGTTCCCCCAACTCTGTCGAAGCCATACGATAAGGAGGAATGGAAATTGGGCGAGTGCCTATCTCCAAGTCTATACAAAAATCAATGTCTCTATCCAGAGGCATACCAGGTAAATCCACCGAAAACACCTCCTGAAACTCCAAAAAAACCAAAACAGACTCAATCGATGGGGACTCCTCACTATCGTCCTGGAGATGAGACAAGAAGGCTAAACACCCTCTCCCCACTAGCTTCCTAGCCCAAACAAAAGATATGATCTTAGCTAGCTTAGGCTTATACACACCTTCCCACTCTAACCTATCCTTATCCGGAATCTCTAGAGTCACAGTCTTAGTATTACAATTCAACAGTGCATGACATGGAGACAACCAAGTCATCCCCAAAATAACATCAAAGTCTAACACGCCCAGAATAACTAAATATACCCAAGTATGTAACCACACAAACACCATAGGACAATTACGATACACATGAGTCACTATCACCGACTCTCCAACTGGGGTAGAAATATGGATAGAGGAATCAAGGACATCACAAATCAGATCCAGACCCAAGGAAAAATTCACAGACACATAAGAGTAAGTAGAACCTGGGTCAAATAGTATAAAGCCATCCTATTACAGACAAGAATGGTACATGTGATCACTGCGTCTGATGCCTTGTCCTCAAACTTCCCTGGAAAAGCATAATAGTGGGATCGGTCATCAATCTATGTAACTTCCCTGGCTTGCTGCACCGTTCCCCAGCCTGCGCCTCCATTCCCTCTGTCTCCCTGACCTCCTTAAAAGTTACCTCACCCACCCTGTGGACGACTCTTAGCATAAACACCTCTATCCACTAGGACCACAACCTTAGACTGCTGCTGAGCCTGATTACCTGTCTGCCTGTGAGGGCACTCCCTCTTGAAGTGACCCAGATCACCACAATGGAAACATCCGCGGTCAAGAGTTGTCTTGTTGGTAGAAGTGTATGAATCCCCTGCCTTTAGGAGCCAAAACCTGCCTGGCTCCCAAATGACCACCTGTAGAAGAGGGCAAGGCCGACTAAATTGGACGAGCAGAATACACCTACTGATTATGGCCTCGGGATTATGAACCACTAAAGTTTCTATCATTTCGAGACTTCTTGGCTAACACTTTAGCTTGCCCGACCTGCCTGACCCCTTCTAATTTCTTTACATAGTCTGTGACCTCATTGAAGCTCTTCCCTACTAAAGTCATATGCACTTACAACACCTGCAATTCAGTATTCAAACCTTTCACAAACAACCGAATCCTCTCCTCTTCGGTGCCCAACAACTGTGTAGCAAAATGGGACAAGGCATGAAACTTGGCCTCATATACTAAAACTGACATGTTTCCCTGCTCAAAAGCCAGAAACTCATCCTTCTTACGATACCTCAAGGTACGGGGCCCATACTTCTCTAAGAAGAGAGCATGAAACTCCGTCCAAGCTAGTGGAGGCAAAACAGATGACCGATATTCCACATGAGCCCTGTACCATTGCTTAGCATCACCCTGCAGCTGAAAAGTGATGAACTCAACCCCATGCTGTTGCACAATGCCCAGTTTGTGCATCCTCTTATAACAGTCCAAGATAAATTCATAATTATTTTCCTTCTCAGTACCCTAAAACGTAGGAGGTTTCAGCTTCAGAAACTTTGTCAGCAACTTGTGCTCATTCCCTGTCATAGTGGATCCTAGCATTAGATGAAAGAACTTATCAGTATCCGATGTTGCATCTATCCTAGGAGCTGCTGCAACACTGATTGGATTTCCAGAACCTGATCTACATTACCCGTGGGGGTGGCTCCCGCACCAATCAGTCCATTAAGAAAGCTCTACACCTGCTTAAATGCTTCGGGTGTAAAAAAGGGAAGGCCTGCACTTCCAGCCAATGCTGCCTTCTCCTATTCCGCGCCCTCCTCAACAACAACCTCTACTTCTTCCTCAATATGATCCTGGGGTGGGGAAGGGGTCGCCTCTCCGGTCCAGTAGCTACTTGAGCCTCACCCCCAGCGGATGCTGCCCTTCTCCCACCTCTACCTCTGCCCCTGCCCCTACCCCTGCCCCATCCTCTTATGGGACCACTGCTCTCGCTCCATTTTTTTCTCTTATTAACCATCTGCGGACAAAGAGTGAAAGGAGTTAGATACTAATTTGTATCACCAGATAGCAATTGGAGTCAAGTTATAGCATGAAGGAAGAAAGAAGATATAATTTTCCTAAAGTCCTATAGTCTCTCAAAGAAAAGTACAAACGTCTCCATACCATTCCACAAGACTCTACTAGACTCATTTTAGTATGATGAGATCAATGAACCTAGGGCTCTGATACCATCTTTTTTCACGACCCAACCCATCGTGAGTGGCGCCCACCCAAAACCCCTGGATGAGCGAACCAATGTCGACCCAAAACTTTACCATTCTAATAGCTGAAAACCAGTTTGCAATAAAATAAACTATCATTCACAATCTTAAACACTAGTAAAATAAGGATTTGCAGAAAACTTCTCTAGAACCTAAAAGTCACCGTACCAAAACATTCTACCAACGTCTAGAATGGGGATGCAACCCCAAAAAGAGGAAGCAAGAGTCTAAGCTTGAAACAAGTGGACTATAACTAGTCATGGCCAAAAATAATGTAGCCCAAAAGAACAGCTCACCCTTGAATCCTGAATTCGCCGAATCTACAAGTGAGGTTGCATGTGAGCTGCCGAAAGATGTCCTGTACTCACAAAGAGAAAAGCAAGTGCAGAATCAGTAGACAACCACCGTGTACTGGTAGGATCATCGGCCAGCTCTAATAAATAAGATATGAACAATAAGCCAAAATTGAGTAAAGCGAAGTAACATGTAATACAAGTCAATAATATAACTAGACTACAAGTCTCTTTCTTAACTTATCAACCACGTGTAACCCATTAACAAACAATGACAAGCCCAATGACAATAAACATATATCCTTTTCACACAACCCAGACCCACCAAGGATCCCTAGGACACACCACTTATGTTTTCAACATGCAATCCCAGTCTACACTAAGACTAACTCCACATTTAAATATAATCATCCAGCCTCTCATGGACCATATGCAATAATCACAATCCAAGAATATATCATGGTTTACCTATGAAATCATCAAAATAATACAATCAATGCAAGTAAATCAAACCCATACCAGGCGTGGTACCCTAGCCAACCATTATAAATCCCATACCAGGCGTGGTACCCGAGCCAACCAATAAGTATCCCATACCAGGCGTGGTACCTGAGGCAACCAATAAGTATCCCATACCAGGCGTGGTACCCGAGCCAACCATTATGAATCCTGTACTAGGCGTGGTACCTAAGCCAACCAAATGTCACACAAAATCCAATCAATCAACAACAATGAACAAAAGCATTCTTGTAAACCAATAAGCAACAAAAAAAATTTATTTCACAAGACTGATAACCGGATAAGTAGATATTCATATTCTCATTTCCTAAGCATGCAAACTCGCACAATACTAAGAGATAGTACTTGAACACATTTTGCATATTGGAAAACAATAACTATCACCTACCTCGAATTACACCAAAGCTCTACTAGACCATAACTTTCCCGTGTTCCGAAGCTCTTGCTTGTTCTTGGTCTAAAAATAATGATAAGATACTAAAATCAGTCCACATTGTTGACACCCAATTTTTACCCTCCACTATTTGATTAATTATTGAGCTTTTAGATTTTTTTAATAATTAAAAATAATTAATTTTGTAATTAAAAGAATTTTTCAAAATTAATTTCGGAGAATATTCTATAATCTTCATGAATAAACATGGGTCTACGTATATTCATAATGTATATGGATGTATATCATTTTGTGAATTTCGAATAGATATTCAAAGGATTTTTCCAAAAATTACTTCAAATATTTAAAACTGCCAATTTTGATCGAAATAATTCAAACATGAATTAAATCATGAAAGATTGGTATTTTCATAAACACATGTTTAAATACGATAGTAAATTAATTATTTTAGTTGTTTTAAAATAATAAAGCTCGATTAAATTAATCATATTTTATTTATCCTATTTCAATTATGGCCTAATTTCTTTGAATTAAATCTCAATTAGGTCCAATTTGGCTATAATCTTAATAGTTTGGCTAAATTTTAAATCAAATCGGTTGTCGTTGACCAAATTTGACCATATTTGCAAAGCAATGTGGCCATATCTTAAACCACCTTTATAAACCTTTGCTCAACAAAGATTTGGGGCATCCCTCCCGCCTTCACACTACCCCAGCGCAATTCTTTCCTCTGACCCGGCCCAAATGCACCACTATACTCTTCTTTCTCTTTTCTCTCTCACAACACAAACCAAACGACCCCTTGGCCTCTTTCTCTTGTTCTCTCTCTCAATCGACAACATCCAGATGAAGCTCCGTTAAACCCAGCTCCAAATGATGGCCAACGTCCACAAAATTCCATCCAATCTCCGTCTATATTCCTCCGTCTCTATCAAATCCTTGAGCTGGCAGACCTAGAAGGTTTTAGAAGATTCTTGAATTTCCAGCTCATCGTCCTTAACGTTCTCAACCGGTGAAATACGGTGATGAACTTTTAAAAATCATTGGTTGTTGATCGATTCGTACCAAGAAGGTATATATGTGGCTTGAATCAAATGATTTTCATTTGAAATTTGAAAACCTTATCCGAAATTCTTCCCCCAATTCAACCCTAAACTCTCTCCTATATAAACCCCCTTTTTGCTCACTAATTGAGGGTGGTTTTTTGGGTAGCACAATCTTGGAGAGTCGTTTTCTCCGACTGTCGGGGAAACCTGAAGAATCAAGAGAAACGAAGTAAAAATCATACCGTTCTCTTTTGGTTCTTGAGTATTCGAGGTCTGCCTTTCTCTTGCTATCTGAAAACCAAAAACGTTAAGCTTTCAGTTCATCGGAAAGTCAAGGTTCTCCGGTTGAAGCTCAACTCGTCTCGTCCCAGTTTTGCTGCCCAAAAAAAGGTAAAATCACTCTTTTACTTTATTTTTTTTAAAGTCTCATTCGTGTATTGGTTTGCTGTGTTTGGTTTACTGGTATCGAGTTTCCATTCGTAGTTTGGTTGGTTGTGTTGGCTTTGTTTTGATCAAGAGAAGTGATGAGTTGAGCCTTTGGGGAATAGTTGAACCCGGTATGGGCTTTGAACTTACCAGTTTGGCTCGTCCCAGGTGCTCCTAAAGACCTGAAGCTCTTTATTTTCCTCTCTGGATGCTTTTTTGAGAATGAGTGGATAGTATGTTTGTTTCTTGTATGGTATAAAGGATTCTCATTTGAATTTGCTGAAGCATGTTCCTTCATTATGACATTTTCAAGTGCTAGTTCTTTGTTGATTAATGGATATAGCTCACTGTTCTTCACTGTTAGTTTTGTATGTTTCTGGCGTCATTTCTCAGTCATATGATGGTCCAAACAACCATCTAAGTTGATAGATGACCTTGTTTTGAGTCATGTTCAAGGATCTTTACGGTCTATAAGTTCATATAGGATTCATGAACCGTAGTTCTATCCTTATATGAAATTTGAGGTGTGCCTAAAGTTGTGAATTTTCTTTTACTTTTGTCACTGTTTGTTGTGTATGATCTCATGTCATATCACGTTCTTATCATCATGCTTTTCTCCCCATCCATGACTGTTGAAAATTCTTGTAGAAGTTTATTTGGCTCTTGTGTTTGAATCGATCATTTTTCATACCAATTCTTAGCATATAGTGTTAGAAGTGGGGTGAATCCCTTTGAAGTTGACTGCTAAAGTTTGTCATTAGCAGTAGGGAGCTCTAAAAGAGAAATGAATTAATTTTTGGCTAGTTTCAGCCTTCTGTTATGATGATCTGATACCTAAGCCTTTTGCATATTAAATAATATTTTATATAACTTTAAATCCTCTGTAGCTTTCATCTTTATCTTAAATCAGAGTATGTCTTAGATGGTTATCTTGTTGATCATGAAATTCCGATTCACTAAGATTATTCCTCTCCATTTTGAGTATCATTTATGTGGTAGTATGTAAATAGTAACTCGACTGTATTCTTCCCATTCTTAAAATGATCAAACCATTTGGTGTTGTAAGACTCTTGCTTATATTTTGTTATGATTCATAACTTGAAACTTTATTTTGAATTGGTAACTAATCTTTATCCCATTTTCTTTGCATAAACGCGATACACCGAGTCCAATTGGACTCCCGCCTTGCATCCTTCTCCCTGGAGTCAACTGGTATACACTGATACATGTCAGTATACCTGTGATATACAACAGCATACAACGATACACACCTCAAGGAAGACTGATATACATGAGGAAATCATGAATGGAAGCTGATATACATTTTTGGGAGCTGAAAATGTGAAGTATACAACTGATATATAAAATGTAAACAGCTGATATACAAGATAGAAAATGGACCAAATCCATTAAATATCCAGCCCAAAGACTGGACTGATTTGACAAAGGGCCTGGAAGCCCAATCTCTTCACTCTCCCTTATCTTACTAGTATTTAATCTAGTTTGAATTATTTGTATGTAATTAGTTTTAACTAATTCTTTAAATTAATTTTAATAAATCCCCTAAAGTGTTGTCGTTTCTAGCTTTATCTTCGTTTTTAGCTTTTCTTGCAATTTGTTCTATCTAAAATCTGGTCACTTAATTTAGTTGGGTTTAAAAATGAGAAAGTTTACAAATAAAATGGCTAAAAAATGGATTTTTCAAATAAAATGGCTATTTATTCATCCATGGCTTAACAAAGTTTTCTTCAGTTAAAAATGGATTCTCCTTGATATAAAAGAACTTTCTTAAACTCGTCTTTTCTAAACATCGACTTTTTCATAAAAATTAGTTGAAATAATTCCTTAACTTTTTCTTGTCATTTAAGTTAATATTTTCTTAACAATTTCTATTTGATAGAATAAATCACCCTCTCCCCAAACTCTTTTCTTCAAAAAATTGCTTTCTCTAATTATTAATAAATAAGTTCTTCTTGGTTCAAAAAAAGACTTTTCTTTTAATTTTGAATAACTTTGCTTGAAATCATAGTTGCTTTTAAATAAAATTTCCTTCAACTTGAAAGAATGAATTTTCTTTAATTGAAATAATTTATTCTTGCCTTGGATGGATTAATAACATGTTTTTCATGTATAAAATCTTTCAAAATTAATCATTTTTAAGTTAGTCAAAATTGTTCTTTGGTCAATCATTTTTTTAAACGGACGTTCCTAAGTGCCTTAAAACCCTTATTAAGATGTTATTTGAACCCTTACCCATTTTCTATCATTTTAAAGATTTATTTCTGTTTTTAAGTCTTTGAAATTCTGTTAAGTTTTCTTAATTTCTTTATAAAAAATTAAGTGACGACTCTGTTTTGTTTTAGAATTATTTTGATTTTTTTTAAGTTTTGGAATAATTTCGAAGTGTCAAAAGCCATTCTTCTTTCATAATAAATTTTGAAAATGGATAAAACAGAAATGACGACTCTGCTGGGGATTTATTTAGGGTCTAACCAAAATTTGAACTATTTTTAAGTAACTATTCAAAATGTTGTAAGAGTTAGTAAATTTTTATTAATGTTTGCTTATGTGTTTATTTATCGCAAAATATACTGTCATTGCATCTCATAGCATATTCTGCCACATGGCATGCAATTTTATCTATATTTTAGGGAGGTTCACGATCCCGTGACCTCTCGCTATAAATAACACTTTCTCGAAAATACGATAGTTTACGAGTACGTCATGCGTCCAATGACTATCGTATTTTTAACCCAAGTTGTCCACTTGGGACTCGGTCTATTTCAAAGAAAACCCACTCTAGACACCTAGGATAGAGCAAAACCAAATCCCAAAATAGGCATTGACCTAAGACGTCTTAATATCCAAGGGATATTAAGTCCATTAGTAAGACCACCTTGTATTCGAAAGGGCCCACAACCTGAGAGAACAATCACCCCCTATGTGTTCAATTGAAGGATGTGATGTCGAGTTGTACGAACTATTGTCCCTCGGGATTGGGATATATTTAGATAGTCTTTCATTTTTGAAGATCAAAAAAGCGTTCAAAATTTGCAGGAAGTCCAAGAAGTTCGAGAATGAAGGACCAACCACGATGACCTAGTTTAGGATTGTACCCCTGCGTGGGACTGATTTTGATATACATTCCCCTATTTCATTTAATCAATATGTACAAATATATTTTTTGGCAATGGAATGTTTACAAACGATATACACATCCCTCAATTCGTTAGGCCTACCTTTGGCATAAAAAGGTCACGTATCCGTATAGGACACGCTATGAACTGTTATGTGATATAACTGTCTTACGTGCTTTTGTGCATTGCTCAAATCTAAGGTGAATCGATCCACTCCTATTTGAATATCAGAATAAAAGCCCACCGCAAAATCCGATCAAAATCGCCCTTGGAGTTCTTCAAATTTCCCCGAAAAATCTAAATACTTCTTAAAAACCTTTTAAGTCTTGTTCGTAAAACGAATTTGCCTTAACCAAACTACATCCTTTCAGGGCCCGTCTCTTATCCTTAAAGAATTTTTTCCCCACTTTGACAAAAATGCCAAAGAATTTAGAAGATACATCAAGTGCTGAAGACTGGACAAGTCAAATCTCCTGATAGAATTTGCCTACCCCCAAAATTGATCCTGTCCATTGAATCCCCGAGCCAATAAATACCCATGGATCAATTTGTCTTGATGAAAAACAACTTTATGTGTTTCTTCCTGGTCGAATATCTTGTATTGTTTATCACTAACAGGATCTAACATATCAGCCTTTGAGTTATTTTACTTCAACAGGTAATAGAAATTAATATGTGTTGGCAGAACGGGCCGAACATCTCTACTTCACCCGCTCAAAGGCATAAATAGATTCCTCTTCTAACCCTCGCTTTGCTAAGGGTAATATGACTGATAGTGAGAAAGAGAATGTCTTGGCCGTGAGAGACAATGCTATTGCTGAATAGAGTGAAATAATTGCCGAACTTGCAAGAAAATTAGAAAAGATGCAAGAAGAAGTACAAAAAGTTAAAGACATGGCTAGCTTGACTATCGCTGCCAACACTCCAGCTCTGGGTAACTCCCAAACCCCTCTCCAGATTCCTCCACTCAACTCTCCATTGACTGAAAACCAACCAGGGAATATCCTTCCTGCCTCCGCACCTAGACCTTCCAACAAACCTCTCTCCAATAACCCTCCCCATATTGGATCCTCGTATCAAATCCATACTCCTCCTGTCCAGCACACTAACTAGAACAACAATTCAAGTGCCTACCTTCCACAAAATCTCCCTCTAAGTTTTCAAAATAAGCCACCGAATGCCTACAACTCCCAGAATAACCATCCCAGCATCACTAATCCGCAGAACTATAACCCCACGTACCCAAATACCATTCCACATGTCCAGCCTCCAGGTGTCCAGAACCCACTACCTCCTGCTTTTCATGCTATGATAGAATCATACACCGCTCTCTAGGAAAGCCCCGAGCTTGACCACTACGAAGAGAAAGAGAGAGAGTTGAGGGTCGCGGAGAAGAGGCGTGATCATGACATGGCTCAAATGAAAGAAGAGATAGCCAGGATCAGAGAGTTTCGGGGATCGTCTTATGAGAAAGGCAATAACTACGATGATCTCTGTATCCATCCAGAGATGGACTTGCCAGACGGATTCAAGATTCCTAAGTTCGAGACCTTTAACGGTGTTAGGAATCCTGAGGCCCATTTTAGAAGCTACTGCAACCAAATGGTCGGTGCTCAGAAGAAAGACGCTCTGCTGATGAAACTGTTTAGCTGAAGTCTGAACGGAAAGGCTTTGGAATGGTTCACCTCTCAAGAACTAAAGAAGTGGTCCAAATAGAGTGATCTGGCCTGAAACTTTGCTCAATGGTTTGCATATAACGTGGAAGTTATCCCGGATCGATACTCTCTAGGTCGCATCAGGCAGAAATCAAATGAGGACTTCCAAGATTACGCCCATCGGTAGAAAAAAGAGGAAGCGAGAGTTTGACCTCCTATGACCGAAGAGGAGATAAGTGCGGTGTTTATGCGCTCTGAAGAGTCGGAATTCTATATCAGCAATTAAAGCAAAATTTGCCGACCTAGTTAAGATTGGTGAAATTGTCGAAGAGGGTCTTCGTAGCGGCAAGATTACCAAAGCCTCAGCATCCTCAGGATCGGCAGGGTTTCCCAAGAAAAAGAGGGAAGAAGTGTCTTCGGTATCCTCCAGTCCTAGCCCGAGATCTCAGAAACCTTTTGGGGCTAACTACAAAAAATCACTTGTTCCAACAACCCCTCCCCCAGCTCCACAAAACCCTCAACCGATTTACTATACTCAACTTATTTACCAAGCTCCACAACCAAATGCGCAACCCACTTACTAAGCTCCTCCCCAGAACTTTCAAGTGTATCAAAAGGCTCCGAGAACCAAAACAATCACCAAGTTTCACCTCTCGCCAATGCTAATCTCCTTGCCCAAATTTGGAAAAGAAAGCTCCTCGGACTTTCACCCAGTTTGCTGAAACCAGAACTCAATTATATGAGAGATTGAAGGCTGCCGAGTTTATCCAGCCCATTCCATCCAAACCTGTAAATCCTGACTCTCGTTTTTTTAAGGCTGACCGATATTGTGCTTATCATTCCGGAGGAGTTAGACATGACACCGAAGATTGCGTTAACCTGAGGTACAAAATTCAGGATTTGATTGATCAAAGAGTGGTCACACTACAAACATCACCACCAAATGTTAATAACAACTCACTTTCGAATCATGAAGGAGCCACTATTAACATGATAGAGGTCGATGAAGAATGGGTCATGGGAAAGTCAATAGTGCCGGTTAGCCCTAAAAAATAGGAAATTCCCCAAAAAGCTATAGCTACTTTGAGTATTGCTGAGCTACCCTTTGAAGGGTTAATGTGCAACAAGGCCTTGCACGTTAATGGTGGACACAAGAAGTCCCAAAAAGAAGCAATTTCTACACCGTAGAGGTTGTCAATGCCACGGGAGAAGATCTTACTCCTCAAATCACCATGCCACCTATCTATAAAATGCTCGCAACCGCGATACTAGTGAGAGGATATGAACCAAGTCTCGGATTAGGCAAGAGTTCTTATGGTATAAGCATCCATGGAAAGCTGATCAAGCATGGGTTAAAGTATGAAGACAATACAGAGAAGCAATCAGGATTACCAAAGCCATTACCTCACCTATATCAGTCATTCATGGTGTATATTGGTTCCCTAAGCGATGGGTTAGAGAATGGAATAGGAGATCTGTTCGAGGAATGTGATGCTATCCCCGAAGCAGCCATGATCAGGGATGTCAGGCCTGGTGAAGAATTGCAGAATTGGGCCACAACTCCCCTCGTGACTCTTCACTCGGCTGGGTAGATAAAAGATTCTATTTTATGAAAATCGGTGATGGTTCAGATGAGGCTACGTGACCCACCTTTTATGTTTTCAATTTCCTCATACTATTTTACCACTTCCCCAAAGGCACAGACCTGCATTCATGCGGGTTATAGCAATAGTTTATAAATATTTTGGGATTTCAAAGAAAAGCCTCCCTTATTGCAAAAACTTTGCTATATGATTACTGGTCATTATCTAACTTGATTTGTTTATGATTTCAGTAATAATAGCTTAAAACATGCGATTGTCATGTCATGTCAAGAGCTTAACGAACAAACAAGCTAGACGATAATGATTTTGAAAGGCATATTAAAGAAATTATGGTCCTGGAATGAACAACCAAGAAGTCTAAGAACTTTGAAGACCGGGAAAAGCCCCACCTGGAAGGGATTGAGGTAGTCAATCTGGGAGGCAACGGTCAAGTTAAAGAAATCAACGTCGGTGTTCATTTGTCAAAAGCACAAAAGAAAGAGTTCATCAGTCTGCTTGAGCCATACATCGATATCTTTGACTGGTCCTACAATAATAGGATGAGAATGAGCACAAACATCATCTCTCAAAAGTTATTGGTAAATCCAGAATTCAATCCAGAGAATGGACAGTTAATCCTTCCCTTCCACGAGACAAAGGAAAGTTTGCACCAAATTGGCAAGGACTATATGTCATCCAAAAAGTGCTATCGGGAGGAGCTTTTATTTTGTTCAAGATGAATGATCAAAGTATGACCCAAGCCTATAGCAATTCCGATGCTGCGAAGAGATACTACGCCTGAAGATGGTTTTTCTTTCATTTTCTTTCCCCGTAATTGCACTTCCTTATTGTAATTGTTTTTATGCTTTGTAATAGCTTAAAAATATCCCTATCCTCTATGTATGAACTACGTTCGACCTGAATTCTCAAGAATGAGATACGTAGGCGGCCTTTGTCGGCTTTGGTCACCCCTTTATTTATTTCCAACATTCTCCCACTTCGAGTGTGGGAACTACGTTTGACTTGATTCCTGCCTCAATGGGATACGTAGGAGCCACAACGGCTCGGTCATATCACCCCAGGAAATGGAATCTGGGGCAGAATTTTTGAGAAAGGAGTCTCAAAAATTCAAAAGCTGAAGGTCATTTCCAGCAAAACAAGAGAAGGCTTGTGGATACGTAAATGCCACAATGGCTCAGTCATTTCACCCCAGGAAATGGAAACTGGGGAAGAATGTTTGAGAAAGGTGTCTCAAAAATTCAGAAGATGAAGGTCATTTCCAGCAAAATAAGAGAAGGCTTGTGGATACACAAACGCCACAACGGCTCAGTCATATCACCCATGAAATTGAAACTAGGGAAGAATTTTCGAGAAAGGAATCTCAAAAATTCAGAAGGCAAATAGCATCCTCCAGCAATTCAGAATACAGAATGTGCCGAAGAGCAACCAAAGTGAATATCGAGAAAGAATCTCGTAATCCCCATAGAGGCTCAAGTCTCTTTCCAATGGAATGAGATTCATCATGAAACCTTTAACTGGGGAAGAAATTTTGAGAAAGACCTCAAAATTTCCACCAGGCTTCATTCAAGAATTTAAAATTATACTCCAAAGAGTTCCCCAACATCGAGGGATCAGAATCTATTTAAAAAATCCCCAGTTATAACAAAGTCCGAGGGGGATTAATCCCCAGCTATGAAAAATTTTCGAAGAAATATTTTGAACTCCCCAGCTAGGACGACAAAGGATCTTCAGAAGTCCACCAACAGTATGTCAAAAATGTCAAAGGCCTCGAGTAAAGGACATTACTTGAGCTAGCACATGACATGACGAGCAGAGACTTTTTCAAACTATCCTTTTTCAAAACCTTTGCTTTCCAAGGAAATTATTTGAAAAACCTTTACAACAGATTAGTTTCACTCCTTCATAAGTTGAGTTTGTCTTATGTCTACCGTGACCAGGGGAGTCGAGGATGATGAGTACCCGAGAATGGAAAGCATCCCGAGAATGGGCACGACCATTTCTTTCCCATTTGAAACAAAGTTGTTTTGATTAGCTTCATATACGTTTTCTTTAGAGTTTTTTCAAGTTTGACTGTGGTCGCTAGAAAAAGCGACGCTGTGTCTACTAATCGTTTGCCTTGAGCACAGGTACACACAAAGGAGTCAACAAGACAACACAAAAATCAATGGTGATTGTTTATGAAACTGCTACGCATGCCATTGCATAATCATCTACCTCATATCACATCTGCATGTCGAGAGGACCATGCCATGAGGGCCATCATATTTGCATGTCGCGAGGACCATGCCACGAGGGCCATTGCATTTGTATGTCGCGAGGACCATATCACGAGGACTATTACATGATTATCCATATTATCATTCAATACCACCGGCCGGTTTCAAAGAGGATGACATTCATAGGCGTCCCTAAGTCGCATTTGCTGCACATGATCGACCTCAACATGCTTATATTCGAGATCGCGTGAGATGGTGGAGTCTAACGTTGAGGATATCATTATCATCATTATCATTATCATCATTCATTATGCCACGTCTGTCATTTAGCATATTTATATCCGATATCACGTAAGACGGAAGAGTCTAATGTTGAGGGTATATTTGCTCCTTTATCATGCCAAATCTGGCATTCATCATATTTATATCCGATATCGCGTAAGATGGAGGAGTATAATGTTGAGGGTATATTTGCTCCTTTATCATGCCAAATCTGGCATTCAACATATTTATATCCGATATCGCGTAAGACGGAGGAGTCTAACGTTGAGGGTATATTTACTCCTTTATTATGCCAAATCGGTATTCAACATATTTATATTCGATATCGCGTAAGACTGAGGAGTCTAACATTGAGGGTATATTTACTCCTTTATTATGCCAAATCTGGCATTCAACATATTTATATCCGATATCGCGTAAGATAGAGGAGTCTAACATTGAGGGTATATTTTCTCTTTTATTATGTCAACTCTGGCATTCAGCATATTTATATCCGATATCGCGTAAGCAGAGGAGTCTGACGTGGAGGGTATATTTGCTCTTTTATTATGCCAAATCTGGCATTCAACATATTTATATCCGATATCGCATAAGACGGAGGAATCTGATATTGGGGGTATATTTGCTCCTTTATTATGCCAAATCTGGCATTCAACATATTTATATCTGATATCGCATAAGAAAGAGGAGTCAGACATTGAGGATATTTATGCACTCTTATTCGAAAGCGTCGATCACCAGAAGATGCAGTTATATTTGATCGTGTGGCAAAGGCCTTGTCACCCCGGATAAGAAAATACCGCTTGCTATCGAGGTTGAAAGCATAGTCCGAGGGATGTCTATAAGATTCCATCTAAATCAGACGATGGGTTGGATTTCCCAAAGTTGGAAAGTCAAAGGTCTTCTGTAAGCCACAATGATGTCTGAAACCAGATAGTGTGCAAGATTTCCCAAAACTTGACAGACTAAGAGTTATCTGTAAGACACATTGATATCTGAAACCAGATAGTGTGCAAGATCACCTGAAGATTGAATGTTCAAGGGTAATGCGTAAGTCGCAATAATATCTAAAATTGGATAAAGTGCAAGACTACTGAAAAATTGATAGTCCAAGGGTTATCTATAAGCCACGACATATCCGCGTTGATATTATACAGGACTACTCAAAGGCTACCAATTCAAGGGAAATCTGTAAGTCGCGTTACATCCAAGATCAGATAAAAGTGCAGTATTACCTGAAAAACTGGCAATTCAAAGGACATCTATAAGCTGCCTCTATCCAAAGTCGGATGATGTGCAAGATTACTCGAAGTTGACAAGTTAAGGGCCTCTGTAAGTCGCCTCTATCCAAAGTCGAATGATGTGCTAGATTACCCAAAGCCTGAATATTTGTTAGTCGCATCGATACGAATGATGCACAAGATTCTCTCCAAAGGCATATGCAAGAGACCGCTACCAATAGCCAAGAAGGCTATCACATTCAAGAGAATACCACAAACGGTCAAGAGGACCATCACCATCGCAACGACTACAAAATTCATCATATTCAAAGATCACCACATTCAACCGCCATAGAGTTGGATAATCTTATATTTCTAAGCCACAACAATGGGAATGCGCAAAGTGTTTAAGTCGCAATAACGGGAATGTGCAAATCTAACACTTTTAAGCTGCAACAACGGGAATGCGTGAAGTGTTTAAGTTACAACAATGGGAATGCGCAAAGTATTTAAGTCGCAACAATGGGAATACACACCAGGAAATCTTATCCGACAGCCAAGAAGGCTATCATGTTTAATCATCATGGAAATTGTTATTTCCTAAGACAAAGACAAACAGGGACAATGTCCGCTTCAGAAATAACGGACGCAAAACATATGAGGTACAAGGCTATCTCTCCTTATTAAGCTATTTTACTACTAACAATCTTTTTGAAATATTGCCGAGAACATCTAAGAGGATGAAAATCTCGAACCAGAGTAACTGGTACAAAATACATCAAAAAATGTCACCACACGGGATTCGAATGTAATTCAAGGATGAGGTATGGCAAAGAAACTATATCTCCAAATGAAATTACTTTACCACTAACCATGTTGTTTTGAGATATTGTCGAGAGCTTCCGAGAAGGATGAAATTCTCAAAACAAAACCACAGGTGCAGACTACACCAAAAAGGACGTGTTACAACGTGGAACTTTTTCTTAGCAACAAACTGGGATATAGTCTAGAAAGGAATGTCAAACTTTCTGGATGCGAGTTGAGAATTGACCTCTGCTTTAATCAAACCACACCCCTATTAGAAGGCATGTGGGTATTTCCTATCATTGGGGTCTTAGTTTTGCATCCAAGGTATGTCCTGAATTCACGCTGGAAGCAATATTCCCTCTTTCCAGTCTAAGTGATAATACATCTCGATCTTTAGGAATTATGTCCATGTAGCTTTTATCTATAGATGTGAGGGCCCCACATCTATAATTGAGATGATTACAAGCCTCTTTTCCTAAACTCAATCACTTGTCACTCATCCCGAGCCAAAGGTTGTCTTAATATAAAGATTACCTTTTCCATCGATTGAGTGGAACTACAAGCAGCCTGATTTTTAAGTCCTGGGATATGTAGGCGAGCTCTATGTTGAAAACTCAGCTACATTCCAAACTCCCTCCAATCCTCTTACTCCCCAGCTTTCCGGCTTTTCCTTGATTCAAGGTCAGGATGACTGTTGAATTTCTTTGAAAGTCATGCGTAAGATCATGCGTCTTGAACTACAAATGGACTGGGTTCTCATGTAACCTGAGATATTTAGAAAACTCGATACTAGAGTTCGGCCATAAGTTTTGGAAATTCGTGCTAGAATCAATCGCTTCTAAGAGATGAACTAGTGGTCGGATAAAATTGGGATTGTCAATTCCCTTTGCCCAGGGTTCATTACACTCACCCTACCCAAAGGGAGGGGCAGTTGTTGACACCCAATTTTTATCCTCCACTATTTGATTAATTATTGAGCTTTTAGATTTTTTTAATAATTAAAAATAATTAATTTTGTAATTAAAAGAATTTTTCAAAATTAATTCCGGAGAATATTCTATAATCTTCATGAATAAACATGCTTTTTTTTTAAATTGAAAGACCCATTGGGCCATTTTATTAAAATAAAAGAAAGCAATAATGAGTTGGCCCAAGGGAGCCCAACCCAAAGTCCAGCAAATATTCAGACAAAAACATAAACAAAAAGCAGATAAAAAAGGACAAAAAAGGATAGAGGAGCTTTTAGAAATCTATGGAGTTTCCCCATCGACTCCTCGAGTTCCTGCCGGTGGAATGGATAAGAACTGCCATTGAGCTGCCGACGTTTGCCTAATCTTTGATCGACATCAGTGGTGTAGTATTCTCTGGCGGAGTTGTCCAGCACATGTTGTAGTGTCACGTCAGATCCACTGAGGTCCATGGCCGGCAAGTTGACGGGATGGTGATGATGGGGGTTTGTAGTTTACTAATCCTGATTAGAGGAGGTACTAGCTTGCAAAGATGGTTGATTTTTGGGTGATTTCACTTCGGGCATTTTCAAGTCACACAAATGCCGTGTAATCTTCCCAATAGAAGACTTCTTCGACTCTCCACCTGCAGATCCGACCTCCATTGATCAAGATAAGTGTTTCTTCCCCTCTTCTGCTTCTTCTATTCCTAATTTGACCCTTAATTTCACCCCATTTTTGTCCCCTCGACAGGTTAAACCCAACTAGGAGCTGATACCACTGTCCAAGAGGAGCAAGTTTGAGGATCCATTGCAAGTCTTATCAGGTTAGAAATGTTGTATCTGACTGACTTATGCGCTTTGTTGTGACTATTATGTGATGTTCCTGCGTTTATCTTCCTTTGTTGTCAAAGGTTCCATTTTGGAACTTTTTGATTCTTAGTGATGGAATCAGTTGTCTATCCATGATTAGGATTGTTAGTGCTTCTTTGGGTAATTCATGTTCTGAGGGATATGATATTAAGTTTGTACCTGCAAAAAAGAAGATTTGATTAGTAAGAAAGTCCGTCAGCTTATTCCCTTCTCTGTATACATGTGAGATCCGAACATCCACCCCTCTTAATAGCTCCTTAATTCTGGATATTTCTGTAGCTATTATCCAAGGTACCTCCTAAGTTTCTTCCAACATCATTTTGATTGCCATAGAGTCTGTCTCAAGAGTTACAGGTACGAAATTGTGCTTGACACAATGTTTTAGCCCCAATTTCAGACCTGAAACTTCATCCACTAAGTTAGAACCATCCTCCAGCCTTCTCACCTCAGCATATATAAATCAACCAGTTCCATCTCTTATGCAAAAAGCTCCTGAGCTAGGCCCTGGGTTTCCTTTAGATGCTCCATCAGAGTTGCATTTAAAGGATCCCAGGCTAGGCATCTTCCATATCACCACCTTGCTGCCTATTCTAGAGGTATAGTCAGCAAGGAAATTAACCAAGTCTGGCCAAAATGGAGGGATGTTTTTGAGCCAAGGGTATATGTTCTTAGCCATGTAGGCTAGATTTCTGTTAATCTCCATTCTCATGCTAGTTTGAGACATTTTCCCTCCATGGTAGATCACATTTCTCCTCTTCCAGACCTGCCATAATATAAATAATGGTACTGCTTTAAAGATAGGTTTAAGTTTAGGAGCACAAGCAGTATCCCTCCACCTCATTACACTGTCTTTAATATGAGAGAATGGCCCAATTATTCCTGCAATGTTTGCAAAGTATTGCCATATGCTCTTAGAGTCACCATAGTTCATGAAGAGATGCTACATGGTCTCTTCCTTATCTTCATTACAACAACAACAAAGGACACCATCACTCATTCTGTTTATGACTAGCACTTCTTCAATAGGTATTCTCTTCTTCCATAGTCTCCATAGGAAGAAGGAAACTTTAAATGGCACCCCCTTCATCCAAATAAAGCTGAACCATTGTTGACTCTGGTTTTTGTTTGTCACCTCTTCCCATGCTTATCCCAATGTGAATTTCCCAGAGTTATTCAACATCCACCAAGGCTTATCCCATTCATTAGGGGACTCCACATAGTGGATCTTCCCTAGGATATGCTTGCAGAGATCTTCTGGAAAGTTTGTTGTAGCAGCTTCTCATTCCATCCTTCATTATGAAACAGTTGGTTCACTTCTTCCAGTTGCAGATTCCTGTCATAGTTTATGGATTAGTAATAGGACAATGCCCCCAGTTGAGTCCAATTGTCATCCCAGACACAAGAGTGTCCACACTTTGGTTCCCACCAGATACTCTGATCAAATATATCTCCAGCTTCCAATATTAGTTTCCAAGTCATAGAACCTCCCTTCCATTCTATCAGCTGTAGACCCACTTTCTTACAATATTTATTCCATATATAGTTAGTCCATAATGATTTTTGGGTTCTGAAAATCCACCACAACTTGGAAAATAAAGCCTTTGAAACATCAAATGGGGACCTGAAACCTAGTCCTCTTTCATCAGTTGGTAGACATATTTCAGACCAGGCCACCCAGTGCTTATTCTACCATTTTCCTTGAAATTGCATAGGAATCTGGTAAAAACTCTATGTATATCATGTAGGACACATTTGGGAGGATTAATTGCAGACAACATATATATGGGGATGTTGTTAAGCACATTCTGAATTAACACTGCTTTTCCCCCAAAAGATAGCATTTTACCCTTCCAAGCCTGGAGTTTATTCTGTACTTTTTTCATTAGTTCTGAAAAGTGAACCTTTTTCTTCTTTGCATGTCCTATAGGGTAGCCAAGGTACATGAGAGGGAATTTCCCTCTTGTGAAGCCTGTGCAATCCTCTACCTCTCTAATTTGATCATGAGTAGCTTTATGATACACCAAGAAGGAACTTTTGTCTTTGTTTATAAGCTGATCAGACTATTCTTCATACTCTTTAAGCACCCCCATAACTAATTTTAGAGAAGTTTGCTCAACAGATACAAAAATAATTGTGTCATCTGCATAGGCCAGATGGTTTATGTTGTCACTCCATTTGGGCTTTCCAAAACCCTTAAACTCTGGGTTGTCAAACAATGAGTTTAAAGATCTAGATAGTACTTCTGTAGAGAGGATGAATAGAGCTGGGGATAAGAGATCCCCTTGTTTGACTCCCCTAGTTGAGTGAAAGAATCCCTGTGCCTGGCCATTTATAAGAATTGAATACCAATTATTAGCCACCAGCCTCCAAACTTTGTCCACCACTTTGGAATCAAAACCCATTTTTTCTAGCACTTGGATTAGGAACTTCCAATTCACTCTGTCATATGCCTTGGCCATGTCTAGCTTGATCACTACATTGGATTTTTACCTTTCTTTCTGATGTCAGAGATGATTTCCTGGGCCAAGAGAACATTCTCAGTGATATTCTTGCCCTTTATGAACCCTGACTGATTCTTTGAGATAAGGGAAGGTAGCAGGGATTCTAGTTTGTCATGCAAAACCCTGGATATTACCTTATTCAAGAAATTTCTCAAACTGATTGATCTTATATCAAAAGAGGATTGAATCAAATCCTTTTTTGGTAATAGGACCAGGTTGGTATGAGTAATGAATTTGGGAAGTGTGCTCCCTGCAAAGAAAGCATTAACCAAGTTGTAGACATCTGTGCCAACTATATTCCAGCATTTTTGGTAAAAAATTCCTATAAATCCATCAGGGCCACTGGCACTGTCCCCACTTAACTCAAATACAACCTTCTGAACCTCCTCCATAGTAGGAATTGCATTAATCTTCTCATTGCAGTCTTCAGAGATGACAGGAGTGATATGTTGAAGAAGACTTACCTCTACTTCACCTCTGGTGTCTTTAAATTGGTCCTAAAAGAATGTAACAACTTCAGCTTCTACCTCCTTACCTTCAACCCATTGACCATCAGCCTTTTTGATCTTATTTATAGCCAGTATTTTCCTTCTTCCATTCACTGTGCTATGAAAGAATCTGGTGTTTTTTCCCCTTCAGCAAACCATTGCATGCCAGATTTCTGTCTCCAATACTCTTCCTCATAGTGAATATTTCTTCAATTCAGCCTGTGCTCTTTTCAGAACCACCCTATTCCCTGTTGTTGGATACTCTTCAAATACTTGTTCCTTCAACCTTACAATTTCTTCTCTAATTAGTAGCTGCTTGAAGATATCCCCAAAGGATTCCTTGCTCCAGTTAGTCAGAGCAATTTTAGTCCTCTTCATCTTCTGTTTTAAGTTAATAAATAGATCAACTTTATTGGACACCCAACTTGATCTTACTATCTCCTGAAACTCCTCCTGGTCAGTCTAGAATTTTAGAAATCTGAATGGCTTTCTGATGATCTTAGTCTGCTCACCACATGATAATAGTAGAGGGGCATGGTCAAAGCCAGTTCTTGCCAAGTGTTCCACTTCTATCTTGCTGCTTACCCCTAGAAACATTTGATTGAACAAAATTCTATCCAATCTTTTAAAGATACAAACATTATCAGCGCTACCATTCCATCAAGTAAAAGGGCTGCCTTTAAAATTAGCCTCAAAGAGCTCACAAGAGTTTACACTGAAGGAAAAGTCCTAATACTCCTGTGGATAAACTGGAAGACCACCTATCTTCTCTTCATCATTGAGCACAACATTAAAGTCACACCCTATAATCCATGGAATATTACAGGTCATGCTGTGACTGTAAATATCATTCCAAAGGCTAAGTCTTTCCTGTACATCATATTTAGCATAGACCAAGGTCACCAGAAGGGTATGATTAGTCTCCTGAAAATTCAATTGAAGAGTCAATTGTTGGTCAGTATCTGATATTACTCCAACATGAACATGATCTTTAATGAACACCCATATCTTCCCATTTTGGTTGTAATTTGCATACTGCATTCCTATCTTTCTTTTGTACTTGTGAATATGTATTGCATTTTAAAATGAATCCATTAGAGCAATAATGGAAAACTTGTGAAACCTATGCAACATCTGAATTCTATGGAATGAATTCTGGGTCTTAACAGACCTTACATTCCAAAATAAGGCCTTCATCTTTATGATCCACCTGGCTTTGCATACCTCTTGGGATTGAACCTGACTGGCCTGTTGTCTAATTTCCCTTTGCCTCTGTGTATCCTTGGTACTGATAGTTCAGCCTCCTGCATGATCTTGCTCTCATTTTTTAGGCTATCCACTTCTTCTTTATCTTCTATCTCTTTTGACTATTGATTATCTCTGGAGATTTCACTTTCTGTTAACTTTTGGTGAGAGACTAATTCATGGAGTGTTCTAACAGGGGAGGTTTTCTTGCAGGTTGTGGATATTAGGGCAGTTGCATTGGATTCACTGGGGGGGGGTTGTTCAAGCATGAAGAGATTAACATCATCTTCTACAACTTCAGAGCTGTCAACTTGGAGAGGAGCTGGCTGGTCTAACTTATCAGTTACTGATATATCTTTAGTGGAAGCTGGCTGTAGCTCCACTATTTCTGGGGAATTATTGTTGTTGATGTTTTTATCTGCCCTTTCTTCCCCTTTATTGGTATTCCGAGTTTAAGGACTCTGTTCATGTATGTGCATCTGTCCCTCCTGAATTACATCCAGTGTCCCTTCCCTGATAGATACTTCTGTGCTGGTGTTGTATAACATGTTATGGTGGGTCTCCGTATGAGTGTTGTTATTGCTATTAGTGCGGTGATTCTCCAGGATGTGGTCTTGCAGCTCACCCTCAATCCCTTTCCCTTCATCCTGAGTGCGCACTCTTTTTCTTTCTTCCCCTTCATTATCTAGTGTTTTGTTGTTGGCTTTGTTGTTATCCTGTGAACCATCGGTAATCTCAGTCCCATCATCATTGTCTGTGTCTTCTAGGGCCTCAAAACTGTTGTCAATTTCTAAACCTTCTGGAGAAAGAGGAAAAGGATTGTCACTTAGGAACTTGGTGGTATTATTTTCCAGTCTGAACCTTCTATTAGTAGGGTTCCACTGTGCTCTACCCTCTATCTCTTTCCCCTTTACCACATCTGTCCTCTGTTTCTTTCCCTCTGCTACTCCTTCCTTGCTTGTGAGTTCTGTGGATTCCTTTCTCAATTCTAGATGGAGGGTTCTGCATTCAGCTTCATTGTGTCCTTGTAGATTGCAGCTTTTGCAGTATTTGGGTAAAACGTCGTATTGGATTTTGACTTTTTCTATCCTTGATTCCTGATTCCTTGCATTAGTAACTTCTAGTTCCACAAATTCTAGTAGATGCCTTGCTAGGTCCACTTGAACTTTAAATCTAGCACAGCTCGGCCTGGTCTTATTCATAGTAGCCAAATCAAGGTGAATTGGCTTTCTTACTGCTGCTGCTAGCGAGAAGATCAACTCCTTTACAAAGAAAGTAGGTAGTAAATTCGGGAAAGAGATCCATGCTATCACTTGGGTGGTTTCCTCCTCTACTTTGAACTTAGTGTCATATATTAGGGGCATCATCTGGTAGTATGTTCCATCTTCTGCTAAGTTGTAATAGGCGTTCTTGGTCAGCATGTTAACAAAGTCCTCCATCAATCGTAATCTGATTAATACATGTCTATAGCGAAGGAGACCTATCTTACATTCTCCTTTGATATTGCATTGTTTTGGAATCTGTGTTCTCAGCTCCTCCAATTCAGTCCATCCATACGAAAACTTTCCTACAATAGCATATTGTAAGTTTTCCATAACATTCATCATTTCCACCTCGGCCTCTGTCCATGTTACTCGCGGAATTCCGTTGTTGTAGGTCAGCTTCTTCACGGGGATAAATTCTTTAGTCATAGATATTGGTTTGTTCAGGGTGCATGGTTTAACTAAATCCATAAATTTTCTATTGTCCTTTCCTCCTTCTACTTCAATGGAATCCTTTGTGGGTGATTGACTATTGGGGATAAGAGGGATGGGTTGGAGAGGGGTGGGTTCGATAGACAAGCTTTTAGGTGCGGGTGGGGTTTTGGGGTGGTATAGGGTGGGGAAGTCTTCTTATAGAGTGGTAGAGAAATACTGGACAGTCCCAGATGACTGCTCAGTGGCCGTAATGGCCATGGCCACCGGGGAAGGTAGGCAAACTTAGGTTTTCCGGCAGCTAGGGTTAGTTGTTGGTAGGGAGAACTTTTTCTTATTTTCTGATGAATGAATCAACATGCATCTACATATATTCATAATATATATGGATGTATATCATTTTGTGAATTTCAAATAGATATTCAAAGGATTTTTCCAAAAATTACTTCAAATATTTAAAATTGCCAATTTTGATCGAAATAATTCAAACAGGAATTAAATCATGAAAGATTGGTATTTTCATAAACACATGTTTAAATACGATAGCAAATTAATTATTTTAGTTGTTTTAAAATAATAAAGCTCGATTAAATTAATCATATTTAGTTTGTCCTATTCCAATTATGGCCTAATTGCTTTGAATTAATCTCAATTAGGTCCAATTTGGCTATAATCTCAATGGTTGGCTAAATTTTAAATCAAATCGATTGTCAATTTGACCAAATTTGGCCACATTTGCAAAGCAATGTGTCTATATCTTAAACCACCTTTACAAACCTTTGCTTCAGCAAAGATTTGGGGCATCCCTCCCGCCTTCACACCGCCCCAACCCAATTCTTTCCTCCAACCCGGCCCAAATGCACCACTATAATCTTCTTTCTCTTTTCTCTCTCACAACACAAACCAAATGACCCCTTGTCCTCTTTCTCTTGTTCTCTCTCTCAATCGACAACATCTAGACGAAGCTCCATTAAACCCAACTCCAAATGATGCCCAACGTCCGTAAAATTCCATCCAATCTCCGTCTATATTCCTCTGTCTCTGTAAAATCCTTGACCTGGAAGACCTAGAAGGTTCTAGAAGATTCTTGAATTTACAGCTCATCGTCCTCAGCATTGTAAACCCATGAAATCCGGATATAAACGTTTAAAAATCATTGGTTCTTGATCGATTCATACCAAGAAGGTACATACGTGGCTTGAATCAAATGATTTTCATTTGAAATTCGAAAACCTTATCCGAAATTCTTCCCCTAATTAACCCCTAAACTCTCTTCTATATAAACGGTAACACCCCAGAACTTCCAAGCCCAGACTAAGCTCAGAAAACCAGTAGAAAATAAAAATTTCAAGAAAAGTTCAACTTTCCAAGTATCACGGTTAGGACTACGGACCGTAGTTTGAAACCACCATCCGTCCTATACACTCGTAGTCCTAAGTTCTAGAGGACCCCAAAAAGTTCCCAGAGAAGATGGGTCGAATGACGGTTCGTCCTTATGGATGACGGACCGTCATCCGCAACCATAATCCCCAACTCCAGTAGCCTAGGTGTTCTTCCCTAAGGACCACAGTTCAAACCACGGATCATGGTTTGGAACCATGACTCGACCTGTCACACGTGGTTTCCATGAATCAGAGGACCCCCAGTTCCATACCCAGGAACCACGGGTCACATGACGGACCGTTATTCAGAAGAACGGTCCATCCTCTTGAGTCATACTTCCTAGGACCAGAGACCCCTAAACTCTTAGGCAGAACAACGACTCAGGTTGATGGTCCGTTGTTCAGAAGGACGGTCCATCAACCAAGCCGTGATCCCTGAAGCACGATTTTCTACAGATTCTTTTAAACTTTCCCAGGGGTATTCCAGAGTTTTCCTTTCTCTTTTAAGGCCTAAGCTACATTGTTTTATGTTACCTAAGCCTGATTTAAGTAGTCAAAACCTACCTTAAACCTCTATTCTCCAAAATCTATCAGACTTAGAAAGAATAGAAACACAAAGGGCGACAGTTTTCTCTCAAGAATAGGAAAAGGCCTTCACTAAGTTCAGCCCCAAAAATCCAAGGATTTCTCCGTGGATTTCTTCACCAGGTATGTGGGATTTCACTAGTGGGTTCCTTTCACCCATTAGGTCCCTAGATTCTAGTAAATTTTCAGTTCTCTCCAGGTATGTTTCAGACCTAGGGTTCCTAAATCTTAGAAAATTATTGTAATTCAGTTCTTACAGCTTTTATGGTACTGATCACATGTTTCTTGGAGAATTAGTACAGTTTCATGAACAATGCTCAGAAACCCTAACTTGTATATAATCTAGTATTTCATGAATTTGACTTGTTAGGCAGAACAGTTTTATGCCCATGCTTGAGAAATTAAATGCTATAACCTTCAGTATATTTATGTTGCATTCTCGGTCAGTTACCAGCATTTTGAGCTATTCCTTGTTTCAGTATATTGTCCTTACATTCAGTGGGAGTAGACTTAGTATCGAGTGGACTAGGGGATGAGGGCTTAGCTATCAGTTTAGGCTATGACCTTTAGTAGCAGTCCCCAAGTCCCAGAACTACGGCGCCACCATAGGTTTAAATGAGTCAGCTGTCATACTAGACTGTACCTCCTTGTCCCTTGTGGACATCAGTAGTGGATCCACGTCAGACCTATTCATACCCTTGGCAAGGTATGAACACCCTTCCATCCAGGGTTACACATTGGCCCCACAGTTATCTCATCTTGGGGTATGTCGGTTAGTAGTGTCTCCTACAGTCTTGTTCACGTGCATCGACCTTGTATCCAGTATTTACATTCAGTATTCACTTCATCATGATATTCCATGATTTATACTTGGTCATTGCATTCAGTTCAGCTTTCAGTTATATTTCAGCATATCTATTTTCATGTTCAGTTATATACGTGCATATTATTCATTCTAGCCTATATCCTGCATACTCAGTACATTCAAAGTATTGATGCATACTTTGTGCTATATTATTTTATAATGTAAGTTCAGGTACTCAGCATCCAGACCACACTTAGTTTGACTTTCGGTTCGTACTCAACAACTCAGTGGTGAGTCCTCATTAGTTCGAGGACGATAGACATGCTTATACCTTCTGCACTTATTTTTAATTTCAGATTTATTAGAGTTAGCTGGGGGCATGTCCCAGCAACTCTTATTTAGTTAGATGGCTTTTAGACATAGATTCTACTCAACAGTTGTTAGTGCTATTTTCAGTCAGCATTATACTATTTATATTCTTTATATATCCAGACATTTGGGTTCTTCCTGTTTTCAGTTATTTAAACTGTTTTAGCTTCCGCACAATGCATGTTTTACTCTGATTTTGTATAGAAATGCCATGCCATGGGTTAGCTTGGGGTCACTGGTGATACTAAGCACCGTGTTGCGTCCAGGGGGTATCTTCAGAGAGTGACAAACTTGGTATCAGAGCATAAGGTTCAAGTGTCCTAGGATGTCTCCTTCATGGGTGTGAAGCGTGCCACACTTATGGGAGAGGAGCTATGAGGCTTTATTAGGAATAACTTCCCTTCTTTCTTTTCCATCTCGTGCTATGGAGTGTGAACTCTATTTAATCTCCTTCTATTCTAACTCATGCTCTTCACATTTTAGAAAAATACCTCCCAGAAGAGCTAACGCTAGGAATCAACCAGCAGCCCCAGCAGACCCTTTGAACGAGCAAGTCACGCATGCCAAATTCAGGGCTGCCTTCCAAGTTACTCAGCAAGATGCGGTACAAGCTCCGCCTCAGGTTAATCCTGCTGCAGCCAGAATCTGGGACTTCACTCGGATGAACCCTCCAGAGTTTCATGGGTCCAAGTCAGAAGAGGATCCCCAAGAGTTCTTAGAGGATATTCAGAAGGTAACTGACATTATGGGTGTCACTCCAATTGAGAGTGTAGACTTAGCTACCTATCAGCTAAAATGGGTGGCTTACACTTGGTACCGACAATGGAAAGAGTCTCGTTATGCCAATGCAGGACCAGTGACTTGGGATCTTTTCAAGACTGCTTTTCTGGACCGATTTTTCCCACTAGAGCTCAGGGAAGCTAAGGTTCAGGAGTTCATCAACTTGAGGCAGGATGACATGAGTATAAAGGACTATGCTCTTAAGTTCATGCAGTTATCCAAGTATGCTCCAGCGATAGTAGCCGACTCTCGAGCTCGTATGAGCAAGTTCGTGTCGAGTGTGTCTGATGATGTGGTCAAGGAATGCAAAACGGCCATGCTTGTTAAGGAAATAGACTTCTCCAGGTTAGTTACTTATGCTCAACATATTGAGGAGGAGAAGATCAAAGAAAGGGGAGGAGATGCTAAGAGGGCTAGGACAGGTGATTATATCCACTATCAGCAGAGGTCAGAGGGTGGAAATCACTCTCAATTTCACCAAAAAAATTCAGCTCCAGCTCTATCTACTGCTAGTACCCCTACACCTAAGTTCAAGAAGGATAGGCGGGATAGAGCGTCTGGCTCCAAGTCCCAAGGTACTGTCACTAATGGACGCACAAATCCTTTATGTAAGAAGTGTGGTAGGAACCACCAAGGTGAGTGCATGGCAGGCAGCAAAAATTGCTTTGGGTGTGGTAAGCCAGGCCACATGATGAGGGATTGTCCCATAGTCTCTCAGAAGGGTAAGGATGTTCGCCCTCAGACTCAAACTGGTTCTACAGCAGCTCTAGTAGGTCACCCCACTCAACAGGGTGCCTCGTCTAGTACAGGTGGCGGTCAGTGCCAGAACAGATTGTATGCTCTTCAAGCTCGACAAGATCAGGAGGATTCTCCTGATGTAGTCACGGGTACGTTACGAGTCTTTAATACTGATGTTTATGCATTGTTAGACCCAGGGATACACTTTCCTTTATAACTCCATATATAACAGTAAACTTTGATGTCTATCCAGAAACTCTCCTAGAACCCTCCTCAGTCTCTACTCCAGTCACTGACCCAATTATAGCTAGACGGGTATACATAAATTGCCCAGTCACAGTTTCCTAGAAAAGTCACCTCAGCAGATCTTGTAGAGTTAGAAATGGTAGACTTTGATATCATTCTAGGCATGGATTGGTTACATTCCTATTATGCCTCAGTCGATTGTAAAACTAGGATCGTTCGATTTCAATTTCCTAACGAGCCAGTCCTAGAGTGAAAGGGTAGTAATTTAGTGCCTATAGGTTGTTTCATCTCCTACCTTAAGGCCAGAAAGATGATTTCCAAAGGGTATATCTATCATCTGGTTCGGGTTAAGAGTTTAAACTCCGAAACCCCAACTTTTGAGTCAATTTCAGTAGTTAGTGAGTTTCCAAAAGTATTCCCATAAGATCTTCTCGGAGTTCCTCCCGAAAGGGAAATCGACTTCGAAATAGATCTCCTTCTAGATACCCAACCTATTTTGATTCCTCCTTACAGAATGTCTCCAGCTGAGCTTAAGGAATTGAAAGATCAATTGAAAGACCTTCTAGATAAGGGCTTAATCAGACCCAACATCTTGCCCTGGGGTGCTCCAGTATTGTTCGTGCGTAAGAAAGACAGTTTCCTCAGGATGTGCATCGACTACCATCAGTTGAACAAGGTCACAATCAAGAACAAATATCCCATCCCCAGGATTGATGATTTGTTTGACCAACTTCAGGGTGCTAGCTTCTTTTCTAAGATAGACCTCAGATTCGGCTATCATCAACTCAGAGTCAGAGATAGTGACATCTCAAATACAGCCTTTAGAACTTGGTATGGTCACTATGAATTTGTTGTTATGTCTTTTGGACTAACCAATGCTCCTGCAACTTTCATGGACTTAATGAACATGGTATTCAAATAGTATTTGGACTTGTTCGTCATCGTCTTCATTGATGATATCCTTGTTTATTCTCGAAATGAGGAAGAGCATGCCAGTCATCTGAGGATCATTCTGCAGACTCTCAAAGATCGCCAGCTATTTGCTAAGTTAAGCAAGTGTGAATTCTGGTTACAGTCTGTCGCTTTCCTTGGTCATGTGGTATCCAGAGAAGGGATTCGTGTTGATTCCCAGAAAATTGAGGCAGTAAAGCACTGGCCTAAACCCACCTCCCCGACCGACATCAGAAGTTTCTTGGGTTTGACTGGTTACTACCAGCGATTCATTGTAGGATTTTCATCCATATCTGCCCCATTGATCAGGTTGACTCAGGAAAAGGTCAGGTTTTAGTGGTCAGACGAGTGTGAGAAGAGTTTCTTAGAACTAAAGACCAGGTTGACTACAACTCCTATCTTGACTCTACTTATTGTGATGCATCTAGAGTCAGCCTGGGTTGAGTTTTGATGCAGGAGGGTAAGGTCATAGCTTATGCTTCCCGACAGCTTAAGGTCCATGAGAATAACTACCCGACTTATGACCTCGAGCTTGCAGCAGTTGTGTTTTCCCTAAAGATTTAGAGGCACTATTTGTATGGTGTTCATGTTGATGTGTTCACAGATCATAAGAGCCTCCAGTATATGTTCACCCAGAAAGAGTTGAATCTTCATAAGAGGAGATGGCTTGAGTTCCTCAAGGACTATGACATGAATGTGCTCTAGCATCCGGGCAAGGCCAATGTAGTGGCTGATGCTCTAAGCAGACTGTCTATGGGTAGTGTATCTCATGTTGAGGAAGAAAAGATTGAATTAGCCAGGGATGTTCATCGGCTTGCTCGCTTAGGAGTTTGCCTTATGGACACGTCAGATGGTGGTGTGACAGTTTAGAATGGGTCAGAATCATCATTGGTAGCAGAGGTCAAGGAGAAACAAGATAGTGACCCTATATTTCTTCAGTTAAAAGGTGAAGTTCATTAGCAGAAAGTGGAGGTCTTCTCCAAAGGGGGAGATGGTGTGCTTCGCTACCAGGGTCTCTTGTGTGTTCCAAATGTGGGTGAACTACGGCATTAGATCCTTACAGAAGCCCATAATTCCAGATATTCCATTCATCCAGGTGCCACCAAGATGTACCCTGATCTGCAAGAAGTCTATTGATGGAACGGCATGAAGAGGGACATTGCAGATTTCGTGGCTGAGTGTCCCAATTATTAGCAGGTCAAGGTAGAACATTAGAAACTAGGAGATGTGACTCAGGAGATTGAATTTCTACTTGGAAGTGGGAAGTGATCAATATGGATTTCATTACGGGTTTACCTCATACCCGCAGGCAGCATGACTCCATTTGGGTAATAGTGGACAGAATTACTAAGTCAGCTCACTTCTTAGCAGTCAAGACTACAGATTCAGCGGAAGACTATGTCAGACTCTACATTAGTGAGATAGTCAGGCTGCATGTGGTTCCTTTGTCTATCATCTCAGATAGAGGCCCTCAGTTTACATCTACTTCTGGAAGTCGTTTCAGAAAGGTCTTGGTACTCAGGTGAAGCTCAACACAACATTTCACCTGCATACGGATGGTCAGGCAGAGCGTACCATTCAGACCCTAGAGGATATGTTGAGAGCTAGTGTGATCAGTTTCAAGGGTAGTTGGGATGATCACCTACCTCTCATAGAGTTTGCCTACAATAACAACTTCCATTACAGCATTCAGATGGCCCCATATGAGGCACTCTATGGGCGTAGATGTAGATCACCTATTGGTTGGTTTGAAGTAAGTGAAGTAGCCTTGTTTGGACCAGATTCGGTGCATAAAGCTATGGAGAAAGTTCAGCTCATCAGAGACAGGCTTAAAACAGCTCAGAGCCGTCAGAAATTCTATGCAGATGTTAGGAAAAGAGACTTAGAATTTGAAATTGATGAGTGGGTTTTCCTGAAAGTGTCACCCATAAAGGGTGTGATGAGATTTGGCAAGAAAGGGAAGCTCAGTCCCAGGTATGTAGGTCCTTACAAAATCCTAAAAAGGGTCGGTAGTATGGCTTATGAGTTAGAGTTGCCAGCAGAACTAGCATCGGTTCATCCAGTCTTTCACATTTCCTTGCTGAAGAAGTGTGTGGGTGATCCGACAGCGATAATACCCTTAGAGAGTGTGGCTGTGAAGGATAGCCTCACCTATGAGGAGGTTTCAGTTGAGATTCTTGACCATCAGGTTCGTAGGTTAAAGAATAAATAAGTCGCTTCGGTTAAAGTTTTATGGAGGAATCAGTCCATAGAGGGAGCTGCTTGGGAAGCAGAAGCAGTCATGATGTCCAAGTATCCTCACCTCTTTCCCTCCGAGTCAGTTTCAGCTTGAGATAAATGGCTCCTCTTCAGTCTCTCAGTTTACTCTTGTTAAATTCAGTCCAAGTACCTTGTTCCATCAGTTTTCCTTGCATTTCAGTATACCTGCATGTTTATGGAACTCAGTTCAGTTAGATATCAGTTTCTAGTACTCAATTGGTAGGGATTGCAGCTCTTTCCCTCCAAACTCAACTTTTTTAGTCTTAATTCAAGGACGAATGATCCCAAGGGGGAGATATTGTAACACCCCAGAACTTCCAATCCCAGACTAAGCTCAGAAAACCAGTAGAAAATAAAAATTTCAAGAAAAGTTCAAGTTTCCAGGAATCACACTTAGGACTACGAACCGTAGTTTAAAATCACGGTCCATCCTTATGGACAACGGACCGTCATCCACAACCATAATCCTCGACTCCAGTATCCTAGGTGTTCTACCCTAAGGATCACGGTTTAAACCACGGCTCAACATGTCACACATGGTTTCTATGAATCAGAGGACCCCAGTTCCAAACCCAGGAACCACAGGTCACATGACAGACTATTGTTCAGAAGAACGGTTCATCCTGTTGAGTCATAGTTCCTAGGACCAGAGACCCCTAAACTATTAGGCAAAACCACAACTCAGTTTGATGGTCCATTGTTCAGAAGGACGGTCCATCAACCAATCCGTGATCCCTGAAGCACGATTTTCTGTAGATTCTTTTAAACTTTCCCAGGGGTATTCCAGAGTTTTCCTTTCTCTTTTAAGGCCTAAGCTACTTTGTTTTACGTCGTCTAAGCCTGATTTAAGTAGTCAAAACCTACCTTAACCATCTATTCTCCAAAATCTATCAGACTTAGAAAGAATAGAAACACAAAGGGCGACAGTTTTCTCTCAAGAACAGGAAAAAGCCTTCACCAAGTTCAGTCCCAAAAATCCAAGGATTTCTCCGTGGATTTCTTCACCAGGTATGTGGGATTTCACTAGTGGGTTCCTTTCACCCATTAGGTCCCTAGATTCAAGTAAATCTTTAGTTTTCTCCAGGCATGTTTCAGACCTAGGGTTCCTAAATCTTAGGAAACTATTGTAATTAAGTTCTTACAACTTTTATGGTATTGATCACATGTTTCTTGGAGAATTAGTACAGTTTCATGAACAATGCTCAGAAACCCTAACTGGTAGATAATCCAATATTTCATGAATTTGACTTGTTACGCAGAACAGGTTTATTCCCATGCTTCAGAAATTGAATGCTATAACCTTCAGTATATTTATGTTGCATTCTCGGTCAGTTACCATCATTTTGAGCTATTCCTTGTTTCAGTATATTGTCCTTACATTCAGTGGGAGTAGACTTAGTACCGAGTGGACTAGGGGATGGGGGCTTAGCTGTCAATTTAGGCTATGACCTTTAGTAGCAGTCCCTAAGTCCTAGAACTACGGCGCCACCGTAGGTTTAAAGGAGTCAGCTGTCAGACTAGGCTGTACCTTCTTGTCCCTTGTGGACATCAGTAGTGGATCCACGTCAGACCTGTTCATACCCTTGGCAAGGTATGAACACCCTTCCATATAGGGTTATAGGTTGGCCCCACAGTTAGCTCAACTTGGGGTATGTCGGTTAGTAGTGTCTCCCACATCCATGTTCATGTGCATCGACCTTGTATCCAATATTTATGTTCAGTATTCAGTTCAACATGATATGTCATGATTTATACTTGGTCATTGCATTCAGTTTAGCTTTCAGTTATATTTCAGCATATCTATTTTCATGTTCAGTTATATACGTGCATATTGTTCAACATAGCCTATATCCTGCATGCTCAGTACATTCAAAGTACTGACGCATAATTTTGTGCTACATCATTTTATGATGTAGGTTCAGGTACTCAGCATCCAGACCGCGCTTAGTTTGACTTCCGTTCCGTACTCAGCAGCTCAGTGGTGAGTCCTCATTAGTTCGAGGATGATAGACATGCTTATACCTTCCGTACTTATTTTAAGTTTTAGATTTATTAGAGTTAGCTGGGGGCATGTCCCATCAACTCGTATTCAGTTAGATGCCTTTCAGACATAGATTAGACTCAGCAGTTGTTAGTGCTGTTTTCAGTCAGCACTATACTATTTATATTCTTTATATATCCAGACATTTGGGTTCTTCCCATTTTCAGATATTTAAACTGTTTTCGCTTCCGCACAATGCATGTTTTACTCTGATTTTGTATAGAAATGCCATGCCATGGGTTAGCTTGGGGTCACTGGTGACACTAAGCACCGTGTTGCATCCAGGGGTAGCTTCGGGGCGTGACATAAACCCCCTTTTTGCTCACTGATTGAGGGAGGTTTTTTGGGTAGCATAGTCTTGGAGAGTCATTTTCTCTGACTGTTGGGGAAACTTGAAGAATCAAGAGAAACGAAGTAAAAATCATACCGTTCTCTTTTGGTTCTTGAGTATTCGAGGTCTGCCTTTCTCTTGCTATCTGAAAACCAAAAACGTTAAGCTTTCAGTTCGTCGAAAATTCTAGGTTGTCCGGTTGAAGCTCAACTCGTCTCGTCCCAGTTTTGCTGCTCAGAAAAAGATAAAATCACTCATTTACTTTACTTTTTTTTAAAGTGTCATTCGTGTATTGGTTTGCTGTGTTTGGTTTACTGGTATCGAGTTTCCATTCGTAGTTTGGTTGGCTGTGTTGGCTTTGCTTTGATCAAGAGAAGTGATGAGTTGAGCCTTTGGGGAATAGTTGAGCCCGGGATGGGCTTTGAACTTACCAGTTTGGCTCGTC
Organism: Jaltomata sinuosa; assembly: GCA_003996215.1. Lineage (NCBI taxonomy): Eukaryota > Viridiplantae > Streptophyta > Magnoliopsida > Solanales > Solanaceae > Jaltomata > Jaltomata sinuosa. The sequence continues at coordinate 377,780 of QJPP01001339.1, read as the reverse complement.
CCAGGTGCTCCTAAAGACCTGAAGCTCCTTATTTTCCTCTCTGGATGCTGTTTTGAGAATGAGTGGCTAGTATGTTTGTTTCTTGTATGGTATAAAGGATTCTCTGTTGAATTTGCTGAAGCATGTTCCTTCATTATGACATTTTTAAGTGCTAGTTCCTTGTTGATTAATGGATATAGCTCACTGTTCTTCACTGTTAGTTTGGTATGTTCCTGCCGTCGTTTCTCAGTCAGATGATGGTCCAAACAACCATCAAAGTTGATAGATGACCTTGTTTTGAGGTGTGTTCAAGGATCTTTACGGTCTATAAGTTCATATAGGATCCATGAACCGTAGTTCTATCCTTAAATGAAATTTGAGGTGTGCCTAAAGTTGTGGATTTTCTTTTCCTTTTGTCACTGTTTGTTGTGTATGATCTCATGTAATATCACGTTCTTATCATCATGCTTTTCTCTCCATCCATGACTGTTGGAAATTCTTGTAGAAGTTTATTTGGCTCTTGTGTTTGAATCGACCATTTTTCATACTAATTCTTAGAATATAGTGTTAGAAGTGGGGTGAATCCCTTTGAAGTTGACTGCTAAAGTTTTTCATTAGCAGTAGGGAGCTCTAAAAGAGAAATGAATTAATTTTTAGCTAGTTCCAGCCTTCTGTTATGATGATATGATACCTAAGCCTTTTGAATGCTAAATGATATTTTATATAACTTTAAATCCTCTATAGCTTTCATCTTTAACTGAAATCAGAGTATGTCTTAGATGGTTATCTTGTTGATCATGAAATTCTAATTCACTAAGATTATTCCTCTCCATTTTGAGTATCATTTATGTGGTAGTATGTAAATAGTAACTCGACTGTATCCTTCCCATGTTTAAAATGATCAAACCATTTGGTGTTGTAAGACTCTTGCTTAGATTTTGTTATGATTCATAACTTGAAACTTTGTTTGGAATTGGTAACTAATCTTTATCCCATTTTCTTTGCATAAACGCGATACATCGAGTCCAATTGGACTCCCGCCTTGCATCCTTCTCCCTGGAGTCAACTGATATACATTGATACATGTCAGTATACCAGTGATATACAATATTATACAGCGATACGCACCTAAAGGGAAACTGATATACATGAGGAAATCATAAATGGAAGCTGATATATATTTTTGGGAGCTGAAAATGTGAAGTATACAGCTGATATACAAAATGTATACAGCTGATATACAAGATAGAAAATGGACCAAGTCCATTAAATTTCCAGCCCAAAGACTGGAATGATTTGACAAAGGGCCTGGAAGCCCAATCTCTTCCCTCTCTCTTATCTTATTTCTATTTAATCTAGTTTGAATTATTTGTATGTAATTAGTTTTAACTAATTCTCTTAATTAATTTAAATAAATCCCCTAAAGTGTTGTCGTTTCTAGCTTTATCTTCGTTTTTAGCTTTTCTTGCAATTTGTTCTATCTAAAATCTGGTCACTTAATTTAGTTGGGTTTAAAAATGAGAAAATTAGATTTTGTGTTCACTTGCCTAAAAAATAGATTTTTCAAATAAAATGGCTATTTCTTCATCCATGGCTTAACAAAGTTTTCTTCGGTTAAAAATGGATTCTCCTTGATATAAAAGAACTTTCTTAAACTCGTCTTTTCTAAATATCGACTTTTTCATAAAAATTAGTTGAAATAATTCCTTAACTTTTTCTTGTCATTTAAGTTAATATTTTCTTAACAATTTCTATTTGATAGAATAAATCACTCTCTCCCCAAACTCTTTTCTTCAAAAAATTGATTTCTCTAATTATTAATAAATAAGTTCTTCTTGGTTCAAAAAGAGACTTTTCTTTTAATTTGAATAACTTTGCTTGAAATCATAGTTGCTTTTAAATAAAATTTCCTTCAACTTGAAAGAATGAATTTTCTTTAATCGAAATAATTTATTCTTGTCTTGGATGGATTAATAACATGTTTTTCATGTATAAACTCTTTCAAAATTAGTCATTTTTAAGTTAGTCAAAATTATTTTTTGGTTAACCATTTTTTAAACGGACGTTTTAAGTGCCTTAAAACTCTTCTTAAGACGTTATTTGAACCCTTACCCATTTTCTCTCATTTTAAAGATTTATTTCTGTTTTTAAGTCTTTGAAATTCTTTTAAGTTTTCTTAATTTCTTTATAAAAAATTATGTGGCGACTCTGTTTTGTTTTAGAATTATTTTGGAATTTTCTTTTAAGTTTTGGAATAATTTCTAAGTGTCAAAAATCATTCTTCTTTAATAATAAATTTTGAAAAGGGATAAAACACACATGACCTACTAATTACCCGGATTATGCAAAATTCTATTTTTCAGGCCAAACTGTGATCGTTCCACCCATTCTCGGGCTTTTCCACCATTAATTCACTTAACTTTATCATTTTCATGGATATATTTAGAGAATTATGGCTAATTGATCATAATCCAATAATAATATTCAATACCCAAGAACTTCTACGCCCTAGAATACCATTTTCCCCAGATTCCACCATTCCTAGGTCAATACAAACCTTCCCCCAAGTCCATAACTAGTAATTCTACAATATAGGAAAGATATCATTAAGTTAGGGGAGTGAAATTCTTACCTTAGGGATGAAAAATGGTAAAGAACGGAGTTGAAATTGCCCAAATCGCCCTTTCCCTTCTCCAAAACGCTCTTGAGGAAAAATTGAATGTTTTGAGAAAGTTTCTGCATTAAATCCCGACTCAGTAGCATCGAATTTAGGAGTAAATAAAAATATAAAAGAGAAAAAAAATGGAAAGTTAATTGAACTTTTGAGCACAGTGCACTTTTTTTTCTTTTCCTCATCAGAATGGTACTTTATTCGTTCCAATTTACGTGTCTTACTTTTCTTTTTGATCGGTCTCAAAAAGAGTGTTTCTTTTTGGAAAAGAAAATAATGATTCTATGTGCTACTGGCATTCCCTAATATTACAAAAAATTAATATCAAGAATTAAGGAAAAACATACCAAACCATCACTGAATGACCAGATACACCAGAAGCAAGGAGCAAGAGACTGAGAAGGATTGTAATTGCAGCTCTACCATGTTGATGTCCTACTCCCATGGCCTTAAAATCTATAACTTTTGTAATAAGGAGGAAATCTCCACTTTATCTCCACTTAGTTACTGGCAATGCTTCCCCTCTATAAGGTATTATAACATTTTCTATACTCTGTCCCGTAAGCTTAGGAAGCAACTGAAATGTAAAGTATTGGACATGCTCAAATGCACAAATTTAAAATTGTTTGGTTGGGGATACTGAAGTGGCAAGGTATCTATTGAACTCCTATGGATTGGAATCAAGCACTACAGTGGGTCATTGACCATGCTAGGGGCAGAAACAATAAGGCAGAAGTCTATGAAATGGTGTTGGCTTCATTTATCACATATGGATTGAAAGGAAAAACAAAAGTTTTCAACAAAAGGCAAAGGACCCTCCCCTCCTACTTTACTTATCAGACATATCATTCAAAAAGTGTTCTATAGGGGGCAGCTTAGGCCTAGACTAGCACAAAGACTGGACCACCTCAATTACTATCCATAGGTCCTAATAGTTCTTTCATGATTGTGTCATGATCATGGTGTATTTTGTTCTTGAGATAAGTATTTTAGATGTTTGATCGATACTCTACTAGTCTGGGGATGTCCAGTCAAGTTTTTTTTCCTTTGTACGGAAACGTTTACTTAGTATACAAAATTTATTTTATTACCAAAAATAATAATGATCACATCTGCTAACTTACTAATTAACTTCTAACTCAAGTGCCCTTAGAGAAGCATAGGTTGCAGTTTAAAAAACTTGTACTATATCACAAAAATAATTGCAGTTCCTGTGTGAGTACTCTAAAGCCATATGGAGTGAGCTTTTACACTAGCAAGGAGCTCCTACACAAGCATTTAAATGGGCTGAAGAGTTGGAATAGTCACAGGCACATGCTAAAGGCAAGTCTGCTGCTGCAATTTACAGAATGGCCTTGGCAGCATAAGTTTACAGTATTTGAATTGAGAGGAATAACATTGTCTTTCAGGCTAAACGTACTGATCCACAAGTTGTTAATTTCTTTAGATGATTATACAAGATATCTTCTATAGAGGATCCTGAGAAAGTGTTTAGGAAGGAAGCTTGAGAGATAAATGTATACCCCTTGTTGTTTTAGTAGCCTGTAGTTGATCCGATGTACTAGATGTTTGTTTTCCAGTTTGCTAGCGGCTCTGATAATAAAATTCTTGTTTTTTTTAAAAAGAAACAGAGAATATCAATCTCAGAGAAAAAAGCAAAAGAGACCATGAGTGAACTTACTACTAGATATCGATGGAGATAGACATCGCTGAGGAGTTCGTCAAAAAAATAAATGGATGAATAATAGTAGTACCTTACAAGAAAGAACTCAATATAATCACTACCATGTAATAAATTTACAAGAGTATACAATTCTTACGTGGCATCTAATTAGTGTTGCATCTTTGTCCTCTCTTATGAGTTTCTTCCACTTGTTTGGAAGCGAAATTTTTTGTTGGAAATTATCCCCAACTCATTGGATAGTTTTGCTGATTGAATTGACTTAGTTGCCCTTCCTTTATCAATTGAGATCTCTATTTTCATTTTGTTTCTCATAGACTTCTTCATTTTTTCAAGACCTTTCCCTCCAGTCTTGCCACAACCTTTTCTGATTCTAGCGGAATCATCTGATGGAAAAAAGTCAGTTTAAAATACCACCCAAATCTAAAAATGACAAGAGTATATATATAGATATATTTACACACGACAGTAAGGCACAGGATGAAGACTAAAACAACTGAAAATTTTACTTTATTTTGTTGTGTCTTAACAGACAACTAAGTCAAGAAATTCATCGAGAAAACATAGAGAATATAAGAGAGAGATAATAGCATATCTTTTGATCGTTCAGATCATACCCGCTGATTATAAATTTCACAGAAAACATAAAATGTTGTTAGATTCCAAAGATGTAGATCACAACACCTATGCATTCAGAAAAAGGTTAAAATTGAGCATATTAACAAAGTAGGTACCTTTACATATCTAGTTTTTATGTCATGATGAGGGCTTAGTAATATAACCAAATATAAAATTAAAAAAGTCAGACATCACAAAATCATGTCAATCCTGTAAAATTCAGGAAAAGATTGGAAAATTGCACACTCAAAAATGACTTAGTGTAAAATGATTTATGCAAGTTACAACGCGCAACCAAAATTTCCAAAATACAACAGAACACAAAGGAATCTGAAACTTAATGTTTTTGTTCTAATAACTGTATATTGGCAACGGTCATCAATTTATCAAATTCATACAATCTAGAAGCAACCATATATGGGGAAAAGCCATAAAAAAAGGCTAAATTTGAGAATCTAAAAAGTTGCCTTTTTCTTCTGCTATTTTTAAAAAGAGAATTTGAATCTGTTGAATCAAGTAAAAATGGGCCACCTACAGATAATTTGCAGATTTTTACTACTATTATGGAAGTAAAGTCCACACCCTTATCTTACAGTGTGTTCATGTTATACTCATCATATCACCCTAAAGCATATTTCCCATTTTACAGCTTACTATACAAAAAACCCTCACTTATTTAACTTCATAATTACAAAATGATCAGCTCCCAAAAATTATATCTTTTAATAGCTATATGTAAAGTGTATAAATCTCCAAAAAATAAATTACAGAATTGAAAGTCATACTTTCTCAGTTTTTCTCAAGAAAGAAGAAAAAGTAAAAGCGAATAGAAGAGAGAGATGAGAAACTTTCTTTCTCAAGGTTCTGAAAAGATAAAAGTGGCCATTTTCTTTCATGTCATAAAAAAAAAACAGTCCTTCTGGTGACAACATTCAAGCTGGAACCAACTTCAAGCCTATCATAGATAGCTACGAGGGGAGGCTTAGCAACTTAAAGTGCGAAAGGGAAGAAATATTTTTCAAATACTACCTTTACTTCGCGAATGTAATACAAAATATATTCACACGAAGGGAACTAAAAGAGTTGTTCCTTTTCAAATTTCTCATTTCTTTAATTTATTTTACTGCTTTGAGCTGGTGGTCTATCGAAAACAGCCTCTCTACCTCACATCGAGGTAGTGGTACGGACTGCTTACACTCTACTCTCCCCAGACCCCACTGTGTGGAAATATACTGGGTATGTTATTGTTGTTGTTGTTGTTTAATTTATTTTACTAGGGACCAAATTGAATAAAGGAAAGATATGAAATGTTGCTTGATTTTGCAGAACAGACGAAGAACCTCATCTACTGCTTCACATTTCTATACAATTATTGTCACATTTGCTTGAACTCTATGAATCACTGCTTAGATACAGAGATATACTCCTAGGCTAGTTTTATACTGAAGGATAAAGACAACACCAAATCTCTGCGTACATCTAGTTTCTGCATTAGCGCAATGCTAATGATACTTGTTTTTGGGGTGGGGTGGGGGTCTCTCAAGGAAGAAAGTGAAGGGGACAAAGATAAATTTAGCAATAGCTCTACTCAAGATATTAATTTCCACTTCATGAATTAATGATGGTCAAAGAATAGTTCTTGTCCAAGAGAACCATGATTAATGATGGTCAAAGAATAGTTCTTGTCCAAGAGAACTACATTTTATCTATAGAGAACCTAGAAATCTTTTATATGTATCAAAATATTGAGACATCAAACTGTAATTGCTAAATACAGAACAAAGAAAAGGCAGAAGGAATAGACATACTACCACATTTTAAGGAGTAGATATTTAAATGATCAGAATAAGTTAATATAGGAAAATTGACTCATTTCAACTTCAAGGCAAAGAAGCTATGACGATAGTTCAAGTTTTTTTTATTGTTACTGGCTTGATTATTAAAGCTATGCGTGAGAACTCGTAAATAATGTATGATAGAGAGAGCTTACTTCCATTAATGATAGAGAGCTCCTGAAATATATTGTAAGTGTAACTGTCATAGTTGGCAATTAGCAGTGTGCCCACAAATTCTAACTTTGGAACTGACTTGTGTAAAAACTTTTTTCTTGTACCCGGTGCATCCAAATGTTCAGGCACCAAATGACTTGAAATTAATACCTTCCTTTCCTTACGGTTATATTTTTGGAGTGCATCTATCATACTTGAGTCACCAATCCTCGCAAAAGCTTCAGGTGCTAAAAGAAAATATTTTCTTCTTTGAAGATTTTGGCTGCAGGAAGAGGCAATTATAAATGATGATGAACATATGGCAGAATTCATTTATGCTTGTAGAACTAAACCACAGGTTCACCAATCAAATCCCTTTGCAAAACATAAACTGTGGTAGTCAGAGATGTGTAAAATTCTAAATTGATCACTTCACAAGTGATAATTACACAGTGTTTGAAAGTGCTTATGATTAAGCGACATTCAAATGTCACATTTTCTTGGCAACATAAACCAAAGACAGAAAATCTAGGAAACAAGACTGAACATTGTGATGAGAATGATTTAGCAAGAAGTTAACTTGCAAACACACTCTTCTCATAACTCTTGCAGAGGATAGTCACTAAAGTTACCCAGATACTAAATTTGAGAGTAAGTAGTCAACATTATCCTCAATTTGTACCCTCTGTTACAATTCATTTTTAAACTCAATTAAAAGTATCTCATAACTTGACTATTTATGTGAAATGAAAGAAAAGAGGAATATTGGGGGTTGAAGAGATTGCAGGTTGGTCTCTGTGAGTATTTGGATAGGATTTGGCCGACTTGGGCTTGAAAAGGTTTGAAAAAGACAGAAAATTATGCCCAGTGTCCTCTAAAGTGTCCGATCTTGAATATTTGTCCCCGCTTAATATTTTTTTTTTTAAAAATGACCTTTAACTTGAAATTTTCTTTTTAAATATTTTATGTTGCTCCTCAGGCCTCCTCAGGTTTCTGGTCTTGAAATATCCTGAGTGTCTACAAAATGAGCAAAAGTTAAAACTTATGCCTGATGGGAGACATACCTAAGTTCTAACTTTTTCCTATAAGGCAGAACTTCTGGTCAATTGAACAAGTTTGCTGTCTTAAAATTTTCTGAACGTATGCCTTATGGGCAAAAGTTATATAGAACTTATGCATGAGGGTAACATATCTAGGTTCTAACTTTTTTCCTATAAGGCAGAACTTTTGGATTGAGCAGGCTGATGGATAACATATCTAGGTTCTAACTTTGTTCTATAAGGCAGAACTTTTGAATTGAGCAGGTTCATTGTCTTAAAATATTATGAACGTCTGCCTTATGGACAAAAGTTAGAATTTTCTGAAGTGAAGACTATTTTTTAAAGAATTTGTTAAGGAAGGCCAAAAAGTCAAGACCACTCATTATGAAGGCCAGTTTTGTAAAACTTTTTTTATAGGGGTCAAAAAATCAAGACCAATCCATCCTAGTGCCATTTTTGAACTTGACCTCGAAAAATAGCTAAGATGAAAAGTTGATCTTTAAGAGTGAAAATGTTCAAAATGGAATTTAAAAATTAATCAATCCTCTAAAAGTCGTAGCCAAAAGTATTTCAAACATAACCGACTTGCATTGCAATTATAACCAATTATTAATAAAATACTCAAATTAAATCAATTATTTTCTACTTAAAGATATTTAAGAAATTAAGACTATTTGTAGTAAAATTGAGATGTATCATTTAATCAATTTACTAATTAAGCTTCTAGATTTAACAAAGTAAAATAATTATTTTGTAATAATGGAGTAATTATCATAATTAAGTTGCAAGTGACTTTAATCTGATAAAATTAAATACATACTCAATTTGAACACTTGTTTTTTTTAAATAAATTGATTTTTGAATTAATAAGAAGACACAATTAATATTTTAAATTATTTAAATATATAATAATATATTAAGGTATTTTGCTAAATGAAATGTCAAAATAGCACCAAAATAATTTACTTTTTTTACATTTATAAATAGTTATTTCACTCAGTTTGAAATTCAGTATCGCGGTAAATATTTGGATTCGATTCCAAGTTGCTACATTTTTTATATATATTTCTGCAAAAATGAGGAACTTAATAGGTTTTATAAAAAAATGAAGGACGTCCCTTAATTTTAACCGAATATCTTCGTCGATTTCTTAAACTAATCCACTATTTTTTTATGCTATTGAGTCTCTCGATTTTAATAGTGACCCTATATTGTGGAGATTACTAACCCGCCATGAATTGTGGCATTTATCAACCTCCACAATTTAATGCAATTTGTGGAGGTTATCACAAACCACAACACAAAAAATTATATAGCGGGAGTCAAAATAAACACTATAAAATGATCTTGTAGTAGGGGTTCTTAAGACCTCCACAAATAAACCTCCGCAATTTAGTGATAGAAAATAGTTAATAAAAAATCCACAAATATTCAGAACTTTTACAAAATATAGGCTTGCAAGTCGACATTATCTTCGTATAATTGCTCTATGTGATATCACGACCCCAACTCACATTAGGTTTTAGGTTTGCACTGTCACTTGCCTTTTCGTAAGATATAGTTCAACATTATCATATCATTATGTGATTTCGTCATGTTATTCCTATAGAGCGCGCTTGAAAAAAATATTTATCACTTGTCATGATCACTTGTAATCGTAAATAAGCGTAACTAAATATTTTTTTATATTTAGCTATAAATTTTTTTTGTAGCAAATAGTTAAATTATTCAGCTACAATTTTAAATCTTCTCTATATAAACATTGTATATTTTGTAATAAAATTATATTGTCACTAAGGCACAGGTTAAATAGAGACAATAAAATGATCATCACTAATTTCTTATATTATTAGTGACAAAAACTAATATCACAATTAAATATCAAAATTTGTGGCTAAAGCTTACAACATTTAACTACAAACTCTAATTTGTTGCTATTGCAATAACTTAATTTTTATGATAAAAATTTTCGTGTTCAAAATTGTAACTAATTTAAGACAAATAATAGTTTTTCACAAATTGAATACATTATTAGTGACAAAAGTTAAAGTCACAATTAAATATAAAATTTTGTGGCTAAAGCTTACCACATCTAACTACAAATTCTAATTTGTCGCTATTACAACACCTTATTTTTTGTGACAAATTTTTTTCGCATCCAAAATTGTAACTTATTTAAGACAAATATTAATTTGACACAAATTGGATACATTATTAGCGACAAATTAAATGTGCCAATGATAGCCTAAATTTCGTCAGTAATGGTACTTAATAAATGGCGCTAAAATATTTTTTGGTGGGAAATTTTAGTGGACAAAACATTGCTACGAAATAGTATGTTTCATCATTAAAAGTATGTTGCTCGTGTATTTAAACATGAAATATAATTTTTATCACAAAAAGTGAATAATTAGTGACGAATTTTATGTCGTACCTAATAATTTCGTAGCTAAACATCATATTTGTTGGAGTGTTTACACCCGCTTTTTACTTTAGTATTTTGTTTTGAATTGTGAATTATGACAGATTTCCCAATTCCCCCCTTCCTTTACTTTTTATTGTGTGCGAACAAACTACTCGTTGTGAAGTCTTTTCTTTTCAACCGACTTGGCTAGTCACAAATTCCCTTGGGACCGACCCTGAAACTCATCGGGTACTGTAAATGTGTTTTGCTCTAACGATCGTCGATACTTCCTTCTAGAGAGTACACTTAAGTGTTATCAAAAATGGCGCCGTTGCCGGAGAATTAGTTGATTAGCCTTTTTGATTGTGAATTAAAATCACTTTGTAGAGTGTTTGTTTTTTTTCTTTTTTATTTTGGTTTGTTGTTTTTGTTCATTGGCTGCAGGTAGTCCATGAGTGAAGCGCACGAAAATGAGAGTGTCAACAAAAGCTTCAACGGGTTCATGGACGCAGACAATGAACCCGTGCCTCCAATGGGAGTAGGTGCAATCCGCCTACCCCCACATGCAATATTTCACGTTACTAGCACAATACTCCATTTAATACAAATGAAGGGAATGTTTGGAGGAGCATCCCGTGAAGATGCCAACATGCACATTTGCAATTTTGTGGAGATATGTCAACCATTCGTATTCTAAAATATCTCCCAAGAATCCATCCGACTTCACCTATTCCCCTTCTCTCTAACGGAGGAAGCCACAGCTTGGTTGGAGGAATTGCCGGATGGGTCAATCATCTCTTGAGCTGAGTTGGTAGATCCCTTCACAACTAGATTCTTCCCTCCATCGTGAATGATGCAACTAAGGGATGAAATTACCAACTTCCGCCAACTTCCCGATGAGCCTCTACATGAGGCATGGTTGAGATTTAAGAAGAAGCTTGTGTTGTGTCCTAACCATGGTTTGTCGGACCACGTCTTGTTACAAAGCTTCTTTAGATCTTTGAACTCGATGAATAAGTCTATGGCCAACAATCTTGGAGGCGGCACCTTCATGAATCTATAATTTCCTATTGCCTCGGCCCTTCTAGAGAGAATGACCAAGACTAACCAAGCTTGGCACACATGGGAGGCAGATATTCCAACCTTGGGAGTGACAACATCCATCTTAACAAATGAGATGCGGAGGAAGGATGAAGAGAGGGATGAGACCATGGAAAAAATGATGACACAAATAGACTTACTTGCCAAGCATATGATGGGGGCAAGTGGTGCTAAAACCGTGAATGCTGTGAGTACACCAGAGATCAAGGCTAGTGATGGAGAGCTAATGACCTTCGTGGATGGTAAACTTGGCTATTTGTCAGCGGGTTCTCATTCCGGGTGTTATCGCCTGAGAGATGAGAATCAAGGTTGGAATAGGGACAAGGAATGAGATGGAAATTGGAGGGACCGAAACAAGGATGGTGATAGATATAATCACCAGAGTTTAAACCTATATGTGCCTCCAAATAAGTCGGACTCTCTATACCTACCCACCACAAGCAATCCCAGACACTCAAAGATTGAGGACATATTGTCCTTGGTTCTAAAGAAGGTAGATAATACTAACACCGGGGTTAATGAGCTTAAAAGTGAAGTTTCAACACTCCATCAAACCGTGAGCTCTCATTCGGCCTAAATTAAACATCTTGAGGCCCAAATGAATCATCTATCCACTCAAATGAACCTGAAAATGAAGGGAACACTTCCTAGTGACACCACTGCAAATCCTAAAAATAATACCTATGTCATGGCGGTTATTACTAGAAGTGGGAGAACAAGTGGAGTAATGAAAGAGTGTGTTGTGGAGCCGATTATTATAGCAAAGAAGCCTATTGTTGAAGCCGTCATTGAGCCAAGGGATAAACAAAAAGAGATCATGCATGATAAAGTTGTTGAAAACCCGAGGGTTGGGGTGAAGCTTGATGCATCCAATGCCCCGGTGAGTGTTGATGTTGATGATGAGAGGGAGGAGGCTAAATCTCCTCCCCAAGTTGCTATTGATGTTGAGAAAGACCCTGCTATTTATCAAAGTGTGCCAGCCACACTACCAAAGGAACTTCCCCCATACCCTCAAAGGCTAACTAAGAAGAAAGAGGAGCAAAAATTCAATAAGTTTGTTGACATGTTCAGCAAGCTTTCGATAAATATTCCTTTGGTTGAAGCCTTAAGCAAATTCCGGGGTATTCCAAGTTTATGAAAGAGTAGCTCAAAAAGAAGAAGGTTGTCAATGTGGGAACCGTCGAGATATCACACAGCTGTCACTGTGATGACAAGCAATGTTGCTACAAAATGGGATGATCCGGGTGCATTCACCATACCATGTACTATTGGGCTATTTGTGTTCCGTAAAGACTTATGTGATCTAGGGGCAAGCATCAACTTAATCCCCATAGCTATCTTCAACAAGTTAGGATTGGGTACACCCAAACCTACATCTATGAGGCTACTCATGGTTGATCGGCCCATTAAGCGTCCAGTAAGAATATTATTTGACGTATTGGTGAAGGTCGACAAGTTCATTCTCCTGGAAAACTTTGTGATCTTGGATTGTGAAGTAGATGTTGAGGTGCCCATCATTTTAGGGTGACCATTATTAACCACGGGGAGAGCACTTGTGGATTTTAAACTTGGTGAACTTATGTTCTGAGTTGGAAGCAAGGTAGTGATATTCAACGTATGCCAATCCACAAGGCCTCCAGATGAATTGAGGGTAATCTCGGTGATAGAGTTGGAGGGCAAGCTTGATCATACCCTTAAGGAGTGTGAAATGGGCAAGACACCTAAGATTGAAGAGTTTCAAAATCGGCAACATGATGATGTTTTGAGGATGTTGAAGGAGCAATTCCCCTTATTGGGATGGGGACACACCAACTATATTGGCATGTTATTTGACAATGACTAAGGTTGAGGTACTATCGTCGAGCTGCTACGTAAAATCAAGCTCTTCTTGGGAGGAAACCCAAGTGTTTTTAGTTTATTTTGGTTATCTTTTGTTGTTTTTAGTTTGTTTTAGGAATGCAAGGAGCAGAGGAATGACTAAGTGGAAAAATAGGGCAAAAAGGGACGTGCAGAGGACCGTGCAGTTCGCACAAGCCATTGTACGCATCGCATTGCCCAACACATGCCAAACCAAAAGGCTGGGAAGAAAAATAGAAATTGGAGGCGATGTGCACTAGGTTGTGCATTCCGCATGAGCCCAAGTGCACGCCGCACCTCCATTGCATGATGAAATAGAAAGCTGGCCAAGTTTGGGGCGTGAAAAGGTAAGGTGAGAAATGACATGCAGTCCGCACAAGGGCTTGTGTGAACCGCACGTCGCGATGCACCAAGGTATAATTCAAATTTTAATTGACCTAACTTGTTGACCGACCCGACCTGGAGATCAACCCGCTCAATTTTCTTCTTCTTTTCCACTTTAAATCCGCCACCCTCACCTTTTCTCTTCATATTTTCTCTTCAACTCTTCAAATTCTCTTCCAAAACCTCCCACGAATCCCTCAAACTTCCCCAAACTTATCTCCTCCTCTCACCCAATATCCACTGCCGCTTCACACATGCCACCGTCGTTAGTTTCCGAGAAAGGTTGTAGGGACACCATTGTTTCTCTCCAAAAGCTTCAATTTTCACTTCTCCTCATTTAATCTTCACTTGTGGTAAGTTTTTCAACGTTAAATACATGTTTTTATGTTAATTGAGAACTCATATTGTAAAGCATGCTTGTTAAATTACCATGTTGATTTTTGGGTGAGATTCAAAAATTTTGGGTCCCCAATTTTGAATTATGCTATGGATTTTTCTTAGTATCAACTTGGTAGAACTTGATATTGTGATTATGCATATTGATTGTAGTAGTTTTTAGCTTTAAAAATTGTGTTTGAGGTGAAGTCTGAGTAACTCACTTGTTATTGATACATGATTTGGCCTTATGATAGATTGGGTGACGTCATTCTTAAGGGTAAATCATCATTTTTCATAAGTTTTGGTTGAGAATTGTTGTGTGGGGCTGAAATTTGCTACTATAGTTTGCCTATGTTCTTTGTTGAATATTTTGTTGGGTATATGATCTTGTGCAGGGAGGTAGCAATTGTTATTGAAATTTTATGCCTAATTATTGCAATTGACAGCTTGATGATAGACGGGGTAACGTCCTTCTTAAGGGAAATCATTGAGTTCCTCTTTTGTTTTGATTGGTGATAATGGAATTTTGGGGAAGTCTGAATACCCGGATAAATTTGTGGTCATATTATGTTTTTCCCCTGAATGTTTAATAACTGTTTGTTTACTGTTTGGTGCCAAGTTCTTCATGCAAATCTAGCTCCACGAATCACATGTGTATTTCAAAAGAACGCAAGGAAAAAAATATTCCAATTATGCTATGATGCGTTTCGCATGTGGTGCATGGATCTTAATGTTTGGAACGCACAAGGTACCAGACCTGCTAAAAAATTGGTTCCAGCTCACTGTTTTGACTTGCAAAGCAGGGTACGATGCACATTCTGGTGCATGCACACCGCACCAGCAATCACACCTCAGTGGAATTTTTTTTGAAGGATCTGATAGCTCATGCGACGTCATGTGCGACGCGCATAATGGCTTGTGCATTTCGCACATGGTCCGCATGAGCTGTCAAACACCTCCTTCATTTTTCTACTCCTTTGCATTATGTTTTTGTAGTTTGTTAGTTTCTCTGTTGTGAACAAATACCTTGTGATTGCTGCTAACCTCTATTTGTAGGACTATGCCTTCCAATAGGCTCCACCAAAAGAGGTGTGACTCAAATCAAGCCTCAACGTCCACAAATGAAGGCTTGCCTGTGCAAAATGAGCCTCATACTGATCCTCTAATCTGATTCGGCCTCGAGGGGATGGAAGCATACTATTTACAGTTTTGGGAGAAACGACCAATTTTTAAAGAAAAAGGGTTGGATGTGGAAGTATTTGAAGCTGATTTCCCAAATATCCACAAGCAGTTTCGGGAACAAATCTGGACTTACTTTGCCAAGACTCCGGGCCCATATATCTCGAAGTTGGTGCATAAATGCTACGCCTCCTATCGGGCTAGGAAAGACATTCTAAAACATAAAGGTCTAATAAGCAAGCTCCCATGTCTCGATTCTGTTTAGATGAGAGGAAAGGAAATAGGCATCACACCTACGACCATCCACTTTGCTATATGGGATGATGAACCAGTCCCCGAGTCGCAGTATATGGAGCGTGTAGCTACAAAGGAGAACCAATATGAGTGGTTTGCAAGTATAATCACTGAGGGAACCCCTCTTTGGGGTATTTCAGAAGGGCCCATTCATCGCTCTGACCTCAAGTTTGAAGCTCGAATATAGTTAGATTTTGTGTGCACTGGACTTATTCCAACCGGTCACAAAACAAAGGTGACCATAAAGATGGCTATATTGATTGCTTGTGTCATGGATGGTTTTGCATTACATGAGGGGGAGATAATAGCCGGACAGTTGAAGAGGAGAGCAAGACAAGAAAACACCTCCATGGCCTTTCCTGTTCTCATTTGCCTCATGTGTTTCCAAGAAAACTGCCCGCGGATTCATTCTTTAGATAAAATTAGCTGGGCTAACGGAATGGTTCAATTGGAGACGAGGAGAGATAAAGATGCCCCGCTTTCCAAGAGAAGAATCCTTGCTCAAATCCCAAGTGCTACTGTAAGATCTGAGATTGTTGCTTCTAATCATTTGGACTGTCCATCCCCGTCTCAAGCGGCATCAAACACCACTCACATGGCTCCCCCAACAACATCGAACTCAGGTAATTTTCCTAAACTTGCCCGTCTTTCCCAACATAATGAGGACCGCTCATACAAGATGGCTAAAGTCATCCCACACATGATCCAATCCGCTATTAAATTGGCTTTTAAGCCACTAGTGTTAAGTGTGAGCAAGCTTTATGCTAGAGTGGATACGATGGAAGTAGAGGTTGAGGAACTCAGGCAAGAAATACCACACGTTGAGCCAAAGATTCTTACTTGGGATCTTAATCTACCGGCCCCGAGTTCAATATCTTCTCTGAGGTATGCTAGTCCACCCGATGATTGGTGCATGGGTTGGGACCCAGATGATAACGAGGGAATATCCGAGACACAAGAAAAAGTGAATTTCCCAGAACCTCCCATGTTTTATATGAGAGAAGAGGGATTTCAGCCTAGGTTCTCATACCATGAGTTGATGACATATTCAGACAATTGGGAGGTCATGGAACTAATCGGCCTCATTCAAGTCCGATGGGACCCATTTATTCCATCGATGAAGGGATTTCAAATAGACCCAAATCATGCCTACATCCTACCACCAGCACCATCAGTCCCACCAGCACCTCTACCTCCTAGGCCACTACATTAATTCTACTCGCGGAGGCGTCGGCATCATCATTAGTATAATCAAGAAGTTTTTGCACTCATTCTTATCTGTATAATTTTTGTGCATCGAGAGCTATGCTTACTTTAAGTTTGGGGGTTGATATGTAATTATTGATATTGCCCTTGCCGGGCTATTTTCTTATGTTTTGAGCCTAATTATGCTCTCGCCGGGCTTAATTTTTAATTCTTGATTGTGTGCCGGGTTAGTCTTACACAATTCTATTGTCTTGCTACCCATGCTTTGCAAATCGCTAAGGGCCTATGCTGAGACTTATTTTTCAAATGATTCATTAGTGCGCAAAATTGGTAATCGCCTTGTTAATAGTATTCTAGCAATAAACTCTGAGGGTTTTCTTAATGCCACGGTTCTTTCCCAAGGAGTAAATATTTTCTTCATTTTTTTGTGTCAAACCGGGTTGGTGTTTCCCAATGATAGATTGAGAGGCGACTTTCTTAAGGGAAACTGCCAAGTTTTAGTTTAATTTGAGTCCTTAGTGTGCTTGTCTAGAAATGGACCCACCAAAAACAAAATCTTGGCAAGACGTTTTTGAAAAAGAAAGGAAAGAAGGAAAATGAAATTTTGAGGAAAACATTCTCTTGTCATCATTTGCACCCTCTCGTTTTGGCTTGATCGATTCACAAACGAGTGTGTAATGAACTCAAAATAGCTTGTCAAAAGTCATTTGTCCAGTTGATCTTGAGACTAATGAAAGAAGTCTTGTGGCATGATTCCTTGAGTGGTGACTCTTTACCTTGATTTTTGTGCATGCGTGTTGTCTAGAACTTTCCCCGAATGTGATTCAAGGCAAAATTCTAGCTGTGATCGAGCTTGGAAAATGATCTTAGGCCTTTTTTGATAGTCACTTCATCCAAATGCCTCCCCTCGACATCGATCCTATTGAACCCCTTTGAGCTTGTGACCGTTCCTTGGCACCTTGTTTAACACCTTGACCTTTTTGGAACCTCTATTTTTGCACCCGTCCTCCTTAATTGCTTGAAAATGAAAAGTAGGCTAAAAGCCTAAGTTTGGGGGAGGGGATGAAAAGACAACATATACAAATGCCTAAGTTTGGGGGTGTATGCGATCAATGAGGAGAAGAAAAAGGATGCACTCCAAGTGCAAGGTAGCACCTTAAGTTTGAATTGAAAATTGCTCCGAAAAGTTCAAACCAATGAGCAAAATGAAAAGAAAGAATTAGTGCTACCAAATGAATGCGAGGTGCTACCAAATAAAGGCAATACAAGGAGTCTTGAATGATTATGATTGAAAAGGAGAAGCTTGGGTTGTGAGAGGGAGAAATAAGGTAAAGTAAAAAATTCGAAAATATGAGCGGTGTTCAAAGTAATGAGAAAGAGCATTAAGGAGATGTAGTCACTCGAGCGAAATGAAATCCTCACCTTACCCCTAGCCAACATCATAACTCGCAAGTCCTTAGTGATTTCGAGCTTCATCACCCTACATTAGTGGCGACTTACATAAAGGGAAAGCCTATGGTTCGACGTGTGTGCACTTGAATTTCCTTGAGAGAGTGAGGGTCTTCTTGGTTCTCTTATAGTCCCTTTGTTTTGTGAATTACATGATTGTGAGTGGGATTCTCTCCTATGGTGAGTGGCATCATTCACTCGAATTGAAACATGAAGTCTCTATTTCAATTGAGAGGAATGAATGAAACAAGTTGTGTGGCGAATCTCAAGGCAAACCTTGATGGTCCATGCCAATGATTTGAGAAGCTTTGTATCTTGTTTTGAATGACAAAATTCCCTTGATTTTGAATGAGAAATGAAATCCTTTTTGAAAAGGTTTTGAAACAAAAATTGCTTGGATAATGTGGTGGTTCAAATTGAGATGAGCATAATAGTTGAGTCTTTTGTTTGACTCTTTTTGTTTTATTATTTTCTTAATTTTTAGAATAGAGTAGTCTTTGGTGCCTTGATTGAGTTTTAGAGAATAATTCATTCCTTACCTTGTGAGTATCTTGCTTGAGGACAAGCAATAGTTCAAGTTTGGGGGTTTGATGAGTCGGTAATCTACCAACTCATTTATCCTTTAATCATAAATTATTGTTATGTTTTGATAAGATTTAGAGGTTCTTATGCCATTTATCGATATGTATGCAGGTACTTTTGATCAAAGATGGAAAACAAGGAAATGGACCCAAAAAGAGCTTAAAAGGAGTTGAAGTGTGAAGTGAGCAAACAAGACGAAGATCCTGCTGAGAGATGCGGACTTCGTGCGATGCACACAAGCCCTGGTGCGGAATGCACCTTCCACTGCATAAATCCCAGAAGTTGCTGAAGGATCTGTTAAGGGGTGCAGTCGCTATGCAATGCTTACACTGCCTGGTGTAAACCGCACCCCACTTTGCATGAAGCTCCCAAGTCATCTTGAGTCACTGGACCACTGAAGAGTGTTGTGCGATGCGCACTTCACGAAGTGCAAACCGCACGTCACATCGCGTCGCACATCCCCCAAAGGGCATTTTTGTGTAATTTTCTATGACGTATTGGGAATGTCTTAAACCCTATTCAAGCATAATTTTAGATAGTTTTGAATAGTTTTTGAAATAGCTTTATATAGTGAGCAAGTTTCTCTCCTAAGGCAAGAAAGAGGGTTTCAATCCATTCTCTCAATCTTCAACCTTGGGCTTGTAAATTTGAGCTTGGATATTGGATTCTTGCTACAATTAATGTAAAGGAATTTGAATTTCCCTATGGGTATACTTTCTTTTTCCTTTAGCACGAGTGACTAAGTTTCCTTATCTAGGTATGTGTTGATAATGGGTGCTTTATAAATGGGTATGGTGTTGCTAATTTGTGTTTATAATTGCTAATACGAAATGGATCTAGTGATTTTACCATGTTTTATCTCTACAATTTATGGTTGCAAACATTGGTTTACCTTACTTGGTTATATTCTTGCTTGAGAAAGAAGTTTATAATTTCGGATGTGAAATTGCTAGTGGGTACTTGGGATTCCTTCTAGATTGAGGCTATAAATAGCTCAATTCGCTGGAAACACCCATTAAGGGTCTAAGCTAGAAATAGTGTGACCTCGCCAATCATATGTTAGTTGGTTATTTGCCTAAATAATGGTGTTTGAATAAAAACCATTGGACATATGATGATTGTTTAATCGAGATATTAACAACCATACCTAAAACCAACGCTATCCATGTCATTTAGCACGAGTTTTCATGAATGAGTAATTACCCTATCTCATAACCGAGTCCCATTTGACACACATCCCTAGTCGTCCTCTCTCATTGTTTACACCCGCTTTTTACTTTAGTATTTTGTTTTAAATTGTAAATAATGACAGATTTCCCAATTCCCCCTTCCTTTACTTTTTATTACGTGTGAACAAAGTACTCTCGTTATGAATTATTTTCTTTACAATTGACTTGGCTAGTCACAAATTTCCTTGGGACTGGCCCTGACGACCGTCGGGTACTATAAATGTGTTTTGCTCTAACGATCACCGATACTTCCTTCTAAGAGAGTACACTTGAGCGTTATCAGGAGCAAAGGTATTTTCTATAAGATTTTCAACATAATTTTTAGCTTCTACTACGTCAAAATCTCTACTACCATGAAAATGGTGGCAACATATGCCAATTATATGCTGACATTTCAGAGTATTTCTCTTAGTATGTATTAATTTCAGAGCTTGTTATTCTCATTTAACTCTTGAAACAGATTGAGAGGTTCTACCAACGTGATATTATAATTCATCGATGATTAAGTATCTATATATAAACACAATGTTGCACATTTGGAGAAACTTCAATGATTGGGAAATAAAGAGTCATTTTTTATTGGATACTGTTGAAAGTCTCAACTTTGGCCAAGTAACTTTTGAATTATTTTCTTAGTCCAGATGCACATACATCTGCTTGCTCTCTCGAGTTGGAATTGTCTAAACATTTGTCCAATGAAATGATACTGGATAAATACTTAGAGGTAAGGGTCTATATGCTTCCTAAAGAAAACAAGCTTTTCGAGTAAATTCCATAATGATTTAACCCTAGTGTTTTCACTTCTCTGAAGCATTTTCTTTTTAGGTCATAGAAGACCATCGTATCCAAATGTTGGAATATTATTTCTTCATTGCATGTCTTGAAGAAAGACGTAATCTCCGCAGACCCATAGCTGACCAAATCGACAATATACCCCTTTACTCAAGTGCAACTTATTTTATCCTTGAGTATCCACAGGTCTAGAATTGAGCTCCTACAAAAATGGTCTGTATCTGGTAAGCAAAGAATCCGTTTCAAATCCATCAGACCCAAGCTCGAATTACTCTCAAATGGTGACGGGAGATATATAGTTAAGAATTTTTCATTTTCAATGTCAAATGAAATAATTCGATTAGTATGGGCATGAGGAAAGCATCAAGTTTTCCAATACATACATTCATTTACTAACAACCCTGACAAGCACGGATGATTAGAAGGTGTGTCTGCAGTTTCTTTCCATCTATTAAAAGAAATGCCACCAACCTTATTTTGGGTAAGAGCCTCACATTTTATTTGTGCAAGCTGAAGTTTACCAGGAAGACACGGGGTACCCCTATAGAAAAAATGCACGACTTTGTATTCCTTCTTTGAGTGAAGATATTTGAACCCAAAATGGTAATATACGGGGGTAGTAGAAGGTGAATATTTTGGTAGTTCACATAATTGTTGCATGGCAGGATTGCACAAATAAATACAATAATTAATTGAGAGGCAAATCAAATTGTAGCTTACTTGCATTATGCTACTCGCGAGTTGCCCATCAGGGACAGTAAAAGTGTATAACCCCTTCTTTTTTCCATCCATGTCAATCGAAACAAATCGTAGCCTGGACTTATCTGACTGGTGCAAAAAGTTTTTCTTCCATAAAAAAAAGTTGGGGGACATTTTCTGTTGATTGTCTGATCAAGTGAGAATAAAGGAAAAAAGGACTAATAATAAAGTCATTCCATGATGTGCACCTTAACATGAATAATGACTTGAGGGGGCATCTTAGAAAATGAGAGATTATAACATCAACAGATAGCTTATTGAAGTAGTCACTATTTGCATAATTCCCTTTCTCCTTCTCCTGCTTTGTACTACTTTTCCTTCGTATTACTGATATTTTCTTTTTCTTCTCAGGCTGCTGAAATATCATCAATGTTAGAGACTAGATTTCCATAAACCTGCTATAATTCTTTTGTTAATGAAAAAAAGGAATGATTTTTACTAAGAGAATTCAAATTCGAAGTATAAAGAAGTAAGAACATAAAGAAGACAAAAGGATTCAACATCTACCATATATACATAAAAAAAATTAACCTTTTGGACAGAACTTGAACACTTAAACAATATATACATGTTTGGTATGGACCTTGTTGTCACATCTTGATCACTCCTTGACAAACCAAAAGAAGATGTGAGAGCCTAAGCTAAATATAGTTTGGTGTGGTCCTTGTTGTCACCAGAGCCCATTTTTTCTGATGATTAGCCATGCTACGATTCTAATGGATGCTAAAATACTGTTGCTAATAGTGTTGTCACTTATAAAATATAATGACCCATTCAGTCATTATTAAAAAGAACCTCATTGTAAGTTATGGGAATTATTGAAATATGCTATCAAATTAATTTGGGGTGACACAATGAAAAATTTAAAATTGTGCTCAGGCTAACGTCAAATTCTCGCTATAGCACTGCTGCTGTAGCAGCTGGCAGGCCTCTATAGCAGGCTGATGGAACCAGTAGCCAAGAACGCAGATTTTCATATTACATTTCTCCTCTCAAGTTGGAATAAGATGAGGGTTGCTCCAAAAACTCTCCTATGCTGCCCTATAGCTTGGAAGCACTGTAGAGGAGGGATTTTGGCTTTAATGAGGTAAAACCCATGGATTCCTTGCCAACCTTCCATCAGGACTCACCTCTATGGAGCCAGAAGTTTGTGTTCAGACTTCTACAGCAGCTGCTTCGCGTCCAGGTAGACTAGGTTTAACTGAGTAATTTAGACCTATTTTTGAATGAATAATATGTTGTAGATTGATGGGAGATTTCATTCTTAGGCCTTCATACATAGAGTCTGGATGTCTAAAACGTATTATTGCTATTTAGTGTAGGAAATTACTATGGTAGGTAATGTTGACCCTGTGATTGACCGTGGGTGTTTATTTTATAGTTGTTAATCTTTGGATATGAAGATTTTGAGGTAGGTTCATGACACTGACAATGATTAAAGTGAAAAGGGATGGCTAGGTCATAGCATATTCTCAGGGTTTGTATGAATGTGGGAAATGGGATGAACAAAGAAGGTATTGAGTTCGTGGTATTCGGGAAGGGATTTACTGGGGATGGTCGTATACTCCTAAATAAGTCCAGTATAGAGATTTATATATTATGTGCTTAATTAATTAGGTCGGGGTTAGTCTTTGGATAGGTTTTCTCTGTTGGGATAATGAACCAGGTTGGTTGTAGTAGGTGATGGTTGAATTATTTCCCAAATTATGTTATGTGTGCATGTTAACTATTACATTAGTATTGCTTGTACAATACATGTTTAGGGAATAAGGGAACTAGTGTAAAATGATATCTTGTTGTCAATCTCATGCAATGAACTTGTCTTAATGCTTGTTGGTCTTACAAGTATAGTTGTATTCATTATGTTTTGTGATTGTGTGATATATGTGATTCATCGGTTGGCTCGAGTACCACGCTTGGTACAGAATATCAGTTAGCTCGGATACCACACCTAGTATGGGATATCTATTGGTTGGCTTAAGTATCACGCCTGGTACAAGTTCTGTTATGGTTGGCTCAGGTGCCATGCCTGATACATGTTTGATTGCTTTTCTGTATGTTGGTTCCATGAGTGAACCGGGTTTATTCATTGTGAGGTATTTATTACATGTTGGTCCATGAGTGGTCGAATTGGTGTGTTTAAATGCTGGGATGGTTCTTGTGTAGATCGGAATTGCATGTTAAACATCGTAGACTATGTGCTAAGGATCCTTGGGTGGTTTAAGTTACTTGAATGGTATGTTAAATCTTATATGAGTTGTTGTTATTGTGGTTCTTTGGAAATGTTTCATGTGGTTATTAAGTCGGATTGATGACTGAGAGTCTTACTTTTATTCACTAACTTGGACTGTACATGTCTTTCAATGTGGTCCGAGGCCTACCTGGTAGGGTGGTAGGTTAGGATGGTAAATGAGAGTTTTGCAGGTTGTCCATTAAATTGGCCAAGGGTCAAGAGTCAAGGTTGTTGACCTAGGATCTTAAGTAAGAGTGGAGGACCGGCTAACAAACCAAAAAGGTAATTCTAGTATTGGTGAGAGGGTAGGATTGTAAAGTCTTAGTGTTATAGGGGGTAAGGTTATGACAAGGATGGAAGGGTGGATGGCTTCTAATGGTGGAGTTAGAAGTGGAATGAGATAGAGAGGCTTGGGGGAAGGGTGTATAAAGTTCATAGGTATTATACCTGCGTAGTAAGGGCTGTTGATAAGGGACCTGGATTGTGTAACTTTCATATTGTATGTTTTCTTTTGAATTTCTACATGTTGTTATGTTCGGGTCGACCTATGATGCCTACCAGTACGTGTTATTTGTACTGATATTACTCTTGCTATGCCTTTGGGCATAGTCTGATTGCAGGATCAGTGATGTTTCATAGGTTAATACAATGGTAATCTCCACCAGCTCTGATTCCTCTCTTTCTCTGGTGGGAGCTGTGTCTTGTTCAGTTTTTGTACTATTCTTAGAAGCTCTTGTACCTTTTTAGACCAAATCCTAGGGAGGGTTTTTTGTTTTATTTTGTACAAGATTCCATTGTACTCAAGTTTGTAATTGTTTTTAATTATTAAAGACTATTTTCATATTTCTTATTTACTTCCGCATTGCCTGTCTCAAAATCGGGTGGTAAGGGTTCTCCTATCTAGGTGATTTAGACTAGGTGCCCTCATGGCCTGGTAGTTGGGTCATGATAATTTTGTATCAGAGCCTAGGTTAATGGTCTCCCAGTACAAGAGCAGATGTTGAATACAGTTCTGTGGATTAGTGTGTTGACATCCACATATAATCTTCGGCAAGCTATGAAGCAGTCTAAGAAATTATTCCACTTCTTTCATTCCTTTCTTACGGTCTGTTTCTTGCTTTTATGGGTTGAGTCCAATTGGTATCTTTTGATTCTAATTGATATCTTAACAAGATGAATGGTTGCCAATTTCTCTGGCTGAAATGACACAGGCAAGGAAAGTTTGAACTAGAAAGGTTTCAATTGGTATATAACCTTAGTGGCTATGTGAATGCATGGATGATTGGGCTAACGGTCGTCCATGAGGCAAATAAAGAATAATAAACAAGACATGTTTTATTGATGAAGCTTGAGATTGTACTTGTGTGTATTAATGTTGTTTGAATAACTGCATTTGTGTGGTGTGCAACTGCTTACATTGCTATGAAATTATGGTCCGGAGAGGGTCATAACTTGGTTAGGTGTGATTGGTTAAAGTGATTAATTGCTATGTGGTTTAACTGAAGGGTCTATACTAAAAGTTTGAGCATAGTCTTACCATCGGTATAGATGGTAATGGGACATAATCATTGGTGACTAAAGAGAAACTCTGATTTCAGGACAGTCAGAATTGATTGGGAACCATGGAGGAAAATGGGCTATTCTTGTATGATAGTGGGAATGTGAGGTTATGAATAACTTTATGGTGTGATTCGTAACTAATTTTATGATAATGTAGTACTAAGTTCTTATCTATGCATTGCTGGGGTTGGTCTTGAGGTTATATTTTAGACCATAGTGCGATTTCAAGGGTTAACATTGATAACAGGGAATGGGAAATAAGGGAACTTTGCAGAAATCTACAATTTCTGGGTTGCTGCGGTTGGAGTCGCCATAGCGGGACTGACCCTCTATGGCGATCCCGCTATAGCGGAACTGACCCACTCTGGCAATCCCGCTATAGCAGTAATTTCTCTGCTTAAGCGATGTCATGGTAGAAGCATGCAAGCCGTTATAGTGGGATGGGTGGGACAAAATCATTACCTTGTGTTCCCCTATTTTGACTTTTCTTTCCTGGGGTGTTTTAAGTCATTAGTTTCAGCTGGGAGCTACTACGTAAAGTACAGGAATTGCATATAGAACAAACTTAGCATGCATATACTATTAATAATATTGTTAACCAGCATCCATGTGCGTAAATAAAATGAAGGGGAGAATATGTCTAGTACATGCCCCAACCGGGGGTAAACCCAAAGGCAGTAAATGTATATAAGTAAAGGAGGAGGGAGGTCCTAGCCGGATGCCTCATCACCATCAGGAGCTGCAGGGGTGGGGTCCTTTGCCTCGGTGTCGCTTAGGAAAGGGAACTCCCGCTTATCCTCTGGCTCTAGTTGGGGGAACTCCTGATCAGGGACGACACAACTGAACATGACCTTTATGGTCTTCCACATCCGTGTAAGCATGCAGTCTTAGGAGCACCTCTTCTTCTTCTCCTCATCAAGCTCCCTGCGGAGCGCTGTATAGTCCTGGGCAGAGGTAGGTAAGACTGTGGCTCCGGCAGTGGTGCCCTCCATGAACCTCCTGACCGCGGATAAGTCCTCCTCCAGGAGGCTACTAGTGATCGGGGGCTGGGACTGGGAGGGAGGGGGAGGATCATCATCATTATCAGTGGCAGCGTGGCTGCTCTTTGATTCACCCACCTTCCTCCTCTTCTTCCCCTTGGAGGCGACCACCTTCACCTAGAGAGGGTAGAAGGGGGTGTCCATCTCCACCTCCTAGTTGATATTATCCTCGAGCACCTCAAATCGCCTGTACAGTGCAGACACTAGACCAGGAAGGAAGGTGGTGCTCCGGTAGAAGTTCCTCCACTCTGACATGATATGTGCCCCCAAATTTAACTGAATGACTTGTAGGTAACATGCCACAACCAAAGCCCGAGGGAAGTTCACATCGATAAGGTTTCCAGATGGATAAATCCTCTGGGACACTAAGTTCAGCCACCTCCTGGTATCGGCAGAGAAGTAAGTAGTCGTGATGCCCTCAATGGTGGACCAGTAGACCTGGTACCTGGACT
Organism: Jaltomata sinuosa; assembly: GCA_003996215.1. Classification (NCBI taxonomy): domain Eukaryota; kingdom Viridiplantae; phylum Streptophyta; class Magnoliopsida; order Solanales; family Solanaceae; genus Jaltomata; species Jaltomata sinuosa. Next base: position 350,904 of record QJPP01001339.1, on the reverse strand, counting down.
CCTCCTCTACTAGAGTGTCCTGCAACCATTTCATGTCCCACTCCCAAAGCTTGGCTTCGTACACAACATTCAAAACATGAGGCACTCCTAGTACCTCATTGATGATCCAGATATCCACAGAGATATCCACTCCCTGGATGCAGATGGTAAGGTTGGGGTCATTCCAGCGTACAGTAGAAAGTATGGCATAGAACTCTCTTACCCATCCACAGCGCCCGGAATGGAGAGCCTCCACCAATGGACCCTAGCCAAACTCCCAAAGCCGGTTGTAGAAATCTCTTGCCTTCTCCTCTACCCCATTCATATTGAAGTACCTTTCATAGCAAAGACCAGTCCTTCGATAGTCCCTAAATCTCTCCTGACTAGCATCATCGGGGAACCTCTCATAAGCCAGAATATGTTCTTGGTTGGCACCTATTGAGTTGTTAAGTCTGCAAAATTAATAAAATGGGTGAGTTAGGATTCATAAAGTGCTAAGAAAACAAATTTCAGAATGCTGTGGGAAAATTATAAATGTAAGAGAAACATCCATGCTTTGAGGATTCCACCAAATCAAAGCCAAAATTCAAAAGCCAACCCAATATCTATTCTATTCACCAAATTCAAGCATAAAATGCTCAATATTTGTGCAATAAAGTGGGGAAAGTTAGATGTTCTAATTATTACCTTCTTTTTTCGATGACGAGAGCAAAGTGATTAAGGGGAAAGTGGTGTTTTCGGGTGAAATAGGGGGATAATGGGCAAGAAACCCATTTTCACCCCTATAAACTGTTATCACCCGCTATAGCGGGTGATTGGCCGTTGTAGCAGTGCCACTATAGTCGAAATAGTGTTGCTATAGCAGGGTCCAGACCGCTGAATGAAGATAATTTTTATTGTTTCATTAATTTTATCTTCATGAACCAATATACTAGCGAGGCCCCGGGTTACTTGGGCACTCGGGAGGGGTTACTCTAATTTGTTTCATGCAAATTAAGGAAAGGGATCCCCTGATGGAGAGGGATCAAATTAACCTTCTGTTAGTTGGGTACACCTAAGGAAATGGAAGTTTTAATGGTCTGCGTAAGGCTATACTTATGCTGTCAAGATAAAGTGATAGAATTCTAGGTGTAATAACCGGGTCTGTCATTATGGGTAAACCTTCCATGCCAAGTTTCGAGTTAGAAAGTTTCTGAATTTGGGAGTTGGAAATTTTGGGCTAGACTAGTCTCAGACGGATTCTGAGTGAAGTATGGTCTGGGGCAATCCGGATGAGTATTGGATAATGTATCTTATGTTGAGATAGTTTTTCTGTTAGCTAAGACATTAAGGAGTCCGGAGGACTTTTTAAAAAGGAATTTGGGTAAGTAGAACTCTCGGTATTAAGGTTGACGTGAATGGGTTATTATGGAACATCAGAATTTAGAGTGCACTGTAAAATAGACCCTTTCGGGGGATTTTCCAAGGTTCTGTCCCATGTCAACTGCGCTACAGTGACTACCAATATAGCGGAGAAACTATCGCAATAGCAGAAGTCAATGCTGGTCAACACCGCCATAGCAGTCGATTCCGCTATAGCAGCGCCACTGTAGTGGTATACGAACCACTATAGCGGAATAAGTTGGGATTAATGCAGAAACTTCCCCAAAATTGTTCAGAATTTCTGAAGAACATTTTGGGGAAGGGTTAAGGCAATTTTGGCGATTTCAAGGCAGTTTTCCACAAAATTTCATCCTAAAGGTAAGGATTTCACTCCCATAACTTAGTACTATGTTTCCTATATAGTAGAATCATCAACTAAGGGATTGGGGAAAGGTTTGGGTTAACCTAAGAATGTAGAATCCGGGGAAAAGGGGGATTCTAGGTGGTATAATTCTTGGGTTGTGTTTATTATCGCTTATGCATGTTAAAAACACCAGTATTCGCTAAATGTAATCGTAAAAATGGTAGTTTTGGGTGAATTAAAGGTGGAAAAGCCCAGGAATGGGTGAATGACAATGGGACGGCCTGAGGATTAGGATTTTTGCATAATTCGATTAATTTTAGGCCATTGGACTGATTTTAGTATATTGTGTTCTAGTTTTTAGACCAAGAGCAAGCAAAAGCTTCCGAAAACTAGAAGGCTCCGGTCCAGTAAAGTTTTAGGCTATTTGAGGTAGGTGATGGTTATTGTATTTCCAAATGCAATATATATACATGTAACTATATCTTAGTAATGTATGTTCTTTCATGCCTAGGAAAGGAAGTTATAAATGTCCAAGTATTTAGGGTGTCAATTATGTGAAATGAACTTGATTATTGCTTGTTGGTTTTACAAGGGTGTTTTCTATTCATTTAAGTATTAACTGTTGGTTTTGTGTGATATTCAGTTTGCTCGGGTACCATGCCTAGTACGAGATACTAATGGTTGGCTCGAGTACCATGCTTGGTATAGGTTTTATATTGGTTGGCTAGGGTACCACGCCTGGTATAAGTTCTATATTGGTTGGCCCGGGTATCACACATGGTACGAGTTTAATTTGCATTATTGATTGTGTTTGTCGATGGTTCCATGAGTGGACCGAGTTGATTGTTGAATCTGTGATTGAATATATTTGTCCTTGAGAGGCCGAGTTGTTACACTTAAATGTGGGGATGGTCTTGGGGTGGACCGAGCAATACATGTTAACACTTAGGTATTGATTTAGGGAACCTTAGATGGTCCGAATAATGTGGAAAAGAATAAGTGTCATGATTATTGTTCATTGTTAGATGATTGTTGAACCTGTTTCATGTGGTTGATGAGTTAGAAGGTAGGCTTAGAGCCTGGAGTAATATTACTGGTTGTTGCTACATGGTTGTACTGCTTACTCAATTTTAGTTTATTGTATATTTATTATTTATTGGAGTTGGCCGATGATCCTACGAGTACACAGTGGTTGTGTACTGATTCTGCACTTGTTTTCTTTTTATGAGTATAGGAAACTTTTGGCGGCTCCTATGCAACCTCAGATCTACTCCCAGCGATTCCAGATTTCAAGGGTGAGCTGCTTTTGCCAGGCTAGTCCATCTGTTTCCAGACTTAAACTCTTATTTTTGGGGTTGCATCCCCGTTCTAGACATTGGTAGATGTTTTGGTACGATGACTTTTAGTTTCTAGGGGTAATTTCCGTAGGCTATTGTTAGTTTTTGGGTTTAGATGTGAATGCTAGTTTATATTTAATGCAAATTGGTTTTGAGCTATTAGACTTTACTAAGTGTTGGGTCAATATTGGTCCACTTATCCGAGGTTTTTTGGGTGGGTGCCACTCACGGCATGTTGGGTCATGACAAAGATGATATGAGAGCCCTAGGTTCGTTGATCTCGTTACACCAAAATGGGTCTAGTAGAGTCTTGCGAAATGGTACGGAGATGTCTGTACTTTTCTTCGAGAGGCTATAGGACTTTAGGAAACTATCTCTTCTTTCTTCCTTCGTGCTATAACTCGATTCCAATTGGTATCTGGTGATACAAATTGGTATCTAACTTCCTTCACTCTTTTATCTGCAAATGGTGAATACCAGGCGTAACAAAGCAAGTGCAGATGTTTTGGTAGCGGGACCAACTGTTAGAGGATGCCAAAAGGGAAGAGGTAGGGAAACAACCGCCAGGGGTGGAGCTCAGGAAACTGCAGGGCAGAGGGCGGCGACCCCTCCCCCACCCCAAGATCCTGTTGAGAGAAAGTCAAGGTTATTCTTGAGGAGGGAGTGGAACAAGATGAGGCGGCACTGGGTAGAGGTGCAGGCCTTCTCCTTATATCGCCTGAGGCATTTCAGCAAGTGTGGACATTTTTGAGTGGGCTAGTAGGTGCTTGAGCCACTCCCAGGGTACTGCAGACTAGGTTCTGGCACCCAACCAATGATTACGGCTCTTAGAATGGATGCGGTGTCGGGTATTGATGACTTGTTTCGTCTGATGCTAGGTCCGATTATGACTGAGAATGAACATGAGATGCTGACTAAGTTTTTGAAACTGAAACCTCTTACATTTCAGGGTACTGAGAAATAGGATGCTTATGAGTTCATTCTGGACTATTATTAGAGGCTGCATAAGTTGGGCATTGTGCAACAGCATGGGGTAGAGTTCATAACCTTCCATCTTCAGGGTAATGCTAAGCAGTGGTGGAGGTCTCATGTAGAGTGTCGACCATCAGCCTTGCCTCCACTAATCTGGATGCAATTTCATGCTCTTTTCTTAGAGAAGTATGTGCCCTACACCTTGAGAGATTGCAAAAAGGATGAGTTTCTAGCTCATGAGCAGGGTAACATATCGATTTTAGCCTATGAGACAAATTTCATGCCTTGTCATGTTTTGCTACTCAACTTCTGGGTACGGAAGAGGAGAGGATTCATCTATTTGTGAAGGGCCTAAATACTGTGTTGCAGGTACTGTCTATGCATATGACCTCAGTAGAAAAGAGTTTTAATGAGGTAACAGATTATGTGAAGAAATTAGAGGGGTGTCAGGCAGGTTGGGCAGGCTAGGGTGTTAGCCAAAAAGTCTCGAATCGAAGGTAACTACAGTGGTTCATACTCCAGGGGCCACAACAGCAGGTGTATTCTTCCTGTCCTATTCAGTCAGCCCTACCAGCTTCTACAGGTGGTCGTTCGGGAGCCAGCCAGTAGTTTTCAGCTCCTAGAGGCTAGGGGGCTTCTTATACTTCTACTAGCAGGCCTACTCTTGACTGCGAATTCTTTTATTCTGGTGATCCACGTCACTTCAAGAGGGATTACCCTCACAAGCAGACATGTAATCAGACTAAGCAGCAGTCAAAGGCTGTGGCTCCAACAGGTAGAGTTGGTTACGCTAGGGGTCATCCACAGGGTGGGCGAGGTAACTTTCAGGGAGGCCAGAGAGACAGAGGGAATGGCAGCGCGGGTAGGGGGTGGCGCAGCTAGCCAGGGAAGTTGCTTTTATTGATGACTGAGCCAATTTTTATGCATTCCCAGGGAAGTCTAAGGCTGAGGCATCAGATGCGGTGATCACAGGTACAATTCTAGTCTGTGATAGGATGGCCTCTGTACTGTTTAACCTAGGTTTTAATTATTCATATGTTTCTGTGAAATTTGCTTTGGTTCTGTATTTGGTTTGTGATGTCTTTGATTCCCCTATTCATGTTTCTACCCCAGATGGAGAGTCTGTGGTAGTAACCCATATTTATCATAGTTGCCCTGTGGTTTTTGTGGGATTTCAGACTTGGGTAGATTTAGTTATTCTCGATATGTTAGATTTTGATATTCTTTTGGGTATGACTTAGTTGTCTCCATCTCATGTGGTGTTGAATTATAATACTAAGACCGTGACTCTAGAGATTCTGGGTAAGGATAGGCTAGAGTGGAAAGGTGTGTACAAGCCTAAGCCGGCTAAAATTATATCATTTGTTCGGTCTAGGCAGTTAGTGGGGAGAGATTGTTTGGCCTTCTTGACTTATCTCCAGGATGATAGTGTGGAGTCCCCTTCGAATGGGTCAGTTTTGGTAGTTTCTGAGTTCCAGGAGATGTTCTCGGTGGATTTACCTGGCATTCCTCCGGATAGAGATATTGACTTTTGTATAGACTTAGAGCCGAGAAATTGCCCAATATTTGTTCCTCCTTATCGCATGGCTCCGCCAGAGTTGAGGGAACTTGAGACCCAGCTACAAGAGCTCTTAGACAAAGGCTTCATTCATCCCACTGCTTCACCTTGGGGTGCTCCGGTTTTATTTGTGAAAAAGAAAGATGGTAGTATGAGGATGTGTATATACTACAAGCAACTAAACAAGGTCACCATCCAAAACAAGTATCCTTTACCCCGCATAGATGACCTTTTTTGACCAATTACAGGGTGCTTAAGTGTTTTCAAAAATTGACTTAAGGTCATGGTACCATCATGTAAAGATTAGGCCTGAGGACATCCCTAAGACGGCATTCCGAACTTGGTATGGGCATTACGAGTTCATGGTAATGTCGTTTGGGTTGACCAATGCACCGACGACATTCATGAGTTTTATGAATGGGGTATTCAAAGCGTATTTGGATTCATTCGTCATTATGTTTATAGATAACATTCCGATTTACTCCAAGAGTAGGGAGGAGCATGTTGAGCATCTTCGCATTGTTTTGGATATTTTGAGGTACCAGAAATTATATGCCAAGTTTTCCAAGTGTGAATTTTGGTTGACTTCAGTTGCCTTATTAGGACATGAGGTGTCAGAAAAAGGGGTGATGGTGGATCCCTAAAAGATTGAGACAATTAAGAGTTGGGTCCGGCCTAGCTCTGTGACTGAGCTTAAGAGTTTTGTGGGGCTTGCAGGCTACTATCAAGGGTTTATCAAGGACTTTGCGTCCGTCATTACTCATTTGACAAGGTTGACTTCGAAGGAGGTACCATTTGTGTGGTCCTACAAGTGTGAGGAGAGCTTCCAAAAGCTCAAGACACTTTTTACCACAACTCTTATCCTATCACTGCCGGTTCAAGGTAAGGATTTCATTGTGTGTTGTGATGCTTTGCATTCGGGTTTGGGTGCTGTGTTAATGCAGGACTGGAATGTTATAGCTTATGATTTAAGGCAGTTGAAGCCCCATGAAAAGAATTACCCAACCCACGACTTGGAGTTGGTAGCAATGGTCTTTGCACTTAAGATTTGGAGGCACTACCTCTATAGTGTCAAGTGTGAAGTGTTCATGGACCATCGCAGCATGCATCATGTGCTTACACAAAAATACTTAAATCTGAGATAGATGAGGTGGATGGAGTTGTTAAAGGATTATGATGTGACCATCCAGTATCATCCAGGAAAGGCTAATGTGGTGGCAGATGCATAGAGCCAAAAGGCAGTTAGCATGGGCAGTTTGGCTTGTTTGGGGGTGTCCAAACGACCATTGACTAGGAAGATTCGGGCTCTAGAATCTAAGTTCCTGTAGTTGGGCATCTCAGAATAGGTGGGGTGCTGGCCAGTATTGAGGTTAAGCCCACGTTCATAAAAGAAATTAAAGCCAAACAGTTTCAGGATGCATAGTTGAACACGTTTCGAAGCAAGGTGGTGTCCGGAGAGTCCGAGGATGCCATGTTAGACGCTGGGGGTTTGATGAGTTTCCAAGGGAGGATTTATGTCCCTCAAGTTGATGACTTGAATCAGAAGGTATTTGCAGAGGCTCATTGTTCACGGTATTTTATTCATCCAGGCATAACCAAAATGTACCGAGATTTGAGGCAAGTTTATTGGTGGCCTGGGATGAAAGAAGACATAGCTAGCTATGTGTCTAAGTGTTAGATTTGTCAGCAGGTCAAGTATGAGCACCAAAGGCCTGCATGATTTCTTTAGAGAATGCCCATTCCCAAGTGGAAGTGGGAAAGGATAGACATGGATTTTGTGGTGGGTCTACCTAAGACCTTGGGAAAATATGACTCCATTTGGGTCATTGTGGACAGGCTGATCAAGTCAACTCATTTCATTCCAGTTAGGGTGGATTATAGCTCACAACAGTTAGCCAAGATTTACGTTAAGGAGATTGTGATACTGCATGAGGTTCCACTCTCCATCATTTCATACAGGGGTATGTAGTTTACCTCCAAGTTCTAGGGTAGGTTACACAAAGAGTTGGGCACTCAACTCATATTCAGCATAACTTTTCATCCTCAGACAGAAGGTCAATCAGAGAGGATAATTCAGGTATTGAAGGACATGCTGAGAGCATGTATGATTGACTTTTGGGGTCATTGGGACCAGTTTCTACCATTGTGTGAGTTCTCATACAACAAAAACTACACTCTAGTGTCAATATAACACCATTTGAGGCACTGTACAGAAGAGGGTGTATATCACCCATAGGGTGGTTTGAGGCAGGCGATGTGAAGACTTTGGGCATGGACTTAAGGAGGGAAGCTCAGGAAAAAGTTTGGGGAATTCAGACCAAGTTGCTAGCAGCCCAAAGCAGGCAGAAAGAGTATGCAGAACGCAAGGTAAGGGACATAGCTTTTTAGGTTGGTGAACAAGTGTTATTGAAAGTGTCATTAATAAAGGGGTTATGTGATTCAGCAAGAAGGGAAAGCTTAGACCTCGGTACATTAGTCAATTCGAGGTTCTCGAGATTGTATGACCCGTGGCTTACATGTTAGCACTACCACCCAATTTATCCGGAGTCCATCCAGTCTTCCATGTGTCCATGCTGAAGAGATACCATAGGGATGGGGATTATATTATCAAATGGGATTCCATTTTTCTAGACAAGGATCTTCAGTATGAAGAAGAGCCAGTTGTGATTCTTAATAGGGATGTTCGGAAATTGAGGACAAAGGAGATCAGTTCGATGAAGGTTCAATAGAAGCATCGTCTGGTTGAGGAAGCCACTTGGGAAACCGAGAAGGATATGCGAGACAAGTACCCTCACTTGTTTGAGGATTCATATACTACACTTTCTCTCTTTTAAATCATCTTTTTTGGGTTGATCGTTTGAGGATGAACGATGGGTAAATTGGTATATGTTGTAACAATCGGGTTCTTTATTATAGGTAAAGCTTTCGTGCCAAGTTTTGGGTTAGAAAACTTCCGAGTTTGGGAGTTGAAAATTTTGGGCTAGGCTAGTCTCGGATGGATTCTGAGCAAAGTATGGTCTAGGGAAATTCGGGTGACGATTGGGTAATGTATCTTGTATTGAGCTAGTTTTTCTTTATCTAAGACATTAAGGAGTCCGTGGCACTTTTCGAAAAGGAATTTGGGTAAGTAGAACTCCCGGTAATAAGGTTGATGTGAAACGGTTATTCCAGAACGTCAGGATTTAAAGTGCATAGTAAAATAGACCTTTTGGGGGGATTTTCCGAGCTTCCATCAGTGGTTGTGAATGACTGATTTTTTCAATCTTTTCAACCTTGGTTTCGTAGGAGCAAGTCAGAAAGATTGAGAAATAGAACCATCTGATTTAATTCGTTCTCAATAGCCCATGTAAACCACTATACAACGACTACCGCTATAGCTGAGAAATTCTCGCTATAGTGGAAGTCAACTTTGGTCAACACCGCCATAGTGGTCAATTCCGCTACGACAACGCTGCTATGGCGGTGTACGGACCTCTATAGCAGAATAAGTCGGGATTAATGCAAAAACTTTTAGAAAAATGTTTAGAGTTTGTTAAGAACGTTTTGGGGAAGGGTTAAGGCGATTTTGGCGATTTCAAGGCAGTTTTCAGCTAAATTTCATCCTAAAGGTAAGGATTTTGCTCCCCTAATTTAGTACTATATTTCCTACATAGTAGAATCATTAACTACGAGATTGGAGAAAGGTTTGGGTTAACTTAAGAAAGTAGAATCCAGGAAAAAAAGGGACTCTAGGTGGTGTAATTCTTGGGTTGTGTTTAGTATCTATTATGCATGTTAAAAACACTAGTATTCGTTAAATGTAATCGTAAAAATGGTAGTTTAGGGTGAATTAACGGTGAGAAAGCCCAGGAATGGGTAGAATGACTATGGGTTGGCCTGGAAATTAGGATTTTTGCATAATCTAGGTAATTTTAGGCTATTGGACTGATTTTAGTATATTGTGTGCTTATTTTTAGACCAAGAGCAAGCGAAAGCTTTCGGAAATGGGAAGTCTCCGGACTAGAAAAGTTTTAGGCTATTCAAGGTAGGTGATGGTTATTGTCTTGCCAAATGCAATGTATCTACATTATAGCTTAGTAATGTATGTGCTTTCATGCCTAGGAAAGGAAGTTATGAATGTGCAAGTATTTGGGGTGTCAATTATGTGAAAACTTGATTATTGCTTCTTAGTTTTACAAGGGTGGTTTTTGTTCATTTAAGTATTGACTGTTGGTTTTGTGTGATATTTGATTGGCTCGAGTATCATGCCTGGTACGGGATACTAATGGTTGGCTCGGGTACCATGCATGGTATAGGTTTTATATTGGTTGGCTCGGGTACCACACCTGGTATCGGTTTTAAATTAGTTAGCTTGGGTACCATGCCTGGTACAAGTTCTATATCAGTTGGCTCGGGTACCACGCCTAGTACGGGTTTAATTTGCATTATTGATTGTGTTTGTCGATAGTTCCATGAGTGGACCGGGTTGATTGTTGAATCTGTGATTTATTATATTGGTCATTGAGAGGCCGGGTTGTTACACTTAAATGTGGGGATAGTCCTTGGGTGGACCGGGCATTGTATGTTAACACTTAGGTCGGGTAATGTGGAAAAGAATAAGTGTCATGATTATTGTTTATTGTTAGATGATTGTTGAACCTGTTTCATGTGGTTGATGAGTTAGAAACTAGGATGAGAGCCTGGAGTCATATTACCTGTTGTTGCTATATGGTTGTACTGCTTACTCAGTTTTGGTTTATTGTATATTTATTATTTATTGGAGCTGGCCGATGATCCTACCAGTACACAGTGGTTGTGTACTGGTTCAGCACTTATTTTCTTTTTATGAGTAGAGGACATGTTTCGGTGGCTGCTACGTGACCTCATCTAGTCCCAGTGATTACAGATTTCAAGGGTGAGCTGCTTCTGTCGGGCTACCCTGCTTTTTTACAATTTAGTTATAGTTCATCTGTTTTTAGACTTAAACTCTGCTTTAGAATTATTCAGGGATGAACAATGGTTAAATTATTATCTATTGTAAGGACCTGCTAAGTCGTTATTAAAAGGCACCTCATTGCGGGTTGTGGGAATTATTGAAATACGCTATCAAATTCATTTAGGGTAACACGATGAATATTTTTGAAATTTGAAATTTTGCTCAGGCTAATGTCATCACGCTATAGTACCACCACTATAACGGCTGGGAGTCCACTATAGCAGGTTGATGGAATCAGTAGCCAAGAACGCGGATTTTTATATTAGATTTCTCCTCTCCAGTTGGAATAAGATGAGGGTTGCTCCAAAAACTATCCTAGGTTGTCTTATAGCTTGGAAGCACTGGAGAGGAGGGATTTCGGCTTTAATAAGGTAAAATCCATGGATTCCACGCCAACTTTTTGTCAGGACTCGCCTCCTCGGAGCCATAAGTTTGTGTTCTGACTTTTGCAGTGACTGCTTGGCATCAAGGTAGGCTAAGTTTAGTTGAGTAGTTTAGAACTATTTCTGAATGCATAATATGTTGTAGATTGACGGGAGATTTCATACTTAGGCCTTCGGGCACGGAGTCTGGATGGCTAAAATGTATTGATTATTGCTATTTAGGATGGGAAATTATAGTGGTGGGTAATGTTGACCTTGTCAGTGATGGTGGGTATTTATTTTATGGTTGTTAATCTTTGGGTAATAGGATTTTGAGGTGGGTTCATGGCACCGACAATGATTAAAGTGAAAAGGGATGGCTAGGTCATAGCAGATTCCTGGGGTTTGTATGAATGTGGGAAATGGGATGAACAAAGAAGGTATTGAGTTTGTGGTATTAGAGAAGGGATTTCCTGGGGACGGTCGTATACTCCTAAATAAGTCCAGTATGGAGATTTATGTATTATGTGCTTAATTAATTAGGCCAGGGTTAGTCTTTGGATAGGTTTTCACTGTCGGGATAATGAACCAAGTCGGTTGTAGTAGGTGATGGTTGAATTTTTTCCCAAATTATGTTATGTGTGCATGTTAACTATTATATTAGTATTGCTTGTACAATACATGTTTAGGGAATAAGGGAATTAATGTAAAATGATATCTTGATGTCAATCTTATCCAATGAACTTGTCTTAATGCTTGTTGGTCTTACAAGAGTGGTTGTATTCATTGTGTTTTATAAATTGTGTGATATTTGTGATCCATTGGTTGGCTCGGGTATCACGCTTGGTACAAAATATCAGTTGGCTTGGGTACCACGCTTGGTATGGAATATTTATTGGTTGGCTCGGGTACCACACCTGGTATGGGTTCTATTATTGTTGGCTCAGGTACCATGCCTGGTACATGTTTAATTGTTCTTCTGTGTGTTGGTTCCATGAGTGAACTGGGTTTATTCATTGTGAGCTATTTATTACATATTGGTCCATGAGTGACCATATTGGTGTGTTTTAATACTGGGATCGTTCTTGTGTAGAACGAGATTTTATGTTAAACACCATAGACTATGTCCTAGGGATCCTTGGGTGGTTCGAGTTACTTGAAGGGTATGTTGAATCTTATATGAGTTATTGTTATTGTGGTTCTCATACATGTTTCATGTGGTTGTTAAGTCGGATTGATGACTGTGAGTCTTACTTTTATTCACTAACTTGGACTGTAATTGTCTATCAATGTGGTCTGAGACCTGCCTGGTAGGGTGGTGGGGTTAGTATGGTAAGTGAGAGTTTTGTAGGTTGTCCATTAAATTGGCCAAAGGTCAAGAGTCAAGGTTGTTGACCTAGGATCTTAAGTAAGAGTGGCAGACGGGCTAACAAGCCAAAAAGGTAATTCTAGTGTTGGTAAAAAGGGTAGGCTTGGAAAGTCTTAGTGTTATAGGGGGTCAGGTTATGACCAGTATGGAAGGGTGGAATGGATTCTAATAGTGGAGTTGGCAGTTGAATGAGGTAGGGAGGCTTTTGGGATGGGTGTATAAAGTTCATGGGTATTATACCTGAGTAGTAAGGGTTGTTGATAAGGGACCTGGATTGCGTAACTTTCATATTGTATGCTTTCTTTTGAATTTCTATAGGATGTTATGTGGCAGATTTGGGTCGACCGATGATGCCTTCCAGTACGTGTTATTTTTATGGATACTACTCTTGCTATGCCTTTGGGCATAGTATGATTGCAGGATCAGTGATGTTTCTTAGGTGAATACAATGGTGATCTTCATCAGCTTTCATTCCTCTCTTTATCTAGTGGGAGTTGTGTCTTGTTTGGTTTTTGTACTATTCTTAGAAGCTCTTGTACCTGTTTAGACTAGTTCCTAGGGAGGGTTTTTCGTTGTAATTTGTAAAGGATTCCATTGCACTCAAGTTTGTAATTGATTTTAATTATTAAAGACTATTTTCATGTTTCTTATTTACTTCCGCATTGCCTGTCTTAAATCGGGTGGTAAGGGTTCTCCTATCTAGATGATTTAGAGTAGGTGCCCTCATGGCCTGGTAGTTGGGTTGTGACAATTTGGTATCAGAGCCTAGGTTAACCGTTTCCCAGTACAAGAGAAGATGTTGAATAGAGTCCTGCAGATTAGTGTGTTGACGTCCACATCTAATCTTTGGAAAGCTATGAAGTATTCTAGGAACTATTCCACTTCTTTCATTCCTTTCTTGCGGTCTGTTGCTTGCTTGTATGGGTTGAGTTCAATTGGTATCTCTTGATTCTTATTGGTATCTAATGATATGCCCAAATTACACCTCCTATTAGAAGTGTAAGCGGTCACGAATCAAATATAGAACCCAATAAAGGTTGGGGTCGATCCCACAGGGAATATGGTAGGACTATGGTTGATATATGTTTACTTGCGCTGTTAGCCATTTATTTCCCTACGAAGGGGGGTTTATGTAAAAAGTAATAATTGTAACTAGAATGTAAACAAGTAACACGTGACAGTTTTAAGAGTTGTAATCAGTGGGAGAGATGACTAGGGTAGTGTTCCTCATGAGATCATAACTTAGTAAGGCGTTGTACTTAGTAAACTAGCTTGGTGCTTAGCATGCAGAATCGGTAAGTTAGGTTCACCTAAATCCTTGGTCCGGCAGATAGATGAATTTCACCACACGCTTTGGTCTGGCCGTGGATGTATGATTACTAACCCTTACCCTGGATCCCATATTAGCTATTCTCGGACAAGGTCAAGCTATTAGATGAGGGTTGGTAGCCTCAAATCTCCGTTGTTGAACAACCCTTTTTCCCATCCATTACCTCATTGGTCCGACAAGTAAGGATAAAGCGAGTTCTAATGTTGGCCACCGTTAAAAAGCAATCAAAACTAAGAGAAGAACAATACATGCATAAACACCGCCCTAGAATTACCTAGTACTTTGACTACTTCTTTAATCCTTCACGGTTCCCACAACCTTAGTTGTGGATTTAGATACTCATGTTCATAAGTAAGCAATCAAAAGTTTTTGGTGCATTCATGATCATATACTTACAATAAGAAGTAAAGAAATCCGTCAACTTGGATGGATGAAGATGGAAGTAAGAACAATGAACTATGAATGTGTATAACTCTCAAAACCAAGAATAAACCAAGATCACAATGTTTCGAATGCATTTCCTACAAAGTAACGAGCATAAAACATAAAATAAAACCTAGGAAAGGTATTTATAGACAGTAAAAATCCTATCCTAATTAAACAAGGAAAACTGGAATCGGTAGCTTCCATGGACACAGTCTACGGTCCATGGAAATTTCTACGGGTCATCGTTAGTACTCGTGAAACTCAGAGTATTTGTCATCCTGCGGGTTCCCTTCCATGAGTTCCTTCTAAGACTCGTGACTTGAATCACGGCTCGTGGAATTGAGTCGTCAATCTCAGACTTTTGCTCCTTCTCTGATCAAGTTCCACGAGCAAGAATCACGGCTCATGAACATGTCCACGACTCATGGAAACCTTCCGTAGAACTCAGGTTTCAGCTTGATCTGCATTACTCTTCCCACGATTGACTTCCACGACTCATGGAATGATTCGAGACTTGTGGTTTTGAGTCGTAGAAGTCAGTTTCATCCCAAACATTAGTCTTTTTCTGCACTTAGTCACCGAGCCATGTTTTCCTGCACAAGACTCACAAATACATCAAAGCTACTAAAAATCGCTAAAGAACACACTCCAATTCCAAGTTTAAGTGTAGAAAGTGCCGCAAACCCATGGCACATCAACACCCTCAACTTAAAATGGTTGCTTGTCCTCAAGCAATAAAACAAAACTATCCTAGAACGACTCTTGAGCAAAAGAAAACTAGGAACTGCAGCAGTCATATGATTTAGCAATTCATCTCACAACAAGTATCCCCCTCATTTTCAATACAGAACAAGTGCACAAGTTCCGTCTATCAAGACAACACAAGAGGATCCATGGACGACATTATGCTATCAACAGACGACTTAGCATACACAGACGAGACTCACCCTAATTGTCAGCAGTCAAAGTTGCTCTAGTTCCCTCATCACTAAGAAGTCCCAATCATACACTAATACAGTTAAAATCTCTGGGACTAAGCTAGAACACTCACACTCACAAACATATTCAAGCAATGCATGCACAATACCATAGGCTTGCCCTTATTTTCTACACCTCGGCTTTTGAACAGTTGGGTTAGGATCACAATAGGACTTTACTCGGCTTGTAACATAGGCTCGTGGACGGGTATGGTAGATATGGGAAATAGTGACTAAGCCCTTCTTGACACTACGCTATGTTTTTTCCACTTTTCCAGACCATCTCTATTTTTCTCTCCCCTTTTCTCCCTTTTTATTCTTTATTTTTCATCAAGTGACGGGTGCGGCTTTTGCTTCAGACTCAACTTATTTTCTCATAATTTTATTTTTATTTTTATTTCTTTTTATTTTTCTAGAAAATCCGCCACACCCGTTATTTCCCTCTTTATCACGAACCTTTTCTTTTCATGCCCCATATTTCACACTCACCTTTATAGTAGCCACCCTCAACTTAGACAATTTTCCTGAGTTGAGGTGCAAAATTTCCAAGAAGGGACCAGGGCCAAACTAAAGGTTCGTAGAAAACAGGGAAGGTGATTAGGCTAAACAACAAAAAGGGTCAATTCAGGCTCAAAATCAGGTATCAAAGGGTATTCAAATCATTTGGTCGGTCATTTAGGATGAAGTGAACTATTTCAAAAAACGGCCTATGATCCTTTCCTAACCAACTATCCTACAACATAGGCAAGACTAACCGGGTAAGTTCTAGATTGGCACACAAAGCAGGAACAGTACAAATTTAGATCACACACACATGGCACAGAGTACAATAATCACATGCTAACTATCAGGTTCATACTCTAGCTTAAGCCATTCATCAGATCGATTAACCTAATTTCATGCACAGATCCATAATGGTCAGTCTATCAAAAACATATATTTTTATGTCACACAAAATTTTTGGAGGGGTCTCCATTTTTTTAAATCAAAATCCAATTCAAAATCATACCATAGACTGGTCTAAGTTCATTTTCTTCTTTTACTACACAGAACCTATACTAAACATGTCAGTTCAACAGAAATTAAAAATCCTTAGGGAAAGAACACAGGCGAAAAAACCCCAAGGACTCAGGTACCTTGTGAGTACCCTCATGGGTTGACTCCCATGAAGCACTTGATTTTAACATTGCGGCACGACACGGATGTCTTGGCTACTCATACTTCCCCAAGAGACCTATCAAAATATGGGTGTCTTGGCTACTCGCCTTGACTTCAAAATCAAACTCTTGTAGCAGTAACACTCATCTAATCAACCTTGGCTTACCATCCTTCTTTGCCATGAGATAACAAAGAGCTGAATGGTCAGTATGCACCACCACCTTGGTGCCAAGCAAGTAAGATTTAAATTTTTCGAAAGCAAAGACCACATCAAGCAGCTCATGTTCAGTGATAGTATAGTTCTTTTGAGCCGAGTTAAGTGCTTTGCTAGCGTAGTATATAGGATGAAGAATCTTTTCACGCCTTTGGCCTAGGATTCCTCCTAGCGCCACTCCACTAGCATCGCATATAACCTCAAAAGGTTGAGACCAATCAGGAGAAATGATGATAGGAGCTGAGACCAACTGTTTTTTAAGGCACTCGAATTCCTTCAAACATGCGTCATCAAACACAAACTTTGCCTCCTTCTCCAATAATTTGCACAGTGGATTAGAAATTTTGGAAAAGTCTTTGATAAACCTCCTATAGAAACCAGCATGCCCCAAAAGGCTTCGAATCCCCTTCACTGAAACTAGTGGAGGCAATTTTTCAATCACCTCAATTTTTGCTTTGTCGACCTCAATACCTTTCTTGGAGATCTGATGGCCAATCACTATACCCTCTTTCACCATGAAGTGACACTTTTCCCAGTTCAGCACCAGGTTACACTTTTCACATCATTTCAGCACACAACTCAGATGATCCAAACAATCTTCAAAAGAGTCACCCACTACCGAAAAGTCATCCATAAATACCTCAATAGTGTCCTCCACCATGTCTGAGAAAATAGACATCATGCAACGCTGAAATATCGCTGGTGCATTGCATACCACCAAAAGGCATCCTCTTGTAAGCAAACATCCCATATGGACAGGTGAAAGTGGTCTTCTCTTGGTCTTCAGGAGCAATCAAAATCTGATTGTATCTTGAATAACCATCAAGAAAACAATACCATCCTCTTCCTGCAAGAGGGTCTAACATATGATCCATGAACGACAGTGGAAAATGGTCCTTCTCAGTCCAAGTATTCAGCTTCCTATAATCCATGCATATGTGCCAGCCTGTGACTGGCCTAATCGAAATCAACTCATTCTTTGTGTTTGGGACTACAATAATCCCACCCTTCTTCAGCACACACTGAACTGGGCTTACCCACTATCTATCTGCAATAGGGTAAACCACACCTACATCCAGGCACTTAATAATCTCCTTTTTAATGACCTCTTGCATAGGCTAATTCAACCTACGCTAGTGCTCAATACTCGAAATATAATCTGGCGTGAGCTGAATTTTATGTATACAGATTCCAGGCATAATCCCAATGATGTCTGTAATGGTTCAACCAATGGCCCTCTTAAACTTCTTCAACAAAGAAACCAAAGCCTCAACCTTCCCTTTAACTAAGTCTGCAGCAATAATAACTGGCAAGGTCTCATTTTCTCCTAGGAACATGTACCGAAGATGGGTTGGAAGCGCTTTGAGCTCCAAGAATGGAGGCTCCTCAATAAATGGTCTGGCAGGCGGTGTCTGTCTATTTTTCAAGTCTAAGTCAAGCTTCTTTGGAGCATAGCTGTAAGACCCCATACCTGCTAGTGCTTCAACTATATCATCATATTCCTAAATATCATCTCCTTCAAAATTCATAATCACAGCCGCAAGTGTCTCAACACCAAGACTCTCCTCAACAAGCACAATTAACTGATCCTCATCAACCACATCAATAACTAAAACCACTCGCATGTCGTCATGATGCTTCATAGACTGGCAGACATTAAAAGTAACTACCTCATCATTCAATCTGAACTTTATCTGTCCAGTCTCTAAATCAACCAACGCGCGTCTGGTAGCAAGGAATGGTCATCCTAAGATGATGGGGACCTCAAAATCCACCTCCCAGTCAAGAATCACAAAGTCCACGGGGAATATGAAAGTATAAACTTTCACAAGCACGTCATAGAGAATCCCTACAGGACTTTTCACAGTGCAATCTGCCATAAGAAGCTGCATTGTAGTTGTTTTGGGGAATCCCAAGCCTAACTGTTTAAACATTTCTAGTGGCATCAGATTAATACTAGCACCTAGATCACACAACGTCTTAGAAAATTAGAATGCTCCAATCGTACAAGAAATAGTGAAAGCTCCCAGATCTTTCTTATTTTGCACCAAAGAACGGGAGGCTATTGCACTATAATAGTGCAAATTGTCAGCTGGTTCAAAGCTTACCATATTCATCCTAGTCACCAGATCCTTCATGAATTTAGCATATCCAGTCATCTGCAACAATGCCTCCACTAAAGGAATATTGACTGAAAGTTGTTTCAGCATGGAGATGAACTTGTGAAATTTGTCGTTCTCAACCTTTTTCTTCAATCTCTATGGGTAAGGAGGAGGAGGCAATGGCATGGGCTTCAAGACTGGTGCAACCTCTTTGTTCTTTGCTTTCAACTCAGCAGATTTCCTTTCACTTGGCCCTTCACCGCTATCTTATTCCTCAGACTCGACCACACTTTTAGCATCATATTTCACAGACTCGGTCGGCTCATCAACAACTAAAGGCATAGGAGGGTCAATAGTCTATTTTCCGCTTCAGGTAGTCACAGCCATAACCTGTTGATCATTTTTTGGATTCTGAATTGTGTCACTCGGGAGAGTGCCCTTTTGACGCTGATTCATGCTAGTAGATATCTGGTACATCTGGGTCTCAAGCTGCTTTATGGAAATAGAATGGGACTCCACTCTCTGACTAATACCCAAAAGATCAACTCGTATCTCTTTTATGCTTGCATCCATAGAATCAACCTTTTGAAATACTTTGTTAAGCAGCTCCCTCATGGTTGGTTGTTCAGGCCTATCTTCACGATTTAAAATAGCTCTTTCTTAATTAAGTCCCAGCGGTATTTTATAATTACCCACCCTTTTAACTCCTAAATGAGGTCATTTTGAGTACTTCTAGAAGGGTTTTCACTCTCATTAGCCTAAGTCCCTCCTCAAATCTTCATTCATCTTCCCAAAAAGAAAAAGAACTCCTTCGAGCCCTAAGTCTCAAGCTCCAAGTTCAAGTCTCCTTTCTTTTCAATTTCAAGTGGGTTAGCTTCAATCAAGGTATGTGGGTAATCAACAATGGGCTCCTTCCACCCTTGTACCCAAAACCCCTAATTTTATTTTGATTTCATGAACTTTCAAATTAGGGTTCTTACCCAATTCTTATGGGTTTTGCTATAAATTATCTTCTCATTATTCTATTATGAAATCTATATTAAGTTGCATGATTTTGGATGGGTTTTTACATGTGAACTCCTATTTTATGAATTGAAGGCTAATTATGGTAAATCCTACATGCATGATCTGATTTAAGAAAATTTAGTATTTGATAGCATGTTTTTCATAGATTTTCAACCAAGTGCATACCTAGTTCCTATGTTTTATGAAAATATATGTTATTATGAAATTGAACTAGAGTTATGCAAGTTTTCAAGTTATGAACTATTATGCAATGCAAAACACCGAATGTGCCATCAATGCTCATGAATTATTTTCTAAACCAAAATTCATGAGTAGTATGATGATCCGGGTTATGAACATGTTTATGAACAAACTTGACATCTAGATATATCACATTTATGTAAGCCTCATGTTATATGTTTTGGGAGTAGTATTTTGCACTGAGCAATGAGGGTTCTAGATAACCCAAGTCCAAACCTACGTTGCCACCGTAGGTTGCCCTCCATGTCTTATGAAAGGATCCTTATGAATATGATTCTAACCTTGGCTGGTTAGGATAACTTTTTTCAGTATGGGTGCATGAAACTGGACTCCATATAGCTCATCATGGTTTAATGCCAGTTAAGACAAACTCCCACATGATTATTGTCAAGTTATATAATACGTTACTTTGAACCTTGACTTTACTTCATGTTTATGTCTTATACCTTGATAATTTCTTATGCTATCTCTTATTTCGAAAGAGCTCAGTTTAAGCATGTTTTAAGTATGTTTTTATCATGATCATGCATATCTCACATACTTGGTACATCTTATAGTACTGACGCATATTTTTTGTTGCATCCTCTTGATGATGCAGATTCAGGTTCCCTTCCTCAGGCACGTGGCTAGAGACTGCAGGCCATATCTAGTCAGTATTGGTGAGTCCTCATTGTTCGAGGGCTAGTTATAACTTTAGCTAGTTTTGATTATTTACTTTTGTACCTTGAGTTAGCTAGGGTCTTGTCCTAGCAACTCCTTATGTCATGTGTAGAGGCTTTTCAGACATAGACAATATTAAAGTCTCTTTCAAATCATGTTCCTCTTGATGTTTATATCATGGATTGAGTTATCTAATTCTTACGATGCTTCCGATATGCTTAGTTGATATACCTGAGTTATGTCATGACCAAGGGTTAGCTTGGGACACTTGCGGTCTGAGGTCCCGTGTTACGTCTAGGGGTAACCTCGGGGCATGACAAACTTGGTATCAGAGCCTCAGGTTCAAGAGTCCTAAGATGTTTGAAAGCTGCATCGAGTAGAATCTCTTTCATATGTGTTAAGTGTGCCATACTTATGAGAGGGAAGCTATGATATGTCTTAGAAAAACCTCACTTCTTTCATGATCACATCGTGCATTAGAGTTTAACTCTAATATCCCTCTAATGCTTTCCTTGTGTATTCCAGATTATGCCTTGATGTGTTATGCCTCACTGAACCACTCAGAATGCTGCTCCTACAGTTCTGGCCCCCGAGTTCACAAATGGGGAGTTCAGGAATGCCATCCATATGCTAGCCCAGACCTTGGTTGCTCAGGCCAACTAGCAGGCTCCTATCCCCGTCCACTCTCAAGTTGGGGTAGTGACCCAAGTTCATGATTTTATCCGTATGAACCCATTAGAATTTTGGGGTTCAAAGGTTGGGGAAGATCCGCTTAACTTTTTGGATAACGTGAAGAAAATCTTTGATGATATGTAAGTAGATGGGGTTGATAGTGTTGAGTTACCATTCTATCAACTCAAGGATGTAGCTCATATCTGGTTCACGCAATGGAAGGAAGCTAGGGCTAGGGATGAGGTCCCTATGACTTGGGAGTGTTTCAAAAGGGCTTTCCTCAATCGGTTCTTTCCAAGGAAGTTAAAGTAAGAGAAGTTTGAGAAGTTTGTGAACTTGAGACAGGGGTCCATGATAGTCCAGGGTACAATTTGAGGTTTACTCATCTCTCTAGATACGCTCTTGCTATGGTGGATGACCCACAGGATCAGATGAGCAAGTATATCTATGGAGTCTCAGACTTGGTGAAAAAAGGAGTGTAGATCTGCTATGCTATTGAGTGACATGAGTATCTCCAGACTTATAACTCATGCTCATCAGATCGAGCAGGACAAGCTTAGGGAGATGGCTAGGGAGAATAAGAGAGTTAGATCCGAGGTTTTGGGTTTTGGCCATCAAAGGTCCGGTGGTGGACATCGCTCCTCATTTCAGAAGAAGTCATCAGGACCCGTTCATTCTTCTTTTAGTGATCCTACCTAGGCCCCGAGGCCTTGTCATGATCAAACTAGTTGAGGATCTGGTTCTTATTCGCAGTCTCAGAGGAGTATTGCTAAAGGATCCTCCCATCCTATTTGCAGGAAATGTGGGAAGAATCACCCGAGAGAGTGTCATTTGGGCACAGGTGCATGCTTTGGATGTGGACAGGCTGGACACATGATTAGAGATTGCCCTTCGGCTAAGAAGGGGTAGGGAGGTAGTAGGGCTCAGTCTGCTCCAGCAGCCTTAAGAGGTCGACCAGCCCAGCAGGACACTACTTCTAGTTTTGGTGGTCAGCGCCAGAACTGTCTTTATGCCATGTCCTCTCGTCAGGACCAGGAGATTTCATCGGATAT
Organism: Jaltomata sinuosa; assembly: GCA_003996215.1. Lineage (NCBI taxonomy): Eukaryota > Viridiplantae > Streptophyta > Magnoliopsida > Solanales > Solanaceae > Jaltomata > Jaltomata sinuosa. The sequence goes on along the minus strand of QJPP01001339.1, from coordinate 328,769 downwards.
TTTCACTAACATGTTGAAATTCTTCTCTCTTGATGTATATGCTTTGTTGGATCCCGGTGTATCCCTATCTTTTGTGACCCCTTATGTAGCATGCAAATTCAAAACTTGTCTTGAATTTCTTTTAGAACCCTTTTGTGTTTCTACTTCTGTTGGTGAGTTAGTCCTAGCCAAAAGAATCTACCGAAATTGCCCTATCTTAGTCCTTCACAGATTCACTTCAGCGGATTTAGTAGAGTTGGAGATGACTGATTTTGATATTATTCTTAGTATGGATTGGTTGTATGCTTGTTATGCTTCGGTTGATTGTCGTACTCGAGTTGTCAGTTTCAAGTTTCCAAATAATTCCGTCTTAGAATGGCAAGGTAGTCCCTCTTCCTCGAAAGATCATTTTATATCCTATCTTAAGGCTAGGAAGATGATTTCTAAGGATTATGTTTATCATATAGTTTGGGTTATGGACATGGAGTTTGGAACCACATCCCTTCAGTCTGTCCCTATTGTGAATAAGTTCCCAGAAGTGTTTCCTGAAGATTTGTCCAGAGTCCCTCCCGAGCGGGAGATCGACTTTGGGATAGACCTTCTTCTAGATATGAATCCCATCTCTATCCCTCACTATAGAATGGCTCTCGCGGAACTTAAAGAGTTAAAGGATCAGTTGAAGAATCTTCTTGATAAGGGTTTCATCAGGCCTAGCATTTCCCCATGGGGTGCCCCAGTTTTGTTTGTGTGGAAAAAGGATGGTTCCCTTAAAATGTGTATTGATTACCGTCAATTGAACAAGGTCACAATTAAGAATAAGTATTCCATTCCTAGGATTTATGACTTGTTCGATCAGCTTCAAAGTGCTAGTTTCTTCTCCAAAATTGACCTTAGATCCGGTTATTATCAGCTTCATATTCGAGAGTGTGATATTCTGAAGACAGCTTTCAAAACTTGGTATGGTCATTTTGAATTTGTTGTTATGTCTTTTGATCTAACGAATGCTCCTGCAGCCTTTATAGATTTAATGAACTGTGTGTTCAAATAGTATTTGGATATGTTTGTGATTATTTTCATTGATGATATTCTTATCTATTCTCAGAGTGAGGAGGAGCATGCAGACTATTTGAGAGTGGTGTTTCAAACTCTCAAGGATTGGCAGTTATTTGCTAAGTTTAGCAAGTGTGAGGTTTGGATGCAGTCTGTTGCTTTTCTGGGTCATATTGTGACTAGAGATGTTATTCGAGTTGATACTCAAAAGATAGAGGCAGTAAAGAACTGGCCTAGACCCACTTCTCCGTCTGATATTAGGAGCTTTTTGGGTTTGGTTGGTTACTAAAGGAGGTTTGTGGAAGGGTTTTCTTCCATTGCTGCCCCATTGACTCGGTTGACTCAGAAAAAGGTAAAATTTCAGTGGTCTGATCTATGTGAGAAGAACTTCCAGGAATTGAAGACTAGGTTGACCACAGCTCTAGTGTTGGCTCTACCCGAGGGCCTAGATGACTTTGTTGTGTATTGTGATGCTTCTAGGATTGGTTTGGGTTATGTTTTGATGCAACGTGGTAAAGTGATTGCTTATGCCTCTAGACATCTTAAGGTTCATGAGAAGAACTACCTTACTCATGATCTTGAACTAGTAGCTGTGGTTTTTGCTTTGAAGATTTGGAGACATTACTTATATGGTGTTCACATGGATGTATTCACCGATCATAAGAGTCTTCAGTATGTGTTCACTCAGAAGGAATTGAATCTGCGACAAAAAAGATGGCTTGAGCTTCTTAAGGATTATGACATGAGTGTGCTTTACCATCAAGGTAAGGCCAATGTTATGGAGGATACACGTAGTAGATTGTCTATGGGTAGTGTGTCTTCAGTCAAAGACGGAAGAAGGAATTGGTTAAGCAAGTTCATAGTCTTGCTCGATTGGGAGTTTGCCTTATGGACTCGACAGAAGGTGGTCTTATTATTCAGAATAGTTCCGAATCTTCTTTGGTAACTGAAGTGAAGGCAAAGCAAGATAGTGATCCTATTTTGCTTCAGTTAAAGGGTGCAGTCTATCAGCAAAGGGTTGAGGTTTTCTCCCAAGAGGGAGATGGTGTGCTTCGCTATCAGGGTCGATTGTGTGTTCCAGATGTAGATGGGTTGAGACAGCTAATTTTGACTGAGGCTCACAGTTCCAGATATTTTATTTACCCTGGTGCCACCAAGATGTACCATGATCTATGGGAAGTCTATTGGTGGAATGGTATGAAGAGGGACATAACCAATTTTGTGGCAAAGTGTCCCAACTGTCAGTAAGTGAAGGTAGAGCATCAGCGACCGGGTGTCATGACTTAGGACATTGACCTTCCTACTTGGAAGTGGGAAGCGATCAATATGGACTTTATCACTGGGTTGCCTCATACTCGAAGGCAACATGATTCTATTTCGGTGATTGTCGATCGGATGACTAAGTCATCCCACTTCTTGGTTGTTAAGATGACGGATTTAGCAGACGATTATGCCAGATTCTACATTTGGGAGATAGTCAGATTGCGTGGTGTTCTTTTGTCTATCATTTCAAATAGAGGTACTCAGTTTACCTCCCAGTTTTGGAGGTCATTTCAGAGAGGTATTGGTACTCAGGTGAAGCTTAGCACAACTTTTCACCCACAGACGGATGGCCAGGCAGAGTGTACTATTCAGACTTTGGAGGATATGTTGAGAGCTTGCGTGATTGACTTCAAAGGTAATTGGGATGATCACTTACCTCTTATTGAGTTTGCCTACAACAACAACTTTCTCTCTAGCATCCAGATGGCCCCTTATGAGGCGCTTTATGGTCAGAGGTGTAGGTCTCTTATTGGCTAGTTTGAGGTAGGTAAGGCAACTTTGATTGGTCCAGATTCGGTTCATGAGACTATGGATAAGGTTCAACTTATTAGAGAGAGGTTGAAGATCGCTCAGAGTTGACATAAATCATATGTGGATGTGAGAAGGAAGGAATTGGAATTTGAGGTTGATGATTGGGTTTTTCTAAAGGTGTCACCCATGAAGGGTGTGATGAGATTTGGCAAGAAAGGGAAGTGTAGTCCCCATTTTGTAGGTCCTTATCGGATTTTAAGAAGAGTTAGTAGTGTTGCTTATGAGTTGGATTTGCCATCGGATTTAGAAGCAATTCATTCGGTTTTCCATATTTCCTTATAGAAGAAGTGTGTTGGTGATCCGACCTTGATTGTCCCTTTGAAGGCTGTAGGTGTGAAGGATAGTATCACTTTTGAGGAAGTTCCCATGGAGATCCTTGATCGTTAGATTCGGAGGTTGAGAAACAAAGAAGTTGCTTCGGTAAAAGTTCTTTGGAGGAATCAACTTGTTGAGGGAGCTACTTGGGAAGCAAAAGCAGCCATGAAAGCCAAGTACCCTCATCTCTTCCCTTCCGATTCTGTTTCAGCTTGAGGTAATAGTTTCCTCCTTAGTATGTTCCTCTGATTCTATTCCACCCATTTTCCTAATGATCCTAGCATGTATTCATGTTTTTGAAGTTGATTTAGTCATGTTTTAAGTTGAAAAGTTCAGTTTTCATGTTTATTCCTTGGTTCCCATATTTTGTTATTGGTTGGGCTGTCGTTCTCTCCAGTTTTCCTTGCTTAGTCTTCATTCGAAGATGAATGATCCCAAGGGGAAGATATTGTAACACCTCGGAAATCGATTCAGTTTTTAAACTCAGAACTTGCAGAATTTTAAAACTTCCAGGGATCACGGGTCAAGTCCACGAGCTATGGAAAGTTCCATGAGTCATGGAAAAGACTCATGATCCCAGTCCAGTAGACCACCCTCAGGTTTGAGGACCACAGGTCAGTTTCACGATTTGTGGATGTTTCCACAGATCGTGGTACCAACTCGTGGAAATCAGATAGAGAGTGACCATTTCCCTGAAACCACGAATTGGTTCCACGACTTGTAGAAGTTTCTACGGGTCGTCCTGTTAGTCCGTGGAAATTTATCCGCAGCCTGAAGTTTTGGCTCAGGAACCATGACTCAAGTCCACGAGCCGTGAGGAGTTTTACGATCCATGGAAAGGACCCATGGAACCTAAAGTCGAGCTTTAAAACAGCTCTTTCTTAATTAAGTCCCAGGGGAATTTTTATAACTACCCACCCTTTTAACTCCTAAATGAGGTCGTTTTGACTACTTCTAGAAGGATTTTCACCCTCATTAGCCTAAATCCCTCCTCAAATCTTCATTTATCTCCCCAAAAAGGAAAAGAACTCCTTCAAGCCCCAAGTCTCAAGCTCCAAGTTCAAGTCTCCATTCTTTTCAATTTCAAGTGGGTTAGCTTCAATCAAGGTATGTGGGTAATCAACAATGGGTTCCTTCCACCCTTGTGCCCAAAACCCTTAATTTTTATTTTGATTTCATGAACTTTCAAATTAGGGTTCTTACCCAATTCTTATGGGTTTTGCTATAAATTGTCTTCTCATGATTCTATTATGAAATCTATATTAAGTTGCATGATTTTGCATGGGTTTTTACATGTGAACTTCTATTTTATGAATTGAAGGCTAATTATGGTAAATCCTACATGCATAAACTGATTTAAGAAAATTTGGTATTTGATAGCATGTTTTTCATGGATTTTTCAAGCAAGTGCATGCCTAGTTTCTGTGTTCTATGAAAGTATATGTTATGATAAAATTGAAATAGAGTCATGCAAGTTTTCAAGTTATAAACTATTATGCAATGCAAGACACCCGATGTGCCATCAATGCTCATGAATTATTTTCTAAACCAAGATTCGTGAGTAGTATGAAGATACAGGTTATGAACATGTTTATGAACAAGCTTGACATCTAGATATGTCACATGTATGTGAGCCTCATGTTATATGTTTTGGGAGTAGTATTTAGCACCGAGCGATGAGGGTTATAGATAACCCAAGTCCAAAACTACGTTGCCACCGTAGGTTGCCCTTTGTGGCTTATGAAAGGATCCTTATGAACATGATTCTAACCTTAGCCGGTTAGAACAACTTTTTTCAGTGTGGATGCATGACACTGGACTCCATGTAGCTCATCATGGTTTAATTTTGGTTAAGAGAAACTCCCACATGATTATTTTCAAGTTATGAAGTTATATGATACCTTACTTTGAACCTTGACTTTACTTCATGTTTATGTCTTATACCTTGATAATTTATTATGCTATCTCTTATTTCGAAAGAGCTCATTTTAAGCATGTTTTAAGTATGTTTTTATCATGATCATGCATATCTCACATCCTCGGTATATCCTATAGTACCAACGCATATTTTGTGTTGCATCCTCTTGATGATGCAGATTTAGGTTCCCTCCCTTAGGCACGTGGCTAGAGACCGCAGGCCATATCCAGTCAGTGTTGGTAAGTCCTCATTGTTCGAGGGCTAGTTATGACTTTAGCTAGTTTTGATTATTTACTTTCGTACCTTGAGTTAGCTAGGGTCTTGTACTAGAAACTCCTTATGTCATGTGTAGAGGCTTTTTAGACATAGACAGTATTCGAGTCTCTTTTGAATCATGTTCCTCTTGATGTTTATCTCATGGATTGAGTTATCTAATTCTTACGATGCTTTCGCTATGCTTAGTTGATATACCTGAGTTATGTTATGACCAAGGGTTAGCTTGGGGAACTTGCGGTCCCAGGTCCCATGTTATGTCTAGGGGGTAACCTCCGGAGCGTGAATTTTGATCTGGTTGGACCTTTGGTCGGGGCCTAAGAGCTTTCGAATTGGTTTTATCTCACTTTCTAAGATTTTAGGCCTGTTGAAGTTGGAAGTTTGACTTTGGTCAACTTTTGATGATCGGAGCGTCAGATTCAAAATTCGACAGTTCCATCAGCTTCAGAATGTTGAGTTTGGGTTAGGTAGGTGGTTGGTTCAGGTCCTGAGTGAGACTAGCTCATTTTGGGTATTCGGTTGAATTTTGTAAGTGTTGACTTGGGTCAATATTTCATCAAAATGACCTCGTATAGAAAATTCATCAACTCCGTTGAGTCCGAAATATTTTTTGTAGGGTATCATAGTTTATTTGCACGTGGGGTCCCGAATTAAACCCCATGGGCCCATCCGGTGATTTTGCAACTTAAGAAAGTTATTAGTTGTTGTTGCAGGTGTAGGCCTCAGGCCTTAATCACGACCACAAAAAAGGCCATGCAATCGTGATGGTCTACCTCTTTGGGCATCACGACCACAAGGTTCTCTTCACACAATCGTGATGAAGGGCCTATAGACCTAACACCTTTTGTTGTTTGTGATCGCATGGCTTACCATCGCGACAACAATGGTCTAGCCAGCGTGGTCATCGTGACCATGTGGGGTCCTTTGCGATCGCTATGAAGAACCCCTGGCAGTATATAAGGTTGGCACCCAAGACCTTGTCCGCTTCCTTTCTGTCCATTCTTGTTTCTCCTCCTTTAGTATTTGAATTAGTACGATAATATTACCCCTTACATCCCTGGGTGGCCTTTGCTTATGCCTCTACCTGGGATACTGAGAAAGAGATGTGGGCTCAGTATCTGCAGTTGTTTAAGCCTTTAGGTACTCTCTTTATCTTGACTTTCGAGGATGAAAGTCCTTTTTAGTAATGGGTGATGTAATGACCCTTCCAGTCATTTTTGCGTTTTTGCCTTCTTTGTACTATTAGAGCTTACCTACAGTGGCCCTATGTCATTTATGACTTGTTGGGACTGGTGATTCGATTCCCGGGCCATTCATTTGGTCTTTATGACTATTTCCCTATTTTAGAGCTTTAACTTAGGAAATCATTGACTTTAGTCAATATTCCTAGCAAACAAGCTCAGAATTGAATTCTGATAGGTCCGTTAGCTCCGAAGCATAGATTTTGGTCTAATTAGACCTTTAGTCGGGGCCTAAGAGCTTTCGAAATTGTTTTATCTCACTTTTTGAGATTTCAGGCCTGTTGGAGTAGGAAGTTTGGCTTTGGTCAACTTTTGATGATCAGAGCTCAGATTTGAAATCTGACGGTTCCATCAGCTTTAGAATGTCGAGATTGGGTTAGGTAGGTGGTTCGTTCGTGTCTCGGGTGAGCCGGGCTCATTTTGGGTATTCAGTTGAATTTTGTTACTGTTGACTTAGGTCAACATTTCATCTAAACGACCTCGTATAGAAGTTTCATCGATTCCATTGAGTCCAGAGTGTCAGTTTTGATAGGGTAACATAGTTCGTTTGAACGCACAGGGTCTCAAATGAACCCCGTAGGCCCATCCAGTAATTTTGTAACTTAAGAATGTTGCAGGATGTTGTTGCTGGTGCAGGCCTCAGGCCTTAATCGTGACCTCAAAGAAGGTCACGTGATCGCGATGGTCTGCCTCTTTGGGCATTGCGACCACGAGGTCCCCTTCATGCGATCGTGATAAAGGGACTGTGGACCCGATACCCTTTATTCTTTGCAATCATATGGCTGACCATTGCGACCGCGATGGTCTAGCCAGCGTGGTCGTTGCGACCGTGTGGGGTCTTTCGCAATTGCGATGAAGGACCCCTGAAAGTATATAAAGCTTTCTCCTTCATTTTCTTCACTCTTAAACCATTTTCCTCTATTGATATTGAGCTCTAAGTTCTAAATTACTGGGTAGGGTCACCGTAGACTGGTTGGGTGACCATTTTTCTGGTCCGTGGTTGATTTCTCATTGCCTATTATAAGTTTCTAACCCTTTAATTCTGTTAATTTCTTCGTTTGATTCCTATTTTGTTCTTGGGGTTTGGGGCTGCTTTAGGCCTTTTCCTTGCCCATTTTTTGCTTAATTTTCGAGCATGTATTCCTGGTAGCATTGGGAAATTTATGGTAACTTTCATTTTCATTTTCAGTTCACGAGGCCTACATACCCATTTTTTACCCAGATTTTGATCCAGCTAAATTACTAGCATTATGGGTATCATTAGCTTTGTATTGATGAGTAGATTATGTTTTTGATAGTTTGATTGTGACTCAGGGATTCTCGGAGCAGCTTGTCGTCAGACGTCAGGTAGGCATTGGCTTACCGATCTTAGACTTGGTCTATATATAATGTAATTGCACTATTTAGCTCATCATTGGGTTGGGATTACTAGTTTGGCACCCCAGACCTTGTCCGCTTTCTTTCTGTCCGTTCTTGTTTCTCTCGCTTTAGTATTCAAATTAGTACGGTAGTATTACCTCTTACAGCCTCGAGTGTCCTTTGCTTATGCCTCTGGATCGTAGTTTGTGGGGTATTTGGGAAGTTTCCGTAAGTCCCGGACATTGATTCGCGATTAGGAGTTGGTTATCTGTGTTGTAGAGAGGATTGAGCCTATGCAAGACCAGTAGGTTGATTGTGAGCTGTTGAGTTGTTGATTGTACCTGAGTATCGCATTTTCATGAAAAAGAATTTTTGCATGGATTTATTACTACTATAAGACTGCGGTCCTAACGATCACCGGTTTCTAAATCTTGCATTTCCCCGAGGGCCCACTTTTAGTTATAAATGATTATAAGTGCATTTGAAATTGGTTTACTGGATTTTCTTGAGATAAAAGAGATTATGCAACGGTTTTTCACATTGATTTTGAGACGATACTAGACTCGGCCAGGCTGAGCTCTAGACATGATTAATCACTAATTTTGAGAATATACTAGACTCGGTCTGGCCGGAGTGCTAGACATGAATTTATGACTGATTTTAGACCCGAATAGACTCTGGGCACACATATTGAGATCTTGAGAGTTGGTATGTGGTCGCGGAGACCTCCATAGACCTTCTCAATCTGGACTAGAGGCTACGGGTCGAGAGTGTCGGAGGAGAGGTATATGGGGGAGTAGAGGTATACGGGGGAATCCCTTCCATGAGTCCTACCTGTTGGGCCTACGGGCGTTGAAGGAGGTTCATACGGTACCACTGGCACTTCATAGCATATCATTCATTTCTGCATGATTCCACCCCTTGTTTGCTATTTGCTGAGTGTACGCTCCGGTAGTATGGGATGTTAGAGGGTTTATTTTCACTTGTATGTATTCCTCGGGTGTCACTACTAAAAAAAGGCCAAAAAGAGATGGCCAAAAGGGACGCTGGCAATCACTTTTTTGGCCAAAAGCAACGGAAAAGCGACGGCCTCACTCCCGTGGGAAAATGGTCTGTCGCTTTTCCAGAAGCGACGGACAGCGTCGCTTTAAAAGCAATGGACAACGACGCAAATGCAAAAGGGATGACTTTTTTTATTATTATTTTTTCAGAAAAATGACGCAGTCTGTCGCTTTGTTCTTGAACTTGAACAACAAAGCGACGTACAGCGTCGCTTTTCTTGGTAAATTTTTTCCAGAAAAGCGACGCTGTCCGTCGCTTTTTCAGGGAATTGTTTTAAAAATTCCAGAAAAGCGACGGACAAAAGAGACGTTGTCCATCGCTTTTCTGCATTTTTTCCAGCTGCAAAAATATGCATTTTCAATATGCACCACCTGCCATTTCAAAAACCTATTCAATACAGCCCAAACCAGCAATTACAACATTCATAAAACAATTAAAACATCAACAACAAACTAAAAACGAAGTAATAATATACTAAACACATAAAAGGTCCACCAAAAGGACCTATAAATTATTCAGTAACAATAAAAAAAGTGTCAAAAAGTGTCAAAAAATGTCAAAATGTGTCAAAATGTAGAAGGAAATGAGGCAATCCTTATGGGGGGTAGTCTCCACATACTCCTCCTCATTTTCACTAGTCTCAGTAACGTCGTCACTTGATGACGAGGAGGAAGGAGTACGATCTATACTACGACAGCGACGACCAACAAAGGATGACATTTGTTGTTGAAGAGCCTGGACGGTCTTGGACAAATCATCAGTGGTCTCAGTCTATTTTTTTCGGATTCTGCCAAGGCCCTAGTAAGATATGCGATCTGCTGTGACATATGTGCAAGCTGGACACCATCAACCACCTCAGCCTGGCGCGAGGATCCAATACCATCCAGTCCTGACTGGATTTATCGCAAATCATTCCTCGAGCTTAGACCATAGACTCTCCCCTTTTGTCTCCCCTCTGCTACTTTTCGGTCCATATTTGAGTGGCTTCCTCATTTGTAGGCTCGGTCGGCAATCCCAGACCTTGCTGAGTTTGGCTATACTCAGAAAAAACACGTCAAAACTCATCATGCATATAAAAAAATAAAAAATATAATATATACATAATAAATATATATAAAAATATATATATATATTAGTACTTTAATTATATTTAAACTTTAAAACTTACATAGGCGTTTTGAGCCCTCTGCTCGACCCATACATTCGGATCTGGCTCATTTTTTTTGTCTCGTCTATTGCCTTTCTTAAAGAGCTCAGCCTGAGTCGGAGGGCGCCCCAAATCCTTCTCCTCCAAACAAAATAAAATTTAACATAATCAAGTAATTAATATTGTTTAATCAATTTTATATAAACATATAAGTTAAAAGGTTAATATTATTACTTACCATTTCCCTTGCAAGGTCCGCTACACTCTTTGCACCCATAGTGTGCAATGATCCATCTTTAACACTGCTTCTGGCTTTCTTGCCTTGTTCAGACAATGCTTTGAACTCTTTCGAATCTCAATATTTTTAAGCTGCTCATGTACATCAGGTAGAAGCCAAGATCCACACTTTTTACTATCCCAAATTTTTTTAAGCCATTGGCGTAGCCTGGCACTGGCCTTCCTCGCGAAAGTAGTAGAAATAATCTTATTGTACTTTCGCTTCCAAGTACACATTGTCTGAAAGAAATAAATGATTAGTGTTAGATGATATATATATGTATGTATATTATGAAAAGTTGATATATACATAGTATATATATACCTTAAACTCATCAAACATGGCCTGTTGGATCGATCTTGGAATCTCTGACCATGAGCTCCGAGGTTCTGTAAAAAGCCTCCTAACTGCCTCATTTAGAGCATGTCGGGCCTCTTTCGTGGTATACCACTTGTAAAGAACATAATAAGCATGTCATCAAGTGATAAATAATTAATATGAAAAAACAAACTTATCAATTAATTAAAAAAAAATTACGATGATCCACCAGGGCGAATCATGACTCTACCAATGACGTCCTTCTCGCCAGGTCTCAGATTCACGTCGTCCTCTTCCTCTTTAGAAAGTGCTGATGCAGGTAACGGCGGAAGTCTATAACGCTGAGTCAATGGGGGTGTAGAGGTCTATGTGTCAGACTCAGAGCTGGTATCTCTAAGTCGCAAGCCTGATAAGTGGGGGGAAGAAGAATCACGTGGGGATGGCATACCAGATGGTAATCTGGTAGTCCCGCTGCCATGTGACGGAGGCATAGAGGGTGTAGGCATGAAAGTCATGTGATGATGAGAAGTAGTGGGTCTAGGACCATGATAATCTACGGGATTCCCAGTGCCATAGGGGATAGACACTGGTGGAGTAGAGCGAATTTGTGGCGAAGATGAAAGATGACCTAGAATATCGTCATGCTCTATAGGCCTCCTAGAGCTCTTCCTAGATTTACTAGACTTGCTAGTACTTTTACTAGGACGACCTCGATCACCATCACCTGATGACACCTGTATGCATAACCCAAAACTAATTCAAAATTTCCAAATTCAAGAAACTAATTCAAAACTAACACTAACCTAAAGTTGAAAACTAATAGCAAACATTAACATAAACTAAGGTTCATAAAGACTAACAATTTAAACTAACAAACTTAACTTAAAAAATCTTAACAGAAAACTTAGATTCAAGAACCTAATTCAAAAGGTTAAAGTTAAATACTAATTCAAGATTCTAAAACAAAACCCAAAACTAATTCAAGAACCTATTTCAAATTCAAAGTTCCCAAATTCAAGTCAATAATCTAATTCAAGAACCTAATTCCAAATTCAAGAACCAACCTAATTCTAGTTCAAAAAATTATTCCTAAAGTTGAAAACTAATTCTTAACTCAAAACTAACAATTTAAACTAACAATTTAAACTAACAAACTAACTTAAAATAGCTTAACTTAAAAGAACATAGATTCAAGAACCTAATTCAAAAGGTTAAAGTTAAATACTAATTCAAGATTCTAAAACAAAACCCAAAACTAATTCAAGAACCTATTTCAAATTCAAGTCAATAATCTAATTCAAGAACCTAATTCCATATTCAAGAACCAACCTAATTCTAATTCAAAAAATCATTCCTAAAGTTGAAAACTAATTATTAACTCAAAACTAACAATTTAAACTAACAAACTTAACTTTAAAAAGCTTAACTTAAAAAAACTTAGATTCAAGAACATAATTCAAAAGGTTAAAGTTAAATACTAATTCAAAATTCTAAAACAAAACTCAAAACTAATTCAAGAACCTATTTCAAATTCAAGTCAATAATCTAATTCAAGAACCTAATTTCAAATTCAAGAACCAACCTAATTCTAATTCAAAAAACCATTCCTAAAGTTGAAAACTAATTCTTAACTCAAAACTAACAATTTAAACTAACAAACTTAACTTAAAAAAGCTTAACTTAAAAAAACTTGGATTCAAGAACCTAATTCAAAAGGTTAAAGTTAAATACTAATTCAAAATTCTAAAACAAAATCCAAAACTAATTCAAGAACATATTTCAAATTCAAAGTTCCCAAATTCATGTCAATAATCTAATTCAAGAACCTAATTCCAAATTCAAGAACCAACCTAATTCTAGTTCAAAAAATCATTCCTAAAGTTGAAAACTAATTGTTAACTCAAAACTAACAATTTAAACTAACTTAACTTTAAAAAGCTTAACTTAAAAACACTTAAATTCAAGAACCTAATTCAAAAGGTTAAAGTTAAATACTAATTCAAGATTCTAAAACAAAACCCAAAACTAATTCAAGAACATATTTCAAATTCAAAGTTCCCAAATTCAAGTCAATAATCTAACTCAAGAACCTAATTCCAAATTCAAGAACCAACCTAATTCTAGTTCAAAAAATCATTCCTAAAGTTGAAAACTAATTCTTAACTCAAAACTAACAATTTAAACTAACAAACTTAACATAAAAAAGCTTAACTTAAAAAAACATAGATTCAAGAACCTAATTCAAAAGGTTAAAGTTAAATATTAATTCAAGATTCTAAAACAAAACTCAAAACTAATTCAAGAACCTATTTCAAATTCAAAGTTCTCAAATTCAAGTCAATAATCTTATTCAAGAACATAATTCCAAATTCAAGAACCAACCTAATTCTAGTTCAAAAAATCATTCCTAAAGTTGAAAACTAATTCTTAACTCAAAACTAACAATTTAAACTAACAAACTTAACTTAAAAAAGCTTAACTTAAAAAAACTTAGATTCAAGAACATAATTCAAAAGGTAAAGTTAAATATTAATTCAAGATTCTGAAACAAAATCCAAAACTAATTCAAGAACATATTTCAAATTCAAAGTTTCCAAATTCAAGTCAATAATCTAATTCAAGAACCTAATTCCAAATTCAAGAACCAACCTAATTCTAGTTCAAAAAAGAACCTAAAACTAATTAAGGTTCACAAGCTAATAGCAATTAGCAAGCATTACCTAAACTAAGGTTCACAAACTAATAGCAAGCCTAAACTAAGGTTCACAAACTAATTAGCAAGCTTATACAAAGGTTCACAAACTAATAGCAAGCCTAAACTAAGGTTCACAAACTAATTAGCAAGCCTAAACTAAGGTTCACAAACTAATAGCAAGCCTAAATTAAGGTTCACAAACTAATACCAAGCTTAAACTAATTAAAGTTCATAAATTAAGAATATAATTTTAAAATGAAATTTTTCACCATCAATTTTTTCATATATCAATTTTCACTATCAGTTTCTCAAAATCCAACAACAACATATACACCCTAGTCTAGAATTCAACAACAACAACATACCCTAGTCTAGAATACACAATCAATTTTCAAAAATAAAAATACCCAAATTAAACCCTAACCTTCAAATAAATAAAACAACTAACCTCAAAATCGGAGGAGGTCGGAGGAAGGAGGCTGGCGGTGGAGGGAGTGGCGGTAGAGGGACCGGCGGTGGAGGAGTGGAGGAGCAAGTGGTGGAGGAGAGGAGGAGAGAAAAAGAGAAAGAGAGAAAGGAGAGAAAGAGACCCGACTGGGTCTCTGTATAATTAAAGAAGCGACGGACAACGTCGCTTCTGTCTGTCGCTTTTTAAATGAGTTGACCGCATCTTGACCGAAAAGCGATGGACAAAAGCGACATTGTCCGTCGCTTTCTTATTTATTTTAAATATAAATTTAATTTTAAAGAAAGCGACGGACAACGTCGCTTTCTTTAAAAAAAAAATTATTTTTTTTTAATAGTTGCGGCGCTGTCAGTCGCTTTTAATAAAAAATAAAAAATAATTATTTGTAAATATTTTTGGCACAAAAATCTGCCAAAAAAAGCGACGGAAATAGAGACACTGTCCGTCGCTTATGTAAAAAAATAATTATAAATTAAAAAAAATAGAAAAGCGACGGACATCGTCGCTTTTCAGGAGCAACGCTGTCCGTCGCTTTTCTATCCGTCCCTTTTTGAGCTATTTTTAGTAGTGTGTATGGGCGCTCGTTGGGATTGTAGGCAGATTATTTTACTTACTCCTATTGTAGTTAACTGCTATTTACTTTTCGATCATCTTTACCTTGCGGGTTATATTGTTAATATGTTTATGTTTAGTTGCCTTCCTTTCTCTCCCTTTATTTGAGGTTACTTGTACACCGCCCTGTCGTTAAGTTTTCCTTATTTATTGTTATTGTAAGGACCAAGGTGCGTTCACTACTCTTTCATCTGTGTTTTGTGGTGCATCATTTTTGGCTAGCTTAGTACCCTTGTCTTCATTTATGACTTCTATCTGTTGCTAACTTCCATATGCTTTATCATGTTTGCTTTTGTGACTCTTTTCTTTCCTTATCTACTATCTACTGCTTTTACATCTTATATATGCCCAAACGGCCTATGATGTCTACTGGGTACCCACTGTGACGCAATTGGTGCTCACGCTACACTTCTACATTTTTCTGGTGCAGATCCTAGTGTGGGTCATCGCCGTTGACGCGCGGTCTCGTGCAACCTTTTGGACATCTGAGACATAGAGTGAGCTCCTGACGATCGGGGCTTGGTCATATCTCTTCGTTTGGCACTGTTTACTCTTTTGTATATTCAGAGACAGTTGTATAATTTCTTTTGCTCTCTCTTGTACTCTGTATCTTCTTAGTAGTGGCTTTTGTACTATGATACCAGTTCGTGAGATGGTATAGTTTCTGTATTTTTATTTAGGTTATTTTCTTTTTATGCCTTCTTTACCTTCTTCCACTTATTTCTCCTGTTTGTGCGTGCTTCGCTTAGATAGTAGCCCATTATTGACCGTTTCGGGCTACGAAAATTGATTCGCTTACAGGGAGTTGTTAGGTGTCATCTACATAAAACTTAAAAGTCCTCCAAAAAATGAAATTTTAAAAACTTCTACACCTTTTATTTATATAAAAAAAACCGTAAATTCATACACTTAAAAGTCCCAAAAAATGGAAACTTTAAAAACTTCTACACTTTCTATACTTTTTATTTATATAAAAAAAATCATAAATTCAAATACTTTAACTTTTTTTGTAATGTTCTTAAAATTCAAATTCTAGAATAATTATACCCATTTGGCCATGAATATTATTCACTTTATTTCAAAATATTTATTCACTTTATTTCGAAATTCTTGTTTGGTCATAAAAACACCAAATACAACTTCAAGTTGTATTTGAGATTTTAGAAAACACCTCAAGAGGTGTTTTCAATTTTCACTTTTTAATTTATTTTTTTTCAAAAAAAATTTCTAAATATTTTATGTTCATAAAATAACCCCATTTAAATTATATTGCATGTTTCAATTATTATTTTTTTGATTTTTAAAAAATATATATTTGAATTCTGAATATTAACTCCAAATACTATGGGCAAAAACAACTCCAACTTTAAAAATTCCAAATAAAATGAATATGTTTTTTTATTTTCATGGACAAACGCCTTAGAAAATCCCAAAAAATAATAGGAACTTTAAAATTGTTACACTTTCTACACTTTTTTTTTATTTATAAAATTTTTACAGCTTTTTAAAGTTAACTACACCTAAAGTTAATAATTAACTAACTTTTAAAATTTTAAAGCCTTTTCAATAAATTAAAATTTTTGATAGTTACTTTTCTAATTTTACAGCTTTTTCTATATTTCAGGATAAAGTTACTTTTCTAATTTTACAACTTTATTTTACTATTCTAATTTTACATCGTAGGATAAAAAAAATTCTACCTAATTTTAAAAATAACATTCTTCTGCAACATTTGGAAAAAAAAACTATGAGAACTAAAAATTATTTAAAAAGAAAAATTTGACAACTTTCAAAAAAGAAAGTAGTATTTAAGTTTATTCAAAATGCAATTAAAATAAATGATAGACCCAAAAAGTGGGTCGGCCTTGAGCAATCAGATTGCAGTCATAAATCTGTCTTTTAACAAATTTTTAACAAAATAACCAAATAAATAAACCTTATGTTCGAAAATGTACACAAAAAGAATGAACTTTAAAAATTTTAACAAAATAACCAAATAAATAAACGTAAATTCAAATAAAACAGTAATTTTAGGTAATAATTAATTATTACTTGCCTTTATTTTTTCCAGTTTTTTTTAAAATTCAAATGTTAATAGTTACTTTAATTTTTTACAGTTTTTTTTTCAAATTCAAAATTTGCGCATGCATTTAACTTCTGACCACAAAAAACTTTCATATCCCATTATTTATCTTAGAAAATATCTATTTCTTAATTTAAAAAAACTTCCAACTCAAACAATTTATCTTTAAATCTAAATACTTTTATTTTAAATTCAAAAATTGAACCACATTTAAAACTTGAGAATTAAAACTTTCTATTTGTATATGAATTTAAAATTTATTCTATATTTCATTCAAATGTACCTTTTTTAAAAAGATCAAGTTTTACTCACAAACACAAACTGCTAAAAGATATGGTTATTAGCAAATAGAAAAGGAGAGGTTTTACAAAGATCAAATATTTTTTAATATTTTCCTTGGTGCTTCATGGATGAATTTTTAGAGATCTCCTTTCCTGTCAAAGCAACGGCGACGTGAGCATTTTCCCCATTCTTAGAAACTTGGAATTTTTATAGTTCTAAATATTCACTCATCTTTTCCATTCTATGTTCTAAATATTCATTCTCTTTTTCCTTCCCATAGCTTAAGACTTTATTCATTTTTTTAATTTCAAATTATATTGCTTTTTTGATGTGTCTATCTTTGACTAGAAAAGATAAAGAGGAAGCTAAGTTTCAATTACAGTCGAGACCTATGTCTTTTGAAATATCCACAAGAATCTACATTCAGTTTTTTACAATTAATTTAAGAATATTTATATTAATTTTTCATTGTTCATGTGTATTATTATCAAGACACAATTACTTTCAAAATAGAATAAATTGTGTTCTTCATAATTAAAATTTTCCAAATGTTTTTCATGAGCAGAACAATGTAGAGATTCAGAATCAAGAATGAATAACTTTGCAAAGAAAAGTTAGTTAACGGTCATGATTTTGTTGTAATATATCTAACATGAATTTTATTTTCTTTTCTTTACTCCATTTTTTGAGTTTCTCTTAAGATTTTGCAGATAATAAAACACATCAATAGAGGAGAAATATATAAATATATTGAATTTGTTACTAAAAAGGAAAATAAAGAAGAAACTTCCTACTTCCTCTTTCTCAAATACATTCAATTTGTACTCTGGTAGATGTATTGTTTCTTCGTCAATTATCAAGTTTACATGGTCTTATTCTGCTCTTTTTGCTTCAAATTTCAGTATTTGATGTGAATTTATCAAGTTATTCTCTAAAATATTAAAGTTTCATTAGCAGTATGTGACTAAATTGAGAGAGGAAGCTACAGTTTGAAGAAAAAAGACCATCAACAGCGAGTAAGTATTTTACAGCAACTCTAATCACTCGATTTCCTTTTCTATTGTATCTTAGTAGTTTCTTTCTTCCTTTTTGTTCTGTTGAAATTAATATATAATAATAGATTTGAAAATTTTATTATTTTACATGTAGAAGAAGAAACATATTGGCTTAATAAAGCTTTGAAAATCGAGTAGAAGAATAATTTTCGACCCAATTGGCAATAGCAAAAAGAACATAAAAAAGAAGTTGAACAAGAAAATAAAACAGAAGATAAAAGAAATAGTGAAAATTTCATCAGAAAATCTCTTATTACACATATACTTGAATTCAATTATTACTTTTGTGAAAATAAGAGAAAAGTCAAAAGCCAGAAGAGGAAAGAAAATAAACACCAAAATAACCTCATCTCACACTTACAAGTACCCCCCCCCCCCCCCCCCCCCCATTCCCCCATTTCCCATTAATCAAGCACTATACACACACGATTACAACACACATTTGCACACATGCATAATATATACGTACGTACATTCTTTTGAAGATCAGGGAAACGAAAGAGAAAAAAAAGCACAACACACTATATAATAGGACAAAAAACATCGAACAACACTTGGAAAAAAGGAGAGAGATAGAACATGGGATTCATTCTTAGCAGAATATATACACAACTGAAAGCCACAATTTTCCCCCTTATTTGGAGAATTTCGATGAGGTTCGGTCAATCAAGGTTTGAGGTCACAGGTGCGGTCCTATATTCTTTCAAAGTTCATTCAAGTATTACAGTGTGTGTTTTTTTGCACATGAAAGTTCATTATTGCCTTTATGATATCTTAAATTTTGTGTTGATGATATAAAATACTATATTACCCCATGTCATTAGCTTATAATCATTGTTTTATTATGTTATGTGATTACTTTGTTACTGATTGTTAAATCATTGTAAATCTGCAATTTTAAAGTATTTATATTGCTTATGTTGGAAAATGAAATTTAAATTTAACAAAGTTAACTTTAGAAAATAGTTGCTCCGATTTCATTTGATTTAAATTAGTTGTTGATGTGTAAATTCAATAACATAATAAAAGAGGTACTTGGCTAGAGTTTTGAACACTTAAAAAATTTGGGCAACTGAATTAATTATGCTAAGGCACAAAAATAAAGATCATTAATCTGTTCAACACCAACATAATTAAGCAAGTTTTGGCGTATATAATTAATTAAATTGGTAATTCATGATCGATGCACATTAAACTAAAACTAACATACGACGCATCTCCACGATCTCAGAACTCCTAACCCACCAACCCACGTTCATAAGCTATGAAAAAAAGGTATAGTTCACCGCTTTTTGAAATCAGTTTTCCACTTTTAAATACGATACAGTATGCATGATATTTCTTTGGTGATAGTATTTCAAATGAAGTGTGACTGTACTTTGATGGTCTTTTGTATTTATTATTATTCCCTTGGTATTTCACCAATTGATTTTATTTAATAATCTGTTGTATCGTTTGGTTTGAAATTTTGTTGGCAGAATGCAAATGGTTAGAGATGGAAATAAATTTTCCTCGTAGAGCAAACCATTAGTGGATAACTAAAGATTCACAATATATAATCAGAGGAGAAGTCCCATCTTAAAGTTATCAATTTCCTTCCCACTCTCCTAATGTAACAATCGGATTCGTCATTACATTAGAAATCACGATATCGAACCAATTCGGGAACGAGCTTAAATATTTTGGTACAAAGTGGGATGACGTGATGAAAAATTTCAGATTTTTGAAAATTATCCGGGCTGACGTCACTCTGCTATAGCATTATTTATTCCACTATAGCGGTACCGCCATAGCGGAAGGTCAACCGCTATAGCGGAGGGACGGGAGGCAGTAGCCTCAAGACGAGTTTTTAATAAAGGAATTCCCCTCCTCAGTTGAAAATCATACGAGGGTTTTTCCAAAACCTCTCTAGGCTGCTCCAAGGCTTGGGAGCCATGAGGAGGAGGGATTCCAGCTAAAAGGATGCGAAACTACGGATTCGGGCCTGCAGAATCACCAGGGAACGCCTTCACGGAGCCAGAACATGCATCAATGTCACGCCCCGAGGCTACCTCCTAGACGTAACACGGGACCCGGGACCCCAAGTGTCCCAAATTAACCCTTGGTCATAGCATAACTCAGATAAATCAATAGATAAGCGGAAGCATAATAGGAAGATCCAAAATCAAATGTATAGATAATCAAGTCAAATAGGAATACACATCCAAAAAGGAGACCCGAATATTGTCTATGTCTGGAAAACCTCTAACTTTCATAAAGATTTGTTGGAACAAGACCCCATCTAACTCGGAAATCTGAAATGAAAACATAAGGATAGGCTCGCTAACTCTAGTCCTCGAAGAATGAGGACTCACCAATGATCAGCTGAAAGTCTGGTGTAGTTTAGCCATGAGTCTGAGGGCAGGTGCCTGAATCTGCATCGTAAAAGGATGCAGTAAAAAATGCGTCAGTACTATAGGATGTACCGAATATGTGAGATAAACGGGAATCTGAGATAAGCATGCTAAATAAACTTGTAAAACTGAAATCATGTTATAAGCATAAAACTGAAATGCAAGAGACTCAATGCGATGTCAAGCAAGTTATAAAAATATCATAGTAGTCATAATAGTCCTGAAATTTGAAGGCAAGGAGTCAATGCATTTAAAAACCTGATATTATTTCTGTGGGAGGTTCTCTAACCGACATAGACCATGTGAGCTACATGGAATCCGATGTATACGCCCCATCGAAAGGACCCAATATACCTTGCCAGGGTATAGAGGTATGATTGTGGCGTGATCACTAAATCTGATACCCAAATTAGGGGACTTAGAACCTACGGGGGCACATAGTTCTGGGACTAAGGGTACTTTCACCCTGTCCAACTCGGTGCTAATACTACTCCCAAAAATATATACATATAACTCATAGTACTTATGACATATCTGATGTCAAAACTGTTCATAACTTAGGTAGACATATCTGGATGCCAAACCTTTCATAAAACATAGGGACATATCTAATGTCCAAAACTATTGGAAAAGCTTAAGGACATATCTGATGTCATGCAATTCACAAGTCATGAATCTTAAAGCTTTGCAAAACCATAATTCAAAATATACTTTGCTTTCTAATATCATAACTTGAAGAATTAGGCATGCAATTTCATGAAAATAGAGGTCATGTTACCTAGACATACCAATTTTACTTGAAGTCATATAATTCAATGAAATCATGCTAAAATTCATCATCAACATATGGGCTTTTGGAGTCAACTAAGGAACTTCAATTAAATCATATGTATGTAATAAGAAATCATGAATTGATGCCTTAAAAGAAGACCCATAACTTTTCCCCCAAATTGAGTAAGAACCCTAATTTAGAAATCCACAAATTCAATTTAGAAAATTGGGGTTTTGGGCATAAGGGTGGAGAGAATCCCTTATTGAATACCCACATACCTTGATTGAAGCTAACCCACTTGAAATTGAAAAGAAAAGGAGACTTGAACTTGGAGCTTGAGACTTGGAGCTTGAAGGAATTCTTTTCCTTTTTGGGAGATGAATGAAGATTTGAGGAGGGACTTAGGCTAATGAGGGTGAAAATTCTTCTAGAAATAGTCAAAACGACCTCATTTAGGAGTTAAAAGGGTAGGTAATGACTAAAATACTCCTGGGACATAATTAGGAAAAAGCTGGAAAAAGTTAACTTTTAGGGACCATGGACGGATTCCACGGGTCGTAGACCAAATCACGGCTCGTGGTTTCCATCCATCATTCCTGGCCAAGTGAATAGGTTGCAGAAGCCAAACTACGAGTTAATAGGATGGACCCATAGAATGGATCACGGGTCATAGACCTAATTCGTAGCTTCTGGGAAACTTGCAGTTCTCTGAACAAGTTCTACGAGTTACAGGACGGTCCGTAGTTCAAACTATGGGCCGTAGAAACCAGTCGTGAAACTTGGGGAACTTGTCAATCCTCTAATCTAATTCCACGAGTTAATAGGATG
Source organism: Jaltomata sinuosa (assembly GCA_003996215.1). NCBI lineage: Eukaryota > Viridiplantae > Streptophyta > Magnoliopsida > Solanales > Solanaceae > Jaltomata > Jaltomata sinuosa. The sequence continues at coordinate 306,790 of QJPP01001339.1, read as the reverse complement.
AACCGCAGTCAGAACCACTGTCCATAGAACCAACTCGTGGTTCTCAGACCAGAGGTCCAACCAACAGACTGGAACCACGAGTTCACTTCACGACTCGTGGTTTGAACCACGGTCCGTGATTTGGACCCATAATTTTGGAAAAGTTCAAAACTCTCAGATTTCTTAATTTTAAAAGATGGGTCAAATTCTGGGGTGTTACAATATCTCCCCCTTAGGATCATTCGTCCTCGAATGAAGACTAAACAAGGGAAAACTGAAGAGAAAATATCCGAACCAGTCAAAAACACATATAATCTGAACAACAAACATGAAAACTGAGCTTGCAACTTAAAAATATGACTGAATCAACTTCGAAAACATAAATACATGCTAGGATCATGAGGAAAACTGATGGAATAGAATCGGAGGAACATACTAAGGAGGAAACTATTACCTCAAGCTGAAACAGAATTGGAAGGGAAGAGATGAGGTTACTTGGCTTTCATGGTTGATTCTGCTTCCCAAGTAGGTCCCTCAACTAGCTGATTCCTCCAAAGGACTTTTACCGAAGTGACTTCTTTGTTCCTCAACCTCTAAATCTGACGATCAAGGATCTCTATGGGAACCTCCTCATAGATGAGACTATCCTTTACACCCACATCCTCCAAAGGAACAATCAAGGTCGATCACCAACACACTTCTTCAACAGGGAAACATGGAAAACTGAATGAACTGCTTCTAACTCTATTGGCAAATCCAACTCGTACACAATGCTACCAAATCTCCTCAGAATCCGATAAGGACCTACAAAATGAGGACTAAGCTTCCCTTTCTTGCCAAATCTCATCACACCCTTTATGGGCTACACCTTAAAAAAAACCAATCATCAACCTCAAATTCCAATTCTCTTCTCCTCACATCTGCATATGATTTCTGTCGACTCTGAGCGGTCTTCTACTTCTCCCTAATAAGCTGAACCTTCTCCATAGTCTCATGCACCGAATCTGGATCAATCAAAGCTGCCTCACCTACCTCAAACCAACCAATAGGATACCTACACCTCCAACCATAATGCGCCTCATAAGGATCCATCTGGATGCTAGAGTGAAAGCTGTTGTTGTAGGCAAACTCGATAAGAGTTAAGTGATCATCCCAATTACCTTTGAAGTCAATCACATAAGATCTCAACATATCCTCCAAAGTCTGTAGTATGCTCTGTCTGGCCGTTCGTCTGAGGGTGAAAAGTTATGCTAAGCTTCACCTGAGTACTAAGACCTCTCTGAAATAATCTCCAAAATTGGAAGGTAAACTGAGTACCTCTATCTGAAATGATGGACAATGGGACACCATGCAAACAAACTATCTCCCAGATATAGAGTCTGGTATAATCATCCACTGAATTCGTAGTCTTAATAGCCAAGAAGTGTGATGACTTAGTCATCCGGTCGACAATCACCCAAATCAAATCATGTTGCCTTCGACTATGAGGCAAACCTGTAATGAAGTCCATATTGATTGCTTCCCACTTCTAAGTAGGAAGGTCAATATCCTGAGTCATGCCACCCGATCGATGATACTCTACCTTTACTTGCTGACAGTTGGGACACTTAGCCACAAAACCGGCTATGTCCCTCTTCATACCATTCCACCAATAGACTTCCCGTAGATCACGGTACATCTTAGTGGCATTGGGGTGAATAGAATATCTGGAACTATGAGCCTCAGTCAGAATCTATTGTCTCAACCCATCTACATCTGGCACACACAAACGACCCTGATAGCAAAGCACACTATCTCCCCCCTTTGGATAAAACCTCAACCCTTTACTGATGGACTGCACCCTTTAGCTGAAGCAAAATAGGATCACTGTCTTGCTTTGTCTTCACTTCAGCTACCAAAGATGATTCGGAACCATTCTGAATAATAACACCACTTTCTGTCAAGTCCATAAGGCAAAGTCCCAACCGAGCAAGCCTATGAACCTTCTTAACCAATTCCTTCTTCCTGTCTTCAACTGAAGATACGCTACCCATAGACAATCTATTAAGTGCATCCGCCATAACATTGGCCTTACCTGGATGGTAAAGCACACTAATGTCATAATCCTTAAGAATCTCAAGCCATCTTCTTTGTCGAAGATTCAATTCCTTCTGAGTGAACATATACTGAAGACTTTTATGATCGGTGAATACATCCACGGGAACACCATACAAGTGGTGCCTCCAAATCTTCAAGGCAAAGATAATGGCTGCTAACTCAAGATCATGAGTAGGGTAGTTCTTCTCATGAGTCTTAAGCTGTCTCGAAGCATAAGCAATCACTTTACCATACTGCATCAACACACAACCCAAACCAATCCTAGAAGCATCACAATACATAACAAATTCATCTAGGCCCTCGGGTAGAGCCAACACTGGAGCCGTGGTCAATCTAGTCTTCAATTCCTGAAAGTTCTTCTCACATAGGTCGGACCACTGAAATTTCACATTCTTCTGAGTCAATCGATTCAAAGGGGCAGCAATGGAAGAAAATCCTTCCACAAATCTCCTATAGTAACCAGCCAAACAAAAAAAACTCCTAATATCCGACGTGGAAGTGGGTCTAGGCTAGTTCTTTACTGCCTCAATCTTTTGAGAATCAACTCGAGTACCATCTCTAGTCACAATGTGACCCAAAAAAATGATAGACTGCATCCAGACACACACTTGCTAAACTTAGCAAATAACTATCTATCCTTGAGAGTTTGCAACACCACTCTCAAATGGTCCACAAGCTCCTCCTCACTCCGAGAATAGATAATGATATCATCAATGAATACAATCACAAACATATCCAAATAATGTTTGAACACACGATTCATAAAATCCATAAAAGTTGTGGGGGAATTCGTTAGACCAAAAGACATCACAACAAATTCATAATGATCATACCATCTCCTGAAGGCTGTCTTCGAAATATCACACTCTCTAATATGAAGTTGATGATAACCGAATCTAAGGTCAATTTTGGAGAAGAAACTAGCACCCTGAAGCTGATCAAACAAGTCATCAATCCTAGGAATGGGATACTTATTCTTGATTGTGACCTTGTTCAACTGACGATAGTCGTAACACTTTTTGAGGGAACTATTTTTATTTTGCACAAACAAAACTGGGGCACCCCATGGAGAAATACTAGGCCTAATGAAACCCTCATCAAGAAGATCCTTCAACTGGTCCTTTAACTCTTTAAGTTCTGTGGGATCCATTCTATAGGGAGGAATAGAGATAGGATTTGTATTTGAAAGAAGATATATTCCAAAGTCGATATCCCATTTGGGAGGGACTCCAGGCAAATCTTCGGGAAACACTTCTGGGAACTCATTCACAACAGGGATAGACTAAAGATATGGGGTTTCAAACTCCGTGTCCATAACCCGAACTATATGATAAACACAATCCTTAGAAATTATCTTCCTAGCCTTAAGATAAGATATGAAATGACCTTTCCAGGATGGAGGAATACCTTGCCACTCTAAGGCGAGTTCATCTGGAAACTTAAAACTGACAACCCGAGTACAACAATCAAATGAAGCATAACAAGCATACAACTAATCCATACCAAGAATAACATCAAAATCAGTCATCTCTAACTCTACTAAATCCGCTGAAGTGACTCTATGAAGGACTGACATAGGGAAATTTTGATAGATCCTTTTGGCTAATACTGACTCACTAATAGAAGTAAAAACACAAAAGGGTTCTAAAAGAAATTTAGGACAAATTTTGAATTTGCATGCTATATAAGGGGTCACAAAATATAGGGAGGCTTCGGGGTCTAACAAAGTATACACATCAAGAGAGAATACTTTCAACATACTAGTGACAACATCAGGTGAACTCTCTTGGTCCTGACGAGAGTACATAGCATAAAGGCAGTTCTAGCGCTGGCCACCAGAACTAGAAGTTGCGCCCTGCTGGGCTGGTCGACCTTCTGGGGATGTTAGGGAAGACTGAGTCCTGCTACCACCCTGTCCCTTCTTATCTAAAGGGCAATCTCGAATCCTATGACCAACCTGACCACATCCAAAACAGCCCTCTCTATCATCTAGACATTCACCAGGATGATTCTTTCCACACTTGGTACAAATGAGGTAGAAAAGCCCCTTTGCACTACTCCCCTAAGAATAAGATCCCGCACATCTACCAGACTGATCATGACAAGGCCTAGAGGCATGAGAAGGAGCACTAGCGGTAGAATGCACAGGTCCTGACGACCTTTTCTGAAAGAAAGGTCGATGCTCGCCTCTGGACTTCTGATGGCTAAATCTCGAACCCTCAGATCTGACTCTTTTGTTCTCCTTAGCCATCTCCCTAAGATTTTCTCCCTCGATCTGTTGAGCATGAGTCATAATCCTGGAGATTCTCATGTCACTCAACAGCATAACAGACCTACACTCCTTCTTTACCAAATCTGAAACCCTATAGATATATTTGCTCATCTAATCCTGTGGGTCAGCCACCATAGTAGGAGCGTATCTAAAAAGTTGGTGAACCTCAACCCATACTCCTGAACAGTCATGGATCCCAGTCTCAAGTTTACAAACTCCTCGGTCTTTGCTTGCCTCAACTCCCTCAGGAAAAAACGATCAAAGAAAGCCCTCTTGAAACACTCCCAAGTCATAGGGACTTCGTCTCTAGCCCTAGCTTCCTTCCATTGTGTGAACCAGATATGAGCTACATCCTTGAGTTGATAGGATGCCCACTCGACACAATCAACACCAACCACTTGCATCACATTAAAGATTTTATTCACTTCATCAATAAAATTTAGTGGATCCTCATTCACTTTCAAACCCCAGAACTCTGGTGGGTTCATATGGATAAAATCACGAACTCGGGCCGCTACCCCACCTTAAGGGTGGGCAGGGATATAAGCCGGCTAGTTGGCCTGAGCGGCCATGTTCTGGGCTAGCATATGGATGACATTCCTGAATTCCTCATTCATGACCTGGGGGGTCAGAACTGGAGGAACAACATTTCGAGCGGCTCAGTGAGGCATAGCACGTAGAGGCATAATCTGAAATGTACAAAGGAAGGATTAGAGGGATATTTGAGTTAAGTTCTATCGCACAATATGATCATAAAAGAAGTGAAGTTTTTCTAAGAAATCTCATAGCTTCCCTCTCATAAGTGTGGTGCGCTTCACACATATGAAAGAGACTATACTCGATGCGGCTTTCAGACATCCTAGGACTCTTGAACCTGAGGCTCTAATACCAAGTTTGTCATGCCCCGAGGCTACTCCCTAGACGTAACACAGAACTCGGGACCCTAAGGTCCCAAATTAACCCTTGGTCATAGCATAACTCAGATAAATCAATAGATAAGCAGAAGCATAATAGGAAGATCCCAAATCAAATATATAGATAATCAAGTCAAATAGGAATACACATCCAAAAAGGAGACCCGAATATTGTCTGTGTCTGGAAAGCCTCTAACTGTCATAAAGAGTTGCTGGGACAAGACCCCAGTTAAATTGGAAATCTGAAATGACAACATAAGGATAGGCTCGCTAACTCTAGTCCTCGAAGAATGAGGACTCACCAATGATCAGCTGAAAGTCTGGCGTAGTTTATCCATGAGTTTGATGTCATGCAATTCATAAGTCATGAATCTTAAAGCTTTACAAAATCATAATTCAAAATATACTTTCCTTTCTAATATCATTACTTGAAGAATTAGGCATGCAATTTCATGAAAATAGAGGTCATGTTACCTAAACATACCAATTTTACTTGAAGACATGCAATTCAATGAAATCATGCTAAAATTCATCATCAACATATGGGCTTTTGGAGTCAACTAAGGAACTTCAATTAAATCATATGTATGTAATAAGAAATCATGAATTGATGCCTTAAAAGAAGACCCATAACTTTTTTCCCAATTTGAGTAAGAACCCTAATTTAGAATTCCATAAATTCAATTTAGAAAATTGGGGTTTTGGGCATAAGGGTGGAGGGAATCCCTTATTAAATACCCACATACCTTGATTAAAGCTAACCCACTTGAAATTGTAAAGAAAAGGAGACTTGAATTTGGAGCTTGAGACTTGGAGTTTGAAGGAGTTCTTTTCCTTTTTGGAAGATGAATGAAGATTTGAGGAGGGTCTTAGGCTAATAAGGGTGAAAATCCTTCTAAAAATAGTCAAAACAACCTCATTTAGGAGTTAAAAGGGTGGGTAATGACTAAAATACTCCTGGGACATAATTAGGAAAAAGTTGACTTTCAGGGACCACGGATGAATTCCACGGGTCGTAGACCAAACCACGGCTCGTGGTTTCCATCCGTCGTTCCTGGACAAGTGAACAAGCGGCAAAATCCAAACTATGGGTCAACAGGATGGACCTGTAGAATGGATCATGGGACGTAGACCCAAGTCATAGCTTCTGGGAAACTTGCAGTTCTCTGAACAAGTTCTATAAGTTACAGGACGGTCCATAGTTCAAACTACGGGCCATAGAAACCAGTCGTAAAACTTGGGGAACTTGTTAACCCTCTGATCTGATTTCACGAGTTAAGAGGATGGACCGTAGTCAAAACCATGGTCTGTAGAACTAACTCGTGGTTCTCAGACCAGAGGTCGAACCGACAAACTGGAACCATGGGTTCACTTCACGACTCATGGTTTGAACCACGGTATGTGATTTTGACCCATAATTTCTATAAAGTTCAAAACTCTCAGATTTCTTAAGTTTTGAAAGCTGGGTCAAATTCTGGGGTGTTACAATGGAACAGCTGCTCGGCGTCTAGGTAGGCTAGGTTTTCTTCACAGAGTAGATTTGACTGCTTTTATTTCCTATTTATTGTCTAGAATAAAAGGGAGAATCCATGTTTAGGCCTTCGGGCACGGAGTCTGAAAGAAGATTATTGGGTTATTTGGTTGAACTGGAAATAGCAAATTTGTGATAACATGTTGTGATATTCGGGGTGTATACTTAGTTTTGTATGGTTTTGCTAATGAAATACAGGGACTAGAACGTCGGGAAGGTTTGGGGAACTAGGAGGGGTTAGTAATTAACTAATATGCAAGGAACGAAAGTTCCAGGAAATGAATTGGTATAATTACAATATCGTAATGGTTGTATTTCAAAGGTTAGGGGACATTTTCCCATGTTGTATCTCGATCCTAGAAGGAGGTTCAAGAATAAGGTATCTAATGGCATGTTTAAAGGAGTAGTTCAGGGTTAGTCTTTGAACAGGATTTAACGGTTCATTGGGTACCCAGAATAGGGTATGTGATGGTTATTGATTCATGTATGCATTATATGTTTGTGTACTTTTGTCTATGTGTTGTATGAGTTGCATGCTTAGGGAATGAGTTAGGAATGTTTAAGGGTCCTGTTATCAGTCTTGTGAAATAAACTAGGTGTTATTGCTTGTTTGTTTACAAGTTTGATTGTTCATTGTTTGTGATTGTGGATTCTGTGTGACATTCAATTGGCTTGGGTACCACGCTTGATATGGAATACTAACGGTTGGATCAAGTACCATGCCTGGTACGGGATAACAAATGGTTGGCTCGGCTACCACGCCTGGTACGAGATAACGATAGTTGGTTCAGGTACCATACCTAGTATGGGATACTAATTGGTTGGCTCGGGTACCATGCCTGGTACGGGTTTACTTATTTGCATTGTGCATTTGATTTTGGTTCCATGAGTGAATCGGGTTGTGTTTGTGATTTGTGATATTGCATATGGTCCTTGAGAGGTTGGGTTATGATTATTGGTCTGTGAGTTTGGTCTTGGTGTAGACCAGATTGCATGTTTAACACTTAGTTGTTGTTTAAGGGGACTTGGAGGGTCCGGTTATGTTATTAAAAAGGGATTTAAATGTAACTTTATAGTTGTCATGAAATGTGTCAATGGTGGCTAGGTGAATTTGGCATGGTTGATAAATTGAGAGGAATATTGAAAGTCTAGGTTGTGGTTATTGGTTCTTATAAATAGGTTGGAAGGTTGTCCTAGAGGTCCATACAGAGTCCGGGCACTAGTAAGTAAGACTATGGGTATAAGTGATTTGGTTGGGCAGTTAGTCGGGTTAAGTCTGAATGTCTAGTCAAGGCAGTTGACTTGGGTAAGGGAAGAGTAGTCCAGGCATGGACACAGATATTGGTAAAGGTTAGTAAGACTTGGCAAGTCTAGTGGTAAGTGAGACTTGGGAAGTCCTAAATGTCAGGAATAAGACTAAGGGGGTGGAGTTGGCAGCAAAAGGTTTGGAAGGTTGGTTCCGAAGGGGGGGAGGGGATTGATAAAGACGATTGTGAAAAGGGGTGAAACATTTAACTGATGTATTTTATCTTGATTTCTATATGATGGTAGGAGTGAATTTGAGTCAACTGATGATGCCTACCAGTACGTGTGTTTGTACTGATTCTACTCTTGCTATACCTTTTTGGGTATCGTCTGATTGTAAGGTTGGTGATGTTTCACAGGTTCAGGATGGCGGTGATCTTCCAACAGCTCCTACTTCTTTTCTATGGTGGGAGTTGTGTCCTCTTCAATTATGTATCATCTTGTAGTAGCGCTTGTACTGGCTTAGACTAGGTTCTAGGGAGGGTTGTCTCATATTGTAAATGATTTTTCGCAAGTTCTATAAGTCATCTATTTTTTGAAATTATTGTAAAGGAAGTTCCATGTATCCAAAAGGGTTTTATTTCATGATTTATGTTATTTTCCGCATTACGTGTTGGTTCGGGTGATAAGGGTTCTCCTATCTAGGTGGATTATAGTAGAATGCCCGCACGTCCCAGTAGTTGGGTCGTGACAAATGGTATCAGAACCTAGGTTACCGGTCTCCCAGTACAAGAACCAAATATCAATTAAAGTCTTGAGAATTGGTGTGTTGACATCCATATCTAATCCTAGGGAAGCTACGAAGCATTCTAGGAAATATCTCTCTTCTTTCATTTATTTTTGTGCGGTTCGGTTACTTACTTGTATGAGTTGTGTCCAATTGGTATCTCTTGATTCCAATTGGTATCTCAACAAGGTGAAGGATTTCATTGGACTCCGGATACGATAAACAGGCAAGAAGGATTGGAACGGGGAAGGTTCCAATTGGTATCTGGCCAGAGAGACTGTGGTAAGGCATGGATGATCGGCTAAGGATCATTCATGGGACAGATAGAGAGTAATTAATGTGATTTGATTTTGTTGTATCTTGAAACTGAAATGTTTGGGTATTACAATGCTGGTGTGGCTTATTTGATTTGTATATGATTGGTTGCCTTGTTATGAGATTGTGGGTCTAAAGGTATTTACAATTGATTCTTGGTATGATTGAGTGTGATTAAGTGTTGTGTGTGTGGAGTTAGAATTTCATATAATTTTGGAAAAGGGGCTCATCATTGGTCAAGATGGTGAGGGGAAATAATTTACGACTGTGGGGAAACTTCGGTTTCAGGACAGTCGGGGCTTGGTTGGGAACAAGGGGGTTATTCATGCTTGATAGCGAGGACGCATTGTTGAGAACAATTTGCTTGTGTAATTCATTCCATGATTTGTGAGAATCTGATGCTAAGTTTCAGTCTGTGCATTGCCAGGAATGGTCTTGAGGGTGATTTAAGACCATGGCAGGATAAACGGGGTTAAACAATGATAACTGGGAAGGGGAACGAGCCCACTTTGCTGAAAAGTCCAATTTTTGGACTGTTACCATCGGGACCGCCATAGCGGACAACACAGCTATGGAGATCCCACTATAGTGGTATTTTCTTTGCTATAGAGGTTCCTCTGTAGTGGAGTGGCAATCTCCATAGCGGAGGGACGCGGGGCAGAACACTTGCCCTATTTTCCCCTGTTTTTCATTCAATTTCGAGGCTTCAAAACGCAATAGTAAGCTATGAATTGCAAGGAAAAACAAGAAAATTAGCTAAGGAACTAATCTAGTATCTCATAAAAAGGGAAATAGTGTGTGAAACCATCATTCACATGCTTCAAAGCGAAGGGAAAACGGGGAAAGGGAACATTGTCTTAATTAACCCCAAACGGGGGCAAAACCCAAAAAACTGTAAATGTCTGAAGGAAAAGGGGGAGGGCCTAAGCCTCATCATCGCTCAGGAAGGGGAACTCCTGATTGTTCTCGGGCTCCAGAGTGGGAAGCTCTTGGCCCGGGGCAATGCAAGAGACCATGACCTTGACGGTCTTCCACATCCGGGAAAACATGCAGTCCCGGGAGCGCCTTTTCTTCTTCTCCTCCTCTAACTTCCTGCAGAGTACTACAAATTCCTGAGCAGAAGGGGAAGGGGTTGTACATCCAGCAGCGGTGCCCTCCGTGAACCTCCGGACTGCATCCAAGGTCTCCTCTAGATGGGTGCTAGTGATCGGGGGCTGAGGCTGGGAAGGGGAAGGAGTGTCATCATCATCATCGTCGACATCCTCAATCGACTGACTGCTTCCTGCTTCATCCACCTTTCTCTTCTTCTTAGAAGAGACTACTTTCACTTGAAGAGGGTCGAAGGGGTCTTCTATATCCATCTCCAAGTCAGTATGGTCCTCGGGAACCCCAACCCACCTGCACAATTCAGACACTAAGCCCGGAAGATAGGGGCCCTTCCTATGACCTCGGTAGAATTCCTTCCACTCGGAGATGATTTTCTCCCCCACATTCATGATAATTCTCTGCATGGAACAAGCAATCACCAGGGCCCGGGCATAGTTCACATCAGTCTTATTGCCCGACGGGCGGATTCTCTAGGATATCAAGTTTAACCACCTCTTAGCATCAACAGAGAAGTAAGCAGTAGTGATGCCCTCGGGACTGGGCCAATAGACCTGATCTCTGAACTCTGCATCTACAAGGTATCTCTTAACCATGTCATGTCCCAAAGTCTAGACTTGGTCTCGTATGTAGCGTTGGAGATGTGAGGCACTCCTAGCACCTCATTGATAGTTTGAGCGTCCACAGGGACATCCACCCCTCGAATTCGGATAGTGGGGTTGGGATCATCCCAAAGGACAGTAGAAAGTATGGCATAGAACTCCCATACCCAGCCTGTCCGAGCAGGAGGGGGAGCCACTGCCAACGATCCCAGTTGAACTCTTGGAGTTTGCGATGAAAGGAAGCTGCTTTTCCATCCATCCCTACCATCTTTTACCCCCTCTCATAGCAAAAGCCCAGTCTCCAGTAATCCATGAACCTCTCCTGGCTATCTTCATCGGGGAAATTCTCATAGGGATACACGTGCAATTGTCCTTCATCCATTGGAAGTATAACCTGTAATGTAGCAAGAAAACTGGTTTAGAACTCGATAAGGCATTAGGGATTAAGAAAAAGGGGAAATTTTTTCTAAGTGTCAGCTTGGGGAGCTACTAGTTCGTGGCCTTCCGCTATAGCGGATGATCGTCCACCATAGCGGAATAATATCCACCATAGCGGGACCGCAACAGCGGAGCCCAACCTCTATAGCGATATTCATCGTCCCAGAAGCTTCAAGGGGTGCAACAATGGTGCCCCTTGATCCAAAACTCCATTCTTAACAATCCAAGTTCAGATCAGTGCTTCTAAAGTATTCTATTACACTATTCTACAAAAAAATGGGCGTTATAACACCTAAATTTTGTCCAAATCGCAAGTTTATTCAAAAATAACACTTTACCTCCCATACCATTTTTGGCCCATTTTCGGCCAAAAGTTGCATAATCCTTACGCCCAGAATGCTAGGGAGGCATTGTAAATGTAAGGAAAGAATCCATGCTTTAGAAATTCAACAGACAATCAAACTCAAGTTCAAGTTCAAAAACCAACTACAATGTATACCTCAAGTCACTATTTTCCACCACAATCCTATTTATAATCGTGCGGGGAAGTAAAGTAGCAAGTAAGAACGATTGTTAACTGAAGTTTTTGACATCGGAAGTGTGGTGATCGGGAGGAAAAAGGGAGATTTTGGGTTGAAAATAGGAGAGAATAGGGAGAAAACCCGTTTCTCCTATATTTCAGTCTGTTGCCAACCGCTATAGCGGTTGATATTCCGCCATAGCGGTACCATTATAGCAGTATTTTGTTTGCTATAGCGGATGTCAATCACTTTTGAGACATGAAAGGTTTCTCCCGAGGCTTTTCAAATTCCTCCACTCTGATGTAATATGAGGCCCCGAATATCTTGGGTGCTCGGAAGGAGGGTCCCATGAAATTTTTGGGGTAGTTCAGAAATTCCTCATCAAATTGGGATAGCATTATTTTTCCTTGTAGTTGGTGTGACTAATTAGGGGGAAGTTTGGTATTCGCGTAGGTTCGTAATTACGCGGTCACTTGGGATAGTAAGGGTCCCAGGCTAGTTCCCTCTATCTTTCTATATTCGGGATCATTCGGAGATAAATGATGGATAAATTAGTATCTATTGTAACAATCGGATCCATCTACATTAGAAATCCGATATCAAACCAATTTGGGAACGAGCTTAAATATTTTGGTACAAAGTGGGATGACATGATGGAAAATTTCAAATTTTTGAAAATTGTCCGGGCATTCATCACTCTGCTATAGAAGTATTTATTCCACTATAGCAGTACCTCCATAGCAAAAGGTCAACCACTATAGCGAAGGGACGGGAGAAAGTAGCCTCAAGATGGATTTTTAATTAAAGAATTCTCCTCCTCAATTGGAAACCATACGAGGGTTTCTCCAAAAACCTTCTTAGGCTGATCCAAGGCTTGGGAGCCATGAGGAGGAGGGATTCCAGCTAAAAGAATGCGAAACTACGGATTCGGGCCTGCAAAATTGCCAAGGAACGCTTTCACGGAGCGAGAAAGGGCATGGAATAGCTGCTCGGTATCCAGGTAGGCTAGGTTTTCTTCACAGAGTAGATTTGACTACTTTCATTTCCTATTTATTATGTAGAATGAAAGGGAGTATCCAAGTTTAGGCCTTCGGGCACAGAGTCTGGAGGAAGATTATTGGGTTGTTTGGTTGAACTGGAAATAGCAGATTTGTGATAATGCATTGTGATATTCTGGGTGTATACTTAATTTGGTATGGTTTTGCTAATGAAATACAGGGACTAGAACGTCAGGAAGATTCGGGGAACCGGGAAGGGTTAATAATTAACTAATGTGCAAGGAACGAAAGTTCCAGAAAATGAATTGGTATAATTAGAATATCATAATGGCTGCTTTTCCAAGGCTAGGGAAGGTTTTACCATGTTGTATCTTTGTCCTAGGAGGAGGGTTAAGAATAAGGTATCTAATGGCATGTTTAATGGGGTGGTTCGGGGTTAGTCTTTGAACGGGATTTAGCGGTTCATTGGGTAACCGAAATAGGGTAGGTGATGGTTATTGATTCTTGTATGCATTATATATTTGTGTACTTTTATCTAAGTGTTGTATGAGTTGCATGCTTAGGGAATGAGTTATGAATGTCTAAGGGTCCTGTTATCAGTCTTGTGAAATGAACTAGGTGTTATTGCTTGTTGGTTTACAAGTTTGATTGTTCATTGTTTATGACTATGGATTCTGTGTGACATTCGGTTGGCTCATGTACCATGCCTGATACGGAATACTAACGGTTGACTTGGGTACCATGCCTGGTATGGAATAATAAATGGTTGGCTCGAGTACCATGCCTGGTATGGGATAATAAATGGTTGGCTTGGGTACCACGCCTGGTACGGGATACTAACTGGTTAGCTAGGGTACCACGCCTGCTAGGGGTTTACTTATTTGTATTGTGCATTTGATTTTTGTTCCATGGGTGAATCGGGCTGTGTTTATGATTTGGGATATTTGTATATGGTCCTTGAAAGGCTGGATTATGATTATTGGTCTGTGAGTTTGGTCTTGGTGTAGACCGGGTTGCATGTTTAACAGTTAGGTATTGTTTAAGGGGATCCTTGGAGGGTCCGGGTTATGTGATTAAAATGGGATTTAGATGTAACTCTATAGTTGTCATGAAATGTGTCAATAGTGGCTAGGTGGATTTGGCATGGTTGATAAATTGGGAGGAAGACTGGGAGTTTGAGGTTGTGGTTGCTGGTTGTTATAAATAGGTTGGAAGGTTGTCCTATAGGTCCTTACAAAGTCCGGGCACTGGTAAGTAAGACTACGGGTATAAGTGATTTGGTTGGGCAGTTAGTCGGGTTAAGTCTGAATGTCTAGTCAAGGCAGTTGACTTGGGTAAGGGATGGGTAGTCCAGGCATGGACACGGATATTGGTAAAGGTTAGTGAGACTTGGGAAGTCTAGTGGTAAGTGAGACTTGAGAAGTCCTAGATGTCAGGAATAAGACTAGGGGGTGGAGTTGTTAACAAAAGGTTAGGAAGGTTGGTTCCAAAGGAGGGGAGGGGATTGATAAAGACGATTGTGAAAAGGGGTGAAGCATTTAACTGATGTATTTTTTCTTGATTTATATATGATGGTAGGAGTAAATTTTGGTCAACCGATGATGCCTACCAATACGTGTGTTTATACTGATTCTACTCTTGCTATACCTTTTTGGGTATTGTCTGGTTGCAGGGTTGGTGATGTTTCACAGGTTCAGGATGACGGTGATCTTCCAGCAGCTCCTACTTCTTTTCTATGGTGGGAGTTATGTCCTCTTCAATTATGTATCATCTTGTAGTAGCTCTTGTATCGGCTTAGACTAGGTTCTAGGGAGGGTTGTCTCATATTGTAAATGATTTTTCGCAAGTTCTATAAGTCATTTATTTTTTGAAATTATTGTAAGGAAGTTCCATGTATCCAAAAGGGTTTTATTTCATGATTTATGTTCTTTTCCGCATTACCTGTTGGTTCGGGTGATAAGGGTTCTCCTATCTAGATGAATTAGAGTAGGTGCCTGCACGTCCCGGTAGTTTGGTCGTGACACTTAATGCACCAGTTATATCTTTATTGTTATGTACATTTAGCAAATTTATGAATGTCAAAAACAAATAGATGGAGTTGGTCAGTTTTGAATTCTTGAAGAATCTTATGCTTCTAATTTGAGTCATATCCTTAAGTTATAAACTTATTTTATTTTATTTTTTATTTCATATTATCCTAATTTGTCTAGGACTAAGGCGTAGTAATTAATATTTGTTATCATTTTATTTTGATGGTTAAATATTACTCCAGTAGTCGATATGGAGCTATAATTTTGTAACTTTTAAGAGAGGTGATCAAGGGATAAAGAAGGATTGATTTTGATCTTCTTTAAATAGAAATAAATCAAATTCTTTGTCACTTTGTCATTGCACTTGGAAGATGTTATGTTTCCCTTTTTTGATAATTATTCTTTTACTTTTAAAGTAAACAGACAAGCTTCAATGTGACATTTTTCCTCTTTGCCATAAGATATTTCAAATTTATTATCTGGACCACTAGAAATGAACATAATCTGAGATTGGAAAGTCTGAAGATTGTGTTCCAAAAAAATCATGCTCTACAGATAAGATCACTTTAATTGTAACTGGAATAGATATTGGACAAAAAAATATTTAATTTAATTTCTTAGGTAGGTAATGTCAATAATTAAAACTAAAATTCAACATATCATATTGGAAAAAACATATATATACTTCAAAATTATTATTTGAATTATAGGTAAAATACTAAATAAAAATAATAATTAAAAATATTTGTATATGTAAATGCATAAAAGAGGATAATAGGGATTGTATAGGATAAGGATTTTGATTAATTTGTAAAACAAATAAACTAAATATTTAAATAATAATAAAGTTATTGTTAACAAATTTACACAATGAACTAAGCTTATATATTAGTTTGTTTTTTATAAGTATTAAATTTTATAACCCATCGAGGTATGTTAAATATGCTAACATTCTCTCATATAAACTTTATAATATTATTTTATAATAAGTTGAATGTTGAAATTATTCAACAAGTTTGTGTTGATGTGTAACGACCCGTTTCGTCGTTATTAAAAATTTGTGATAGAAATGAACGAGTTAATAAATTGTGTGTTGTGACATCGTGAAATTTATTTTTTTGTGATATTTAAATGAAGCACGAACTTAAGACGTTATAAAAAGTGAACTCCAGCACTACTCGTTGTGGCGAGCTGAGGCTCGTCGTGACAGCTCATCGTGATGAGAGTCGCGAGGCAGAACCCCGTGTTAAAAAGTTCAGCCTCCAAATTTTTTTAATAAAAGGAGTTCTTCTCCAAAAAACGTCCCAGAACTATTCTAACCCTAGAAAAGCAAGAAAAAAGAGGAAAAGCTCTCTGAAAAGGCTCGAATTCTCTCCCTCCTCGTGGTGATTCTCCCTATGGATGTCCTCGAACGAGAACCACAAGCAAGTTGTACGCACCTAAGCAGAAGCTCGGCATCAAGGTAGGTAATGGTTTATATAGTAGCAAAGACTTTGATTAGTAAGTATGTATTTTGTATAGAGATTGATAGAGACAGCATGGTTAGGCCTTCAGGCACGAAGTCTGGATGAAAATTGTTGGGTTTTGTTGATGAAACTGAAACTTGTGAATAGTTTTGTCGTGCTTATGAATTCTTGTGAAAAGTGATGAGTTAGGATGTAATGGTTTGACGCTTAGATTGTTGCACATAATGTAATGATAGGAACCGAATCAGAGAAACAACTAGATTGTGCAAGTAATCAACTTCTAGAATGAATCTTGAATTAATTGTGGTGATAATTGATAACCTATGTGAACTTGTTGCAGTCCTTTTATGTTGACTTGTGATTGTTTGATGGATTGACCTAATAGTTACACTCCTCGAGTCATGGGGTAAAATGGTGTCTTAAAAGAATTACCTTAATGAAAAGACCTAGTAAATATGAGAATTTGGTCGGCAATGAAAGATAAGATGAATTATGATTGTGAAGCCTGTAAATGAAACTTATTTTAACACCGGTATGTGGATGGATTACTGAACTTGATTTTGTGGTCCTTGGATATACTTGAATTGATGAACAAGGTTTGGTGAGGTCTTGTATGTATAACATGTTTAATTAGAGTTGAGACTCATTTTATTGTAAGTATGTGATTGAATTACTTATACTAGTGATTTGGTCTTTGGGAATGTTTGGACTATATGTGTTCATGTTATGCTTGAATGATACATAAGTTAAATACTGCAACCCGTCAATGTCCAACGTACTTACAAATCGCTACGAATCCAATCCTGCAACACCATTCCGCTGCCAATTCCACCACTATGAGACGCTATGTTGTGACTCCTACGCATTCCCAAGTCACTTGACACCTAGACTTCCCAAGTCACACTTGTTATTACGCTACATTTATGCCCATACCCAGGCTATCATTTCCTTACCCCAGTCAATTACTATGACTCAACAACCCGGAGTAAGACCTACTACTAGTACAAAACTGCCCCAATGACCCCAGGGCCATACTTAACAAGTAACAACAACCAATATTATAACCAGACCATAAGTCTCTTCCTTAGCTTATCGACTGCACACAACAAGTCTAACCGACATTGACAATTCTCAGTAACAACAAACATATATACTTTTACATAACCCGAATCAACACGGATACAGAGGACATCATCTATGCCAATAACCTGCAACCCCGGTTCACCGAAAACCACATTGTCACCTAAGCACACTAACCCGGCCCTTCAAGGACAAACTATGTGCCAAATGATAATAAATTTTGACCCTCTTAGGAACCCAACATGTGAAACAATAAGTAACAGCTAGACCCATAACAATACAATTCCAGAATCTCAGTCTTCCTTCGAAACTTATCAACCACATGGAATAGGTTCAACCAACTCAAACGATGAACAAGTAACAATAGCATACACCATTTTTAGCCTTCCAAGGCTGACCAAGGGTCCCTATACCAACACCTAGTGTTAACATGCAATTCTTGGTCCACCCGCGGACCATCCCCACATTTAAGTGTAGTAACCCGTCCTCTCAAGGACTAATATAATCAATTCCATATTCAATAATACAACCTGGTCAACTCATGGAACCATCGAAAGAATACAACAATGCAAATAACATAACCCGTACCAGGTGTGGTACCCAATCCAACCATTATGAATTCCCGTACCAGGCATGGTACCCGAGCCAACAGTTAGTATACATGTACCAGGCGTGGTATCCGAGCCAATCATTAGTAATTCCCGTACCAGGCGTGGTACCCAAGTCAATCGTTAGTAATTCCCATACCAGGCATGGTACCCAAGCCAACCGAATATCATACCAAGTCCAATCAATCACAACCATTGAACAAACGTACGTATAAAACCAACAAGCAAACAAAACAAGTTCATTTCACATGACAGATTACCAGACAACTAGACATTCACAATTCATTCCCTAACATACAACTCATGCACTACTACGAAGTAGTACGTGAACACATAATGTATATTAGAAATCAATAACCATCACCTACCCCCATTCTGGGTACATAAATTCAACCTTAAATCTCATCTGAAGACTAAGCCCAATTTAGCCTTTAACACATACTAGTAGATACACCCATTCCTGACCCTCCTCCTAGGACCAAAATACAACATGGGGAGAGGCCTCCCCTAACCTTGGTAATTCAACCATTTACGATATTCTACTTCCTTTATAACAAACATTTCAGAGAATTCCCTCTTTAACTTGTCATTAATTTCCCAAGCTTTCCCCGGTTCCCCGAACCTTCCCGACACTCTAGATCTTGGATTTTATCATCATACAACACACAATTAATCATGACAACCCAGAATATTACCGTACATTATCAAAACCCAACCATTATAGTTCAACCAATTCAACCACAACCAATCCTCCAGACTCCGTGCCCAAAGGCCTAGGCATGGATTCTCTTTTTCAGTCTATACAATAAGTATGAAATGAAAACAGGTCAATCTACTCGAAAACCTAGACTACCTGGATGCCAAGCAGCTGCACAGTGCAATTTCTGGCTCCATGAAGGCATTCCCTGATGGATGACAGGCCCGAAATCCATGGTTTTGCATCCTTTTAGCCAGAATCTCCCCTTCTCATGGCTCCCAAGCCTTGTAACATCCTAGGAGGGTTCTTGGAGTAACCCTCGTCTATTTTAGGGCTGAATGGGAGAGAATAAAATTATAAAACCTATTTTTGAGTTTTCTGATCTCGTCACTCTGCTATAGCGATCCATGCTCCACTTAGCGGTGTTGACTAGAGGTATAAGATTTGATAAGTGAATTGAGGTGAAATAGTATAAGTGTGACTTTAAGTAAACTGTGTATGTCATGAGAGATAGGTCTGAGAATCTAGTTGCATTGATATTGATATTAATATAGTTACTATAGATCAGATACCACGCCGATATGGTACATAAACCCTGGTGCACCCTGTACAGGTCATGGCTAGTGGGAAGAAATAAGACCCTTAGTATATGTGTACACTCTTGCATTTATCATGACATTTATCCTTGCATTCATCATTGCATTATTCCATGGTCTGTCATGGAGTGAACAGTATTGTGGTTATAAACTAGACCAGAGGTACTAGATGTGTTTATGAGAAATAGATGGACAGAGGTTCCACGTGTAGTAACTTAAAAGTGAACTATTTTACATACTTGTAGTGGTATTTAGTGGTTTATGTGTACTTGATATTATCGTTGTTGACATGAATTGAATAAATGGTGTGTGTTGATACAAATTGATATTTGTCACGTCAGTTTGGGATAAGTAGATGGTTTTTGGTAATTGTACGGTGTGTACCTATATGAAATTTGTTATTGTATCCATGAACATTTTATGAGCCGAGTCTAAAAAAAGGGTTGTTTGTCTAAGTGTGGTGTTTGCTGGAAGATCTTGGGAATCAGTAAGTCTGGTAATGCCTTACCACTAATTCTAAATGAGTAAGTAATCTTAGATGTGGACTTCAAAGGGGAATATGTGAAATAGAAAATACCATATGGTTGTGTCATAATGTTAGAGATATTTAAAGAAGCTAGCTTGAAGATGGGAATGTGATTCCTGGGAAATTGTAGCTGAGACAGACTGAGAACTGTCACGACCCAACCTACCGAGTCGTGCAGGTGCCTACTCTATGAACCTAGATAGACGAACCCTTACCACCCGTCCAACAGGTAAATGCGGAAAAGAGAAAACAAATCATAGGATAACATTTTTGATATACGAAAAACCTTTACAACATCCTTTTTATGAAGATTACAAAACAACAATTTTACAATTTAAAACACCCTCCCTAGGATCTAGTATAAACAGGTACAAAAGCTACTACAAGGTTCATATATAGAGAGAAGTAAAAGAGACACAACTTCCGTCATGGAATCGAAGGACAGAAGTTGTTGCAGACCACTATCGTCCCTTATTTCCTATCATGCTGTCCTAGTCTGTTGTCTCCCCAAGTTGAGTCCAATTGGTATCTATCCGATTCCAATTGATATCTCGACGTGAGTAGTTGGTAATGGGATGGATTCAATTGGTATCTATTCGATTCCAATTGGTGCCTTAAGAAGTCATAATAATGTGTTAATGTGTAATTATATGCTATTAACGATGTGTCAAGTTACCGACAGATAGGACCAAAATTTGATTATTATATGCTAAGGTAAAAGTTGAATTGTTAATTCTTAATATGATGACGAAGTTGCTATGTGATGAGAGTCATGAAAACTCACAGTTGAATCTATATCATGTCGGATTTGTGTGTTGAAAGATAGGAAAAGAAAGTAGGCTTGTGTCAAAAAAATTGAGATTTTTCCAGTTCATAGTAGCGATCTGTCCGAGCCCTCATTGTGATGAGATGTTTCTCATTGCAGTGGTCCATCGCGAGGAGAAAAGGGGTTGCTGCGATGAAGTTCTTCATAGCGATGAGCTAATGCTTATCGTGATGAGCCATCGTGCTAAAGAAATGGTTGTCGCGATGAAGTGGCACAAAATAGAACCTCAGATTTTAGTTCCCTATTTTGGGGTTCCACTCGTACTACAAATTTTCAGGAGATAGAAGTATATGAAAGCTATGTCATAAAAAGTTTTGGCCTACAAACAAGGCTATCTCCTATGGGTGCCACCAACGGCACCGTAAATCCAAAATGACAGAAATAGAAATCATCTGAAAAGTGTGAAAAAGATAAAAGATTGTCTAACAGGGACCCTCCATGGGCAAACAAAAGCAGTAATAATAGGGGATGAGGGGTGGGAAATGTTCTAGCCTTTCTATCATATCTCGGCACTAGAGCTACTAGACTCCTCCTTGTCCAACCTGCTGAGGAAGGAGAACTCTTGGGCATCCTCTCGGGTAACCTTGGGAATCTTCTTGCCTCGGTGAGGTTCTTGACGAGGGACTTGATCCTCTTTAACATCCATACCATCAGCTTGTCTCGAGAGCTTCCCTTTTTTTTCTCCGTATTTAACTCCTCTCGGAGCTCTATGTGTGCCTGTGCCATGGACTCAAAGGAGGTAAGGGGGATGGAGGTACCTACTCCATGTGATGGTCCAGGGGCTGAAGGAGGCACTATTTCCAATGGAACTGATGAAAAACCCTCCAGTATGGTCTTCATTATTTTCGGGAAAAAATGGTTTTATTATTTCGACTATTGGAAAACTCATTTTGAAAACCAAGTTGAAGTTTCAAAATGTTTTCAAAGTACAAGCAAGAGTCGTCACTTAGTTTTATAAAAAGGAAAATAAAGAAAAACTTAAGAAAATTTCTAAAGTTAAAAACAGATATAACTTTAAAAATTCAAAGAGATTTTGGGTAAGAGTTTCCTATTAATGTTTCGAGAAGGGTTTTAAGGCATTCGAAATATCTGCTAACTCGCCATTATCCAGACTTATTTGAAAAAAACTTATTTTGACTAACTTTGAAAATCTTAGTTTTGATAAAATATCTTGTTTTAATTTATGACATAATGTAGCAAATGTAACTTGATGAATGAAAATTGATACTTATATTTTAGAGACAAAAATACATGAAGAGTTCATTTTTTAAAGAAGAAGGTTACATGTTTTCGGATAAACTCAAAGTTTAAAGATGCATTACTGTTTCATGAAGAAAACACTAAGTGATTTAAAGAGGATCTAAACAAAAAAGGTTTACTCATTTGGGATAATTCAACTAAGTTAAAAGTTAGTTAAAACCGAACATACAAATAACTCTATGCTAAAACAAAAGTAAAGAGTTTCAAAGGAATGAAGAATTTTAAGCCTTTGGCTTAATCCCAATTTGGACTTTAATCCAACCTGTCCTAAAATCTAATTAGGCTTTGGCGCACTTTCTGCTCATTTTCTTGGACTTTAGTCCATTTTCTTCAGCTTCAGTGCATATGGACTACTCTTGCTGCTGCTGACTATTATGGGGCTTGGACCATTTTCTTTTTTGCTTCATTCATTTCTCATCTACTTCTGGTAGGTGCGTTTTGGACTCAAAGATGTGACTGGAAAGTATGTTGGGCTTGGACCAATGATGATGCAAGAGAGGGGAGTCCAAAAGGACTCGGGCAAATCATGTATCAAAGAAAAAAAGAAGAGTTAGTATATGTCTAGCGAAATATCATCAAGACAAATTAACAACTTCAAGCTTTTTAAAATGGCGGAAAGACAACTCAAAATGCAAGTCACTGATATGTCATTGATTTAACTAGCCGCCAGACATAATGAATTATGCTAACACTTATTTTCATATTCCTTTCAATCTGATCAAACAAGAATAAGTAGACAGTGTTTCACAAGAGTTCGACTACAATACCTTTAAGCAAGAGTGAAATAAAAGGGATATATTAACCCAGTTATACATATATTCAAGGAGAAAAGTATCAAGAAAGTTGTTAACAAATTTGCAGAATGAAAAGAAGAAAAAGTAATAAAGATAATGTTGGGCCACAAAGACCATCATTCCATCTCAAACGGGATGGCTCTACCAACTCGCATACTGTGTTAAACTTCACTTAAAATTATATAACTAAATCGACCCCTCTTTAGAGCCAAAATAGTGATTTGCTTATAGAGGTAAAGCTTACTTGTAAGAGACCAATCCTAGGGAGAATGAACACTCAAAGAATGACTATCATAGATTAAGGCAATGACCAAGATAAGAACTTGAACTCAAGAGGAAGGAATGAATCCCGATAAAATTAGGAATGGGATCGAACTCGATTCTTTTATAACTCTTCTTCAAAACACACTCGAGATACGATCTTTTTATGAAAAGATAAGTTAAGCGAATTCAATAGTGAGAGTAGGAAAGATTATTTCATGTTTTATTCCAGTACATACATTCTATACTCAAGTAAATGACAATAACGAGATGATGGATGTTTCATTTAGTTCACTGTTGCACAAGGAAATGCAACTGAAATGAGACAAATGAACAGGTTGAAGACGGGAGATGCAGACATGGTTAAATGCAAAGATGCAAAGCCCTATTTTAACCACCTAATCTTGTTACTCAAACATGACATTTAACTCAATTCATCCCAGAGCTATAACCAAAATTCACACGAAAACAGTAACGAGCACCATAGAGCAAAAACTCAAAATTACAGATTAAATGATCCTTTCTCTTAAAGAGGAAACTAAAGAGAGTTAAGGGTGATTGAACTACCATTCTTTTAAACTCCAATTGATACAAAGAAAATTCAAGTGGAGATCTTTAGAAGGGTTTAATTACTAGGCGAGTTGTTTTGATTACACCTAACAAATTGTCATAAAACCATTTGTTCTTAAACCTCTTATGATATATTGATCATGAAGGTTCTTGAACCAAACTCAAAACAACGTCATCCATTAATCTAGATGGTTGTTTGGGGTCATCATTCTTTGAAGAAACCCAAAGTATGCATACACAAACAAACATGAACACACATAACCACTTTTAAAAAACAGGAAGAGCATAAAATGAAGAAAACATTCTCATAACTTTAATACTCGACAACAACTTCAATAGACAGATTTCAAAGCTTTCGTTCACAATTTCTCAACACCACATCATATAAATCAGGCACGATCAGTCTAAAACCAACATGAAAATTTTTAAGAATACATCTCTTCATCTATGAAATAAAAGACATAAGAAAGTGAGGTGTTTACCTTCTTTGGAGCAGCGACTGGGTGTACGAGCTTCGTCGAAAAACCTCAACACACCGTCGGAGTTCAAACCGGAATTTATTAAAATCATAATGGACTTTTTGAATGCTTTTCTCTCCAAAACTTTGGTTATGTGAGATTAGTGGAATGCTCCACCAAAATCTCCAAGTTTTTCCCCAAAATTTTGGCTATCCAACTCAATGGAAGAGGGGGGTTTATATAGGAGATTTTTGGGGTAAAAAATAGGGGGAAAACAGATGGGTTTTTGGGGATTTCCTTTGGGGATTTCAAAATCAAGACTAGATAATCTTGGAGGGCAAGAATTTATACAAAATCGTACCAATTCTTAGCTGATTTCGCGGAGACAACTCCACCTAGCCACCTCTGGAAGCTTTTGGACGATGCCAGCATGATTTTGACGGAGATTTTGGATGGTGTTTGAGAACTTTAACGGGGTCTGGCATTGTTGAAGCTATTGCTATTGTTGTTGTTGGATGGAGTTAGGGTTTTGTTGGAGTTGTACGAAGAAGAAGAAGAAGAAGAAGAAGAAGAAGAAGAAGAAGAAGAAGAAGAAGAAGAAGAAGAAGAAGAAGAAGAAGAAGAAGAAGAAGAAGAAGAAGAAGAGAAGAAGTGAAGAACTGAAGAAGAAGAAGAGAAGAGAAGAACTTTAGAAGAAGAGAAGAAGAGAAGAAGAAGAAGAAGAAGAAGAAGAAGCAGAAGAGAAGCAGAAGGAGAAGCAGAAGGAGAAGCAGAAGGAGAAGAAGAAGGAGAAGAAGAAGGAGAAGAAGAAGAAGCAGAAGAATAAGCAGAAGAATAAGCAGAAGAAGAAGAAGAATAAGCAGAAGAATAAGCAGAAGAATAAGCAAAGAAAAAGCAGACAAAGAAGAA
The DNA here is from genome assembly GCA_003996215.1 of Jaltomata sinuosa. Taxonomy (NCBI): domain Eukaryota; kingdom Viridiplantae; phylum Streptophyta; class Magnoliopsida; order Solanales; family Solanaceae; genus Jaltomata; species Jaltomata sinuosa. The sequence continues at coordinate 281,906 of QJPP01001339.1, read as the reverse complement.
GCAGACGACACAGAAGGAAGAAGTAGAAGAAGAAGAAGGAAGAAGAAGAAGGAAGAAGAAGAAGGAAGAAGAAGAAAGAAGAAGAAGGAAGAAGAAGAAGAAGGAAGAAGAAGAAGAAGAAGAAGAAGAAGAAGAAGAAGGAAGAAGAAGAAGAAGAAGAAGAAGAAGAAGAAGAAGAAGAAGAAGAAGAAGAAGAAGAAGAAGAAGAAGAAGAAGAAGAAGAAGAAGAAGAAGAAGAAGAAGAAGAAGAAGAAGAAGAAGAAGAAGAAGAAGAAGAAGAAGAGAGCTATTGTGCACGTAGGGGTGAGACGCGTTTCTTTTGAGGAAAAAGAGAGAGAGTGAGGACACGTGAGAGGATTTTTTGTGAGGGAGTATATATGTGGGGTGTTGTTATACTAATGAGGGAATACAAAGGCATTGGGCCGGGTCAGGGATTAGAAATTGGGCTTTAGGGAAATTGTTTTGGTGCACTTGTGTTGCTGGAATGAGGGATTAAAAACTGGTTAAGAATTTGGCCACATTGCTTTGCAAAATGTGGCCAGTTTGATTTAAGAGTTAACCAAATTGTTTAAAATGTGGCCATATCGATTAAATTAGGGACATTAGGCCGAAATAGAAGCGGAATGAATTAAATCCTTAATTAATTAAATGAGCTTTTAGCTTTAACAATTAAGACTAATTATTTTATAAAACGTAATTAATTCGTTCAAAATCAAAGAATTAATCATACGATAATTTCTTGATTTTAAAATCAGTTTGAGGAAGATGGAACACATTTCGAACTTTAAACAAGGTTTACATTTAAAACAATTTCCAAAATATTTCTTTAAGTGAAATTTATATACCCTTATATAATCAAATACAGAGTATACGTATTTCACCTAAAATTACTAGATTAGCCTCCAATTAATTTGAAAACCTCACAATCTTATAAAGACAATTATTTCAAAATTATTTAAAATAGTAGAAGCTCGAAATTAATTGCGAATGTGGAGGGCAAAAATTGGGTGTCAACAACTGCCCCTCCCTTTGGGTAGGGTGAATGCAATGAACCCTAGGCAAAGGGAATTTGACGTTCCCAATTTTGTCCTACCATAAATTCACCTTTCGGAAGCGGTTTGTTTTAGCACAAATTTCAAGAAATTATGGTCAAACTCCGATATCGAGTTTCCTACATATCTCAGGTTACATGAGAATTCAGGCCACTTGTAGTTCAAGATGCTTGATTTTATGCACGGTTTTTCAAGAATTTCAAACTATTCCAGTTTCAGAGTACGGAGATATCGGAAAGCTGGAGATTAAGAGAATTGGTTTGGTTTGGAATGCAGTCAAGTTTTCAAAACAGAGCCCGCCTACATATCCTGAGACTCAGGAAATCAGACTGCTTGTAGTTTGACTCAATCAGTGAAAAAGGTAATCTTTATGTTAAGACGACCCTTGGCTCGGGATGAGTGACAAATAATTTGAGCTATAGAAAAGAGGCTTGTAACCTGTCAACTATGAATATGGTGCACTTCACACCCATAAATAAGATTTTACCTGGACATAATTTCCAAAGCTCGAGGTGTATCGTCACTCGAATTTGAAAAGAAGGAATATTGCATCCAGCGTGAGTTTGGAAAATACCCTGGATGCGAAACTAAGACCCAAAGATAGGAAATACCCACATGCCTTCTGATAGGGGTGTGGTTTTATGGCGGTGAAATTCGTTCCTCAACTCGCGTCCAAAGAGTTTGATATCTCTCTTCGGACTATGTCCCAGTTTGCTGCTAAGAAAAATTTCCACGTTGTGATGCGTCCTTTTTGGTGTAGTCTGCACCTGTGGTTTCACTTTGAGAATTGCATCCTTCTCGGATGCTCTCGACAACATCTCAAAACAAAATTGTTAGTAGTAACATAATTCCATTTGGAGAGGTAGTTTCTTTGTCATACCTCGTACTTGGGGTTATGTTCGAATACAATATAGTGACGTCTTTTGACGTATTTTGTATCTGTTGTTCTAGTTCGAGATTGTCATACTCTTGGATGTTCTCGGCAATAATTAAAACAAGATTGTTAGTAGTAAAGTAATTCAATAGAGAAAGATAGCTTTGTACCTCATTTTTCACATTCGTTGCTTTATTGAAAAAGATGCCATCTTTTCTTTCTCTAACTTGGGGAAATGGCGACTTTCATGATGAGAATATGATAGCCTTCGTAGCTATCGGATAGAATTGACTTCGTGGCAATTTTTGAGTATGATAACTTTCGTAGTGGTTTGTGATGTAACCCTTGGGCTATAAATTTTGGTAGTCTGGAACTTTTATCCAATTTCGGGTATTATTGCAACTAGTGCATTACCCTTGAACGGTCAATCTTTGGGTGATCGTGCACACTATCCAGTTTTAGATATCGTTGCGTCTTATAGATAACTCTTAGTTTGTCAAGTTTTGGGCAATCTTGTACACTATCCGGTTTCGGACATCATTGTAGCTTACAGACAACCTTTGGCCTTCCAACTTTGGAAGATCCGGTCCATCGTCCGATTTGGATGGCGTCTTACAGACATCCTTCAGGCTATGTGCTTTTTACCTTGTCGGTGAGCGTTATTTGATCATCGGGGTGACAAGGCCTTTGCCACTCGATCAAATATAGTTGTATCCCTTGGCAATCAATGCTTTAGAATGTATAAACATCCTTCAGTGTGATACTTTGTTGTCTCAAATAAATAGGGGTGCATAAATACCCTCGACGTCGGACTTTGCCATCTTACGCGATATCAGATATGAATATGCTAGATGCCAGACTTGGCATAATAATAAGGAAGCAAATTGATCCTCAATGTTAGACTCCTCTGTCTCACGCAATATCGGATATAAATATGCTGAATACCAGGCTTGGCATAATAATAAGAAAACAAATACATCCTCAACGTCAGACTCTTCCGTCTCACGCGATATCGGATATAAATATGTTGAATACCAGACTTGGCATAATAATAAGGAAAGAAAATACACCCTCAACATCAGACTCATCCATCTCACATGATATCAGATATAAATATATTGAATGCCAGACTTGGCATAATAATAAGGAAGCAAATACATTCTCAGTGTCATACTCTTCCATCTCATGGGATATCGGATATAAATATGCTGAATGCCAGACTTAGTATAATAATAAGGAAGCAAATACATCCTCAACGTCTGACTCCTCCATCTCACGGATATCGGATATAAATATGTTGAATGCTAGACTTTGCATAATGATGATAATGAAGCAAGTATATCCTCAACGTCAGACTCCTCTGTCTCACGCAATATCGGACATAAATATGTTGAATGCCATACTTGGCATAATGATGATAATGAAGCAAATATATCCTCAACGTTAGACTCTTCCGTCTCACGCGATGTTGGATATAAATATGCTTTTGGGTCAATCCTGCACAGCAAGTGCGGCTTAAGGATGCCTCTGAATGTCATCCTCTTTGAAACCGGCCGGTAGAGGGACATAATCTTCGCAGCAAATGTATCTGCGGTATTTGATAATGATGGTCCTTGCGATATGGTCCTCTTGATATGATCCTCTTGACATGGTCCTCTTGACATGCAAATATGATATGGTCCTCTTGACATGGTCCTCTCGACATGTAAATATGACATGGTCCTCTTGACATGGTCCTCTCGACATGCAAATATGATAATGATGTGGATGATCATACAATGGTGTGTGTAGCAGTTGCAGAAAATATCACCTTTGGTTTTTATGTTGTCCTGTTGACTCATTTGTGTGTACCTGTGCTCAAGGCAAATAATTAGTAGACACAACGTCACTTTTACTAGCGACCACAGTCAAAATTGAAAACTTTAAAGACAACATCTATAAAGATAATCAAAACAACTTTTGTTTCAAATGTGAATGACATGGTCGTGCCCATTTCTGGGGACAGCCACAAGTACCATTTTTTAATATCGTCTATTCGTGGTACTTTCTGACTTGCTGGGGGATTGGCGGAGAATGTTGTTGATATCTCATTTGGTATTCCAATTGAAGTTGACTCAAAATGTCTTGATATACTTGGGGACTCGAGGATTCTGTCGATCCCTCTTTATTTAGTATCTCATGCGAACTACAAGAAAACTTGCCCGTTCTAGGGACTTTTGCCTTTTTGGCTCCTTTCCACTCTTTCGACTTTTATCGCCAAATTTGAGGCATCTGGTCTTGTTGCGTCTCTTTGAATGCGTTGGATAATGTGGGATTGATTTCTAACATACTTTTTGGGACAATCTGCATCCACAGAAAAATTGTTAGTTTTTTGTGAAACTGATTTGTGTTGACCTCCTTCGATCTTCTGCTCCTTGCTTTATCTTTTTGGGGTGCTTTCCATTCTTAGGTGCTCATCGCACTCAACTCTCTAGGTCACGGTATACATAAGACAAAGTCAAATTATAAAGGAGTAAAACTAATCTGTTGTAAAGATTTTTCAAACAAGTTCTTTGGAAAACAAAGGTTTTGAAAAAGGATAGTTTGAAAAAGTCTCTGACCGTCATGTCATGTGCTAACTCAACGAATGTCCTTTACTCGAGGCCTTGACATTTCTGACATACTGCTGGCGGACTCTAGAGATCCTTTGTCATCCCAGCTGCGGAGTTCAAAATATTTTTTCAAAAATCTGTCATAGATGGGGATTATTCCCCTCAGATTTGTTATAACTGGAGATTTTTAAAGTAGATTATGATCCCTCGGTGTTGTGGAACTCTTCAGAGTTTAATCTCAAACTCTTGAATGAAGCCTGGTTGAAATTTTGAGGTCTTTCTCAAAAAAATTGCCCCAGTTAAAGGTTTTGCGATGAATCTCACTCCATTGGCAAGGGACTTGAGACTCTGTGGGACTATGAGATTCTTTCTCGATATTCATTTTGGTTGCTCTTTGGCACATTCTGTATTCTCACTTGTTTGGAAGACGATCTTCGCCTTCTGAATTTTCAAGATTCCTTCCTCGAAAATTTTGCCCCAGTTTTCATTTCCTGGGTGATATGACCAACCCGTTGTGGTGCCTACGTATCCCGTTGAGGTAGGAATCAGGTCAAACATAGTTCCCAACTTATAGTGGGAGAATATTGGAAATAAATAAAGGGGTGACCGAGGCCGACAAAGGCCGCCTACGTATCTCATTCTGGAGAATTTAGGTTGAACATAGTTCAAGATAGGAAGGGGAAAGATAGATTTTCCTAAGGGGTTGATCAAAGCCGACACAGGATGCCTACGTATCTCATTTTTGAGAATTCAGGTCAAACGTAGTTCGTACAGAGAGGATAGGGAAATTTAAGCTTTTACTTAGTGCAGACGATTACAATCAGAAAATGCGATTACAGGAAAAGAAAATAGAAGGGAAAGAAACTGTCTTTAGGTGTAGTATCCCTTCGTAGCATAGGAGTTGCTATAGGTTTGGGTCATACTTTGATCATTCATCTCGAACAAAATCAAAGCTCCTCCAGATAGCACTTTTTGGACGATGTAAAGTCCTTGCCAATTTGGTGCAAACTTTCCTTTGTCTTGTGGTAGGGAAGGATTAACTATCCATTTCCTAGATTGAATTATGGATTGATCAATAAATTTGGGGAGATGATGTTTATACTCATTCTCGTCCTATTATTGTAGGACCAGTCAAAGATGTCGATATATGGCTCGAGCAGATTGATAAGTTTTTTCTTTTGTGCTTTTGACAAATGAACACCAATGTTGATTTCTTTAAATTGACTGTTGCCTCCCAGATTGACCACCTCAAACTCTTTTAGATGGGGCTTTTCCTGGTCTTCAAAGTTCTAAGACTTCTTGGTTGTTCATTCTAAGACCATGATGTCTTCAACATACCCTTCGGCTCTAATATCGTATCATTTGACTTGTTCATTCAGCTCTTGGCATGACATGACATTAGCAAGTTTTTAAGTTATTATTACTGAAACCATAAATAAAACAAGTTAGATGGTACCAAGTAAATAAAATAAACAATAAAGGTTTTCAGGATACGAGAGGATTTTATTGAAATCCAAAAATATTTGCAAATTATGGCTATAACCTGCATGAATACGGGTCTGCGCCTTTTGGAAAGCGGTAAAATAGTATGAGGAAATTGAAAAGATAAAGGGTGGGTCATGGAGCCTTATCCAGACCATCACCGATTTTTTATAAAACAAAGTCTTTGTCTACCCAATTGAGCGGAGAGTCACGAGGGGAGTTGCGACCCAATTCTGCAACTTTTCGCCGGGCCTAGCATCCCTAATCATGACTACTTTGGAGGTTTCTTCTGTTATAGCATTTCTTTCCTCAAACAGCTTTCTAATTTTGTCCTCTAACCGATCGATTGGCGGACCAATACGCATCGGGAATGACTGATATAAGTGAGGGAGCAGTTTTAGAAGTCCTGATTGCTTTTTGTACTTGACTTTTGCCTTATCTTCTTGGGCTACATTCCCTAAGCCATGCCTGGTCAGTTGTCCGGGGATGCTTATGGGTTCAGTCGTACCGTCAGAATTCTTTCCAAACCCAAAACCTGGCTTGTACCCCCTCCTTAGCATTGTGGTCACAAGCATTTTATAGATTGGTGGCATGGAGATTTAAGGAGCAAGATCCTTTTCAGTGGCATTGACGATCTCTACTATGTAGAAATTACTTCTTCTCGGGATTTCTTCAATCATAGGGACACAGCCATTAGGATGACTCAAGTGAATTCCTTCTCCGTGGATCACCACCTCATGTTCCTCCCAAATGAACTTTACCATTTGATGCAAAGTTGATGGCACGGCTCCAGCTCCATGGATCCACGGTCTTCCCAAAAGCAAGTTGTAGCTTGTGGTAATATCCATGACTTGGAATTTCACTTGGAACTCGGTGGGTCCCATTTGGATGTGCAAATTGACCTCTCTGATAGTGTCCCTTTGACCCCTATCGAAGTTTCTCACATTGATCCTAATCTGGCGAACCTTTCCTAGATTGTAGCCTAGATGAGTGAGTGTGGATAACGGGAAAATATTCAGACCCGAACCATCGTTAATCAAAATTTTGTTTATAATCTTCTCTTGACATTTGACGGTGACGTACAAGGCCTTGTTGTGCATTAACCCTACAAAGGGTAGTTCAGCAATACTCAAAGTAGCCATATCTTTTTCTAGCATTTCCTGCTTTTCAAGGCTAACCGGCACTATTGACTTGCTCACAACCCATTTTTCATCGACTTTTATCAAGCTAACAGTGGCTCCTCCGTCATTCGGGAGTGGGTTGTTATTAACATTGGCCGGTGCAGTTTGTAGTGTGATCACTCTTTGATCAATCAAATCCTGAATTTATGCCTCAGGTTGATGCAATCTTTAGTATCATGTCCGACTCCTCCAGAATGATAAGCACAATGTTGGTCAGTCCTGAAGAAACGAGAGTCAGGATTGCCAAGTTTAGGTTGTATAGGCTAAATAAATCTGCAGCCTTCAATCTCTCATATAACTGAGTTCTTGTTTCAGCTAATTGGGTGAAAGTCCGAGGAGCTTTCTTTTCCAAATTTGGACGAGGGAGATTGGTATCAGCGGGAGGAGGAACCTGGCGATTGTTTTGTTCCTCAGTAGCCTTTTGATATACCTGAAAGTTCTGAGGAGGAGCTTGGTAAATGGGTTGCACATTTGGTTGTGGATCTTGGTATATGGGTTGCACGTTTGGTTGTGGAGCTTGGTAAATAGGCTGAGTATAGTAAATCAGTTGAGGATTTTGTGGAGCTGGGGTTTTTTTTGGAACAAGTAATTTTTTGTAGTTGGCTCCGAAGGGCTTCTTCGATTTTGTGCTAGGACTGGAGGACACTGAAGATACCTCTTCTCTCTTCTTCTTTGGAAACCTTGTCGATCTTGAGGAGGTCGAGGCCTTGGTAATCTTGCTTCTACGAAGACCTACTTCGATAATTTCACCAATCTTAACTAGGTCGGCAAATTTTTCTTTAACTGCTGATATCATTTTATCATAGAACTCCGACTCTTGAGAGCACATAAATAATGTGCTTATCTCTTCTTCGGTCATAGGAGGCCAAACTCTTGCCGCCTCCTTTCTCCACCGATAGGCGTAATCTCGAAAGTCCTCATTTGATTTCTTCCTGACGTAACCCAGAGAGTATCGGGCTGGGATAACTTTCACATTGTATGCAAACCTTTGAGCAAAATCTTGGGCCAGATCACTCCATCTAGACCATTTCTTCAGCTCTTGTGCGGTGAACCACTCTAGAGCTTTCCCTCTTAGACTCCGACTGAACATTCTCATCAATAAAGCATCATTCTTCCCTGCGCCGACCATTTGGTCGCAATAGATTCTTAAATGGGCTTCAGGATTCCCGACACCATTAAAGGTTTGGAATTTTGGGGTCTTTAATCCGTCTGGCAGGTCCATCTCGGGATGGATACAGAGATCATCGTAGTCATAGCCTTTCTCATAAGATGAGCTTCGTAGCTCTCTGATCCTGGCTATTTCTACTTTCATCTTTGCCATGTTATGATCACGCTTCTCCTCTGCAGACCTCATCTCTTTCTCCTTTTCCTCATAGTGGTCCAGCTTGGGACTTTCTGGGAGGGCAGTATATGGTTCTACCATAGCATGGAAAGTAGGAGGTGGCATATTTTAGACTGTTGGAGGTTGGACATGTGGAATGGCATTTTATAGTTGTGTGGGTTGGTGATATTGGGATGGTTATTCTGGGAGTTGTAAGTGTTTGGTGGTGTATTTTGGTAAATTGAAGGGAGGTTCTGTGGATTGTAGGCATTTAGGTTCTTGTTTTAGTTAGTGTGCTGGATAGGAGGAGTATGAGTTTGGTACAGGGACCTGATATGGCCAAGGTTGTTGGAAGTAGGTTCGTTGGAAGGCCTGGAAATGGAGGAGGAAGGGATATCTCTTGGTTGGTTCTCAGTCAATGGAGAATTGGTAGCAATAGCCAGGCTGCCATATCCTTGGCCTTCTGTACCTCTTCTTGCATTTTCTCTAGCTTCCTCGCCAGTTCGGCAATTATTTCACTCTGTTCAGTGATGACATTATCCCTCACAGCCAAGGCATTCTCTTCTTCACTATCAGTCATTCTTCCTTTAGAAAAGCGAGGGTTAGAGGAGGAATCTATGTGTGCCTTTGAGTGGGTGAAGTAGGGATGTTCGGCCTGTTTTGTCAATACAGATCAGTTTCTATTACCTATTGAAGTGAAAAACAACTAAAAGGCCGTTATGTTAGATTCTGTTAGTGATAAACAATACAAGATATCTGACAAGAAATAAACACATAAGAATTGCATTAAACACATAAAGTTGTTTTTCATTAAGGCAAATTGATCCAAAGGGTTATTGACTCGAAGGTTCGATGGACAGGAATTTGCCTATCGATTTTGGGTAGGTAGATTTTATCAGGAGAGTTGACTTGTCGAGCCTTCATCTTCAGATACTTGTCTTGTAGCACTTGATGTGCCTTCTAAACTTTTCAGCATCTTTGTCAAAGTGGGGAAATGAAAATTTCTTAATGATAGGAGATGGGCCCTGAAAGGATGCAGTTTGGATACGCTAAGTTCATTTTTTGAAGAGGTAGAAACAAGTCTTAAAGGGGATTTTAAGAAGTCTTTGAATTTTTTCCGGGAAATTTGAAGAACTCTAAGAGCGATTTTGGTCGGACTGGACTTATAATCTGCTTATGGGTTCTAAAAATATTCAAATAGGAGTGGATCAATTCACCTTTGATTTGAGCATCGCACGTAAGACAGTTATATCACATAACAGTTCATAGTGCGTCCTATACGGATATATGACCTTTTTATGCCAAAGGTAGGCCTAACGAATTGGAGGATGTGTATGTCATTTGTAAACATTCCATTTTCCCAAAATATATTTATACATATTGATTAAATGAAATGGGGGTGCAAAATTACGGGAAAAAGAAATGTACATCAAAATCAGTCCCACGCAGGGGTACAATCCTAAACTAGGTCGCTGTCACACCCCGAGGTTACCCCCTAGACGTAACACGGGACTTGGGACCACAAGTGCTCCAAGCTAACCCTTGGTCATAGCATTCCAAAGCATAACAAAAGATAAGCGAAAGCATAATCGATAAAGTCAGAATAGCAAAAATGGATAATCAAGTCAAAAAGGAATACAAGATCCATAAGAAGACTCAAATACTGTCTATGTCTTAAAAGCCTCTACTCATGACGTAAAGAGTTACTAGAACAAGACCCTAGCAAATTCTAAGTACGGAAATAAAAGCTAACATAAACTAAGAATATAACTAGCCCTCGACCTAAGAGGACTCACCAACAGCTGACTAGAAAAGTGGCCTAGGAACTCTAGCCCCGAATCTTAGAAAGGACACCTGAATTTGCACCATCAAAGGATGCAACGCAAAATATGCGTCAGTACTATGGAATGTACTGAGTATGAGAGCGATGCATGAATCATGATAAAACAGTTTAAAAACATGCTTAAGAATGAACTTGATACTTAAAAAAGGACCATAAATAAATATCACGGTATAAAACATAAAACATGAAATAAAGCTTAAGTTTCATAATATAGAGTTATATAACTTCATAGCTTGAAAATAAGCATATGGGAGTTTCTCTTAACCGACATTAAACCATGTTGAGATACATGGAGTTTAGTGTCTTACCCACACTGAAAGAGTTGTCCTAACCGACCAAGGTTAGAACCATTTCATACCAAGATCCTGTCATAATAAGCCTCAACACGGGCAACCTACGGTGGCAACGTAGTTTTGGACTTGGGTTATCTGAACCCTCATCTCTCGGTGCTAAATACTACTCCCAAAATATAATAATAACATATGCTCACATACATATGGCATATCTGATGCCAACTTGTTCATAACTGGTGACATATCTGATTTCAAATCTGTTCATAACTTGTTCATAACCCGGATCGTCATACTACTCATGAGTTTTAGTTTAGAAAATGACTCATGAGCATTGATGGAACATCGGGTGTCTTGTCTTGCGTAATACTTCTTAACATAGAAAACTTGCATACTTCATGAATTGTAAAACTTTGCATGGCTCTAGTTCAATTTAATAAAATATATACTTTCATAGAACATAGGAACTAGGCGTGCACATGCTTGAAAATCCATGAGAGACATGCTATCAAACCCAATTTACTCAAATCAATTTCATGCATATGAAAATTGCCATGATTAAGCTTCAATTCATGAAATAAAAGTTCATGTGTAAAAACCCATGCAAAATCATATAATTTAATAGTAATTTCATATTCAAATCATGAGAAGACCATATTTAGCAAAAACCCATAAGAATTGGATAAGAACCCTAGTTTGAAGATCATGAAATCAAAATTTGAATTACGGGTTTTGGGCACAAGGATGGAAGGAACCCATTGTTGATTACCAACATACCTTGATTGAAGTTAACCCACTTGAAATTGAAAAGAAGAGGAGGCTTGAACTTTAAGCTTGAAACCCTAACTTGAAGCTTGAGAAGATGGAACTCCTTCTCTTCTTTTAGAAGTTGACTGAAAGAATGAGAGAGAGCTTAGGCCAATTGGGAATAAAAACCCTCCTAAATAGGCTTAAAATTACTTAGTATAGGAGTTAAAAGAGTGGAAAATTAAAAAAATACCCCAAGGAAAAAAGTCTGAAAAACTGCTAAAACTTTTGTCACAGGCTTCTACAAACATGAATCACGACTCGTGGAATGGATCACGGTTCGTGGAGAGGGTTCGTGATTCCTGGGAAAAGTTTTTGGCCTCTGGACTAATTTCCACGAGTTGGTTTCACGACCCGTGGAAACTTCCACGACTCGTGGAACCTCCTCGTGGTTATCAGGCCACTTTTAAGCTTTGGACTATTTCCACGAGTTTGTTTCATGACCCGTGGAAAATTCCATGACTAGTGGAACCTTCTCATGGTTTTATGGTAAAAAAACTGATTTCCACGAGTTAGTTTCACGACTCGTGGAACCTTCTCATGGTTGTTGTCTGTTATTTTGATAGACAGACATCCTTTAGTAAAACACTGATAACTGTTTACTCCATACTCGTATTAAGGCACGACGGTTAGGGTTGTTGGAAAGCAGATTCAAAGACCTTTAATTTGGTGGGTACTAGGCCACCTAACCCTTTATATTCTATGAGTTATGATCATTTTAAGTTGACCCTTGAAAAATCTTACACTAAAACTCAATCGGTAAGGAAGATTTCAACTCAACTTTGAGCTAGAGGTTCTTTATGACCCTAATTCATAGCTAATACACCTTTGAAACTTCAGAATAAGTCTTAATACTTCAATACATAGAATATTTATCTAGTTCGGATCTAACAACACATGAAGAACGGTTCAGATTTGGCTTAGAATTTCTGGGGTGTTACAGTCGTCGTGGCTGGTCCTTCGTTCTCGAACTTCTTGGACTTCTTGAAAATTTCAAACGCCTTTCGGATGACAATCTTCAAAAATAAAAGACTATCTAAATATATCTCAATCCCAAGGGATAATGGTTCATACAACTCAACATCACATCCTGCAATTGAACATATAGGGGATGATTGTTCTTTCAGGCCGTGGGCCCTTTCAAACATAAGGTGGTCTTACTAATGGACTTAATATCCCTTGGATATTAAGAAATCTTAGGTCAATGCCTATTTCAGGATTTGGTTTCGCTCTATCCTGGGTTTCTAGAATAGGTTTTGAAATTGACCGAGAACCTAGGCGGACAACCAGGGCTAAAATAACAAGTGACCGTTAACCGACCGCGGGTCAACTACTTCACTTGTCTGTTTTAAAAATTGTGTGTTTTGTTAAGAACGACCGCAAATACTTGCGTAATTGCCTTTTTACCCCTAATGCAATCTAATGCTTTGCCAAGAGAGGCGGAAGATGACATGAATAATTTATAATTGCGGGAAAGTAAACAAATAAGGAAAGCAATAAAGTTACTAATTATTACAAACCAAATAGTTAGTCAAATAAGTTAGTTTCAAACAATAAGGTTAGAACCTAGTTGAATTATCCCCAGCAGAGTCGTCATTTCTGTTTTTGGAAAAAAAAATTATTATTTTGACTATTTGAAAACCCATTTCGAAAACCAATTTGAAGTTTCAAAACGTTTTCAAAGTACAAGCAAGAGTCGCCACTTAGTTTTATAAAAAGGAAAACCAAGAAAAACTTAAGAAAATTTCTAAAGTTAAAAACATATATAACTTTAAAATTTCAAAGAGATTTTGGGTAAGAGGTTCCTATTAATGTTTCGAGAAAGGTTTTAAGGCATTCAAAACATCCGCTAACTCGCGGTTAGCCGGACTAGTTTGAATACAACTTATTTTGACTAACTTTGAAAATAGTTTTGATAAGACATCTTGTTTTAATTTAAGACAAAATGTAGAAAATATAACTTGATGAAAGAAAATTGATACTTATATTTTAGAGACGAAAATACATGAAGAGTTCATTTTTTAAGGAATAAGGCCACATGTTTTCGGATAAACTCAAAGTTTAAAGATGCATTACTGTTTTTCATGAAGAAAACACTAAGTGATTTAAAGAGGATCTAAACAAGAAAGGTTTACTCATTTGGGATAATTCACATAAGTTAAAAGTAAGTTAAAACCGAACATACAAATAACTCTATGCTAAAACAAAAGTAAAGAGTTCAAAGGAAAGAAAAAGTTTAAACCTTTGGCTTAATCCCAATTTGAACTTTAATCAAACCTGTCCTAAAATCTAATTAGGCTTTGGCCCACTTTCTGCTCATTTTCTTGGACTATTAGTCCATTTTCTTCATCTTCAGTCCATATGGACTACTGCTTGCTGCTGCTGACTAATATAGGGCTTGGCCCATTTTCTTTTTTGCTTCCTTCATTGCTCATCTACTGCTGGTAAGTGCGTTTTGGACTCAAAGATGTGACTGGAAAGTATGTTGGGTTTGGCCCAATGATGATGCAAGGGAGGGGAGTCCAAAAGGACTCGAGCAAATCATGTATCAAAGAAAAGGAGAAGAGTTAGTATATGTCTAGCGAAATATCATCAAAACAAATTAACAACTTCAAGTTTTTTAAACTAGGCGGAAAGACAACTCAAAACACAAGTCATTGATTTAACTAGCCACCAGACATAATGAGATATGCTAACACTTATTTTCATATTCCTTACAATCTGATCAAACAAGAATAAGCAGACAGTGTTTCACAAGAGTTCGACTACAATACCTTTAAGCAAGAGAGAAATAACAGGATATATTAACCCAGTTATGCATATATTCAAGGAGAAAAGTATCAGGAAAGTTGTTAAACAATTTGCAGAATGAAAAGAAGAACAAGTAATAAAGATAATGTTGGGCCACAAAGACCATCATTCCATCTCAAACGGGATGGCTCTACCAACTCGCATACTGTGTTAAACTTCACTTAAAATTATATAACTAAATCGACCCCTCTTTAGAGCCAAAACAGTGATTTGCTTATAGAGGTAAAGCTTGCTTATAAGAGACCAATCCTAGGGAGAATGAACACTCAAAGAATGACTATCACAGATTAAGGCAATGACCATGATAAGAACTTGAACTCAAGAGGAAGGAATTAATCCCGATAAAATTAGGAATGGGATCGAACTCGATTCTTTTATAACTCTCATTCAAAACACACTCGAGATACGATCTTTTTATGAAAAGATAAGTTCAGCGAATTCAATAGTGAGAGTAGAAAAGATTATTTCATGTTTTATTCCAGTACATACATTCTATACTCAAGTAAATGACAATAACGAGATGATGGATGTTTCATTTAGTTCACTGTTGCACAAGGAAATGCAGCTGAAATGAGACAAATGAACAGGTTGAAGACGGGAGATGCAGACATAGTTAAATGCAAAGATGCAAAGCCCTATTTTAACCACCTAATCTTGTTACTCAAACATGACATTTAACTCAATTCATCCCAGAGCTATAACCAAAATTCACAGGAAAACAGGAACGAGCACCATATAGTATATGTATTTCACCTAAAATTACTAAATTAGCCTCCAATTAATTTGAAAACCTCAAAATCTTATAAAGACAACTATTCCAAAATTGTTTAAAATAGTAGAAGCTCAAAATTAATTGTGAATGTGGAGGGAAAAATTTGGGTGTCAATATTCATCACCGTTATATCCACCCCGAGTGACTCTAAGGTCACCCTGCCCAGTGCCGAACTAGTCCCTGCTCCATTATCGCACTGGCTATTGCTACTCTTTCTCTCGGAGTCCATCTTCCTCTTCTTTTGGCTTCAGTTGGAAGCACCTTTCACCCTCAATAGGTCAAAGGGATTATCAATGCTGGTAATACAACCAGTGGGATCTATATGCACATTCGCCCTCCTGCACAGAGTAGAGATCAGTGAAGGCAAAAGAAGGTCCCTGGTATGTAGTGTCATGAAGTATCTCCACTCTTCCATAATCCTAGCCCCTGCATTCATCGGCACTCCATCCATCAAACAAGAAACCATCAGGGCTCGAGTATAGGTCATATCCAAGGTATTTCTAGAAGGACAGACCCTCCCAGCCACCAATTGTAGCCACTGTCATGCGTCTAGAGTAAAGTAGAGGCTAGTAATCCATATCTGTTGTCAGACCCACGAGACCGAATCCCTTTACTCCTCCGCCACCAATGTCCTCACTGACTATTTCCCATTCTTAGAGGCCCTCCGTGCCAAGTATTCAGTCTCAGGGGGATTTGGCACCACCAGAGCCTCATTGATTTCCACAGCAGAGATCCCAATATGCTCACCTCAAACATAGACTATGGGATTCAAGGATCTCCAGTTAACCATGGGGATGTGACCACAGAACTCCCTTACCCAATTTTCATTTACCTCCTCAAGTATCTGTACTAGTGGTAACCATTAGACTTCCCTCAGCCGGTGGTAGAACTCCAGCACTTTTTCTTCGATCTCCAGCCTGCCAGGCTCCCTCCCCAGACTGAAATCTAGGAGACTTCTCTCCCGAATGAATTCTCTGGTCCTTTAATCCAAATACCACTGGTGACTGTGCTCGTTTGTAAAAGGTTCGTAATTCATTTCATTATCTCTCGCCATTTTTTATCACTGAAAAAGGGGGAAATAATGGTGTTACTTACTATGCTAATTTTTTTTATATAGAAAGGTCTTACCAATGAAGCTAGAATGAAAAAGGAGTAAAACTTTCACAACTGGTACATTTACTATTTTGGGCCTCTCATTGTGACGAGCGTCACCTAGTCGTCATGACTTATTAAAACGAGACTAGCTCATCACGATAAGAGTGGCCCATTGTGATGAGACAATCGATGTCGTGATGAAGTCATCATCCCAGCCAACCCAAGTCCCACAAATTGCCTTTTTTGGAAATGTGTTCCATTTTATTAAATTTTCCTACATATCAGGCATAACCTACTAGCATACAACTCTTAGTCATTATTTTCATGATGATTTAGGCTTGAAAGAGCAAGCCCTAAACATTGGAACTATTTCAAAAAACAATTCTACCATTTTTACCCTATTTTCAAGTCTGGAACTCTATAAACACCGTAAAAACTATGTAAGAGACATTGTAAATGTGTTAACAATGTAAATATAGAAGCATGCTTTGTAAATCAACCCTATGTAGCACCTTGGAATTCGAACCAATATTTAAACTTAGAAACTCTGAAATTTCTGCTCTTTCCAGGTTCCATGAGCATGTGTTATGGGCCGTGAGAGGCACGATAGCTCATCTAGACATTCATAGGAACTGACCAGATACCCTATAGCCTTTTTCCCTAAGCCCCAACGAGCAACCACCATGGGCCGTCGATGGTCCGACGGGCTGTGGGAACTCGCCATGGGAAATAGCTAGTGACTCAGTAATACCACCCTCAGCCCGATGGCTATGGTCGATGGTCGTGAAAGACACCACGGGCCATGGGACTCCACCATGGGATCCATCTAGAAGACCATTCTAGCATCCCCAGTTTGACGGTCACCTCCCACGGGCCGTTAGACAGCCCGTCCAGCGGCAATTTCCTACAACTTCTTATTTTTAAGTTAGGGGTATTCCGATCTTTTATTTTTAAGTCAGGGGTATTCCAATATTTTATCACTCTTTTAAGTCCTAAACCATATCGTTTTAGGCCTAACTAGAAGGGTATTATTCACCCTTAAGCAATTCTCTTCTCATTCTTACGCTCTAACATCAGAATCACGGAAAAAGGTCCTTCTCTCAAGCTCCAAGGTCTAGGGTTCTATCTCCAAGTCTCCATCTTCAGATTCTAGTTAAGAAAGCTCCATAGTTCAGGTATGTGGGTTTTTAGTAAGGGTTTCCTTTCACCCTTATGCCCAAAACTTCAAGCTTACTTTGATTTTTATGAAATCTGTGAAGCTAGGGTTCTTACCCAATTATGAATATCCTTATGAATTCAGTTTATTTGCATGAATACATGATTTGTATGATTAAATACATGATCTAGCATGAATTTCTACAAGTATCTATTAAACCCATGAATTAGGAATAAATTTAGCATGATTTAACCTTATTACATATTTTCAAGCAAAAATTGGCACGTTCAGATAACATGGCCTTCAGCTTTAAGAATTATATTTTCATGAATAGTATGATATTCAGACATGTCCACATGATTTATGAATAGTTTTGACATCCAGATATATCACATGTATGTATGAGCTATATAGTATGTTTTGGGAGTAGTATTTAGCACCAAGTTGACAAGGGTTCCAGATAACCCAATTCCAGAATTACATTGCCAGCATAGGTTATTTAGCTCAATGGGCACATGATAGTAGTTCCACTCGAAACATGGTCCAGTATCCCGGTAAGGTACAAGACACTTTTGCCAACTAGGATACAAAAGTTGGATTCCATGTATCTCACATGGTCTATGTCAGTTACAAGAAACAACCACAAAAATGACTTTAATTATTCGAAAGTATATGACTCTTAGCTCTTATATTTTAGACTTACTACTTATGTGTTATGATTACAAACATGCTTTCAGTTTACTATACTGCTTTGAGTCATTACTTCACAGTTTTTCTACTATTACATGATTTCAGTCTTAAACATGTTTTCAAGTATGTTTTACTATGATTCATGCATAGCTCTCATATTTAGTACATTCTATAGTACTGATCACATACTTCTTTTATGATGCATCTTATCATGATGTAGATTCAGATGCTCTCTCCCAGACTCGTGGTTAGACCCAGCAAGATCTTCAGTCAAAGTTGGTGAGTCTTTATCCTTTGAGGACTAGTTATGAGTTTTATCTAGCTTTTATTTTTTCCTTTTAGCACTTGGAGTTAACTGGGGGTTTCATCCCAGCAACTCATCTTATCAGTTAGAGGCTTTTCATGCACAGACAAACAATAGTGTTTGGTGTTTCAGATTTTTATCTTCAAACTCTTTTATTATATAGATTTGGTGCTCCCTATTTTAATTAAGTTTTCGCTATATTTGTCTATTCATATTATCTATGTTTAATTCATGCTAAATCCAAGGGTTAGCTTGGGATCACTTGTGGTATCAAGTCACGTTTTACGCTCAGGGTGTAGGCTCAGGGCGTGACACCCTACAAGGGCAAGGAAACTACCCTATACCTCAAGCCCCATTTCAACATAAAATCAAGCAATATAGGAATAAAATCAATGAAATCTAGATGTAAAAATCATGATGTGAAGTCATGGTAAGAGTAGTTACCTTAAAAAACCAATGAAGAGAGTGTTGAAATTGAGAGAACTTTTGTGTGGGAGTGAGGGGTGATTTTTGCAAAGTGGGGGAAATAAACTTTTCTCCTCTCTTAAAATTGTCTTGACGTTCATTGCGATGAATTGCTTACCATAGAGACAGTCTGTCGCAATAAGATCCTACCCATCGCAATGAGACAGCTTGTCGTAGTGAGATTTTGCTCGCTATAATGGGTCAGTACGGGTCCATGATTTTTTTCTAATTAAAATTGGGTACTAGGCCTTTTTTCCATTTCTTCGGCCTTGGGAGTCTTAATCTTAACTCCCTTAATGAAATATTTTTCCCCAAATTGGAAATGAAAGGATTTGAAGAAGTTCAGTTCGTGTTCAACATCCGGTCTGCCCTTATTACTTCATAAGGTCTCGATGAAAAGATGATTGGTAAAGAGTGTTCTGGTATGATGAATGACTTAATATATGTTGGTTATTAATAAACTCGTGCCCTATGCCTTTCGAGTTCATTCGGGGATGAACAGTTGATAAATTAGTATCTATTATAATGATCCATCCTATCGTGATTAAAAATTCGCGTTAAAAATGAACAAGTTAATATATTGTGTGTTGTGACATATGGAATTTATTTTTTTGTGATATTTAAATAAAGTACGAGCTTAAAATGTGATAAAAAGTTAACTGCTAGCATTGCTCATTGTGGCAAACCGAGGCTCGATGCAACGGCTCATCACTATAAGAAAGGTCTTGTCATGATGACTCATCGCGATGAGAAGGACTTTGTTGCAATGAGGGTTGCGAGGCATAACCCCATGTTATAAAGTTCAGCCTCCAAATTCTTTTCCAAAAAAGAGGTATTCTCATAAAAACATCCTAGAACTATTCTAATCCTAGAAAATCAAGAAAAGAGAAGAAAAACTCTCAGAAAAGGCTTGGATTCTCTCCCTCCTTGTGGTGATTCTCCCTTCGAATATCTTGGAACGAGAGCCACAAGTAAGTTGCATGCACCTAAGCAGCAGCTCGGCATCGAGGTAGGTTATGGTTTAAATAGTAGCAAACACTTTGATTAGTAAGCATATATTTTGTATAGAGATTGACGGAGATAACATGGTTAGGCTTTCGGGCATGGAATCTGGATGGAAATTATTGGGTTTAGTTGATGAATCTGAAACTTATGAATAGTTATATCGTGCTTACGAATTCTTGTGGAAAATGATGAGTTAGGATGTAATAGTTTGAGGCTTAGATTGTTTCACATAATGTAATGATAGGAACCAAATTAGAGAGAGAACTAGATTGTGCAAATAATCAACTTCTACAACGAATCCTAAGTTAATTGTGGTGATAATTGATAATCTATGTGAACTTGTTGTAGTCCTTTTGTGTTGACTTGTGATTGTTTGATGAATTGACCTAATAGTTACACTCCCTGATTCATGGGGTAAAATGGTGTTCTAATAAAAATTACCTTAATGAAAAGACCTGGTAAATATGAGAACTTGGTCAGCAGTAAAAGATAAGATGAATTATGATTATGAAGCCTATAAATGAAACTTATTGTAACATCGATATATGGGTGGATTACTAGAATTGATTTTGCGGTCCTTGGACATACTTGAATTGATAAACAAGGTTTGGTGAGGTCTTGTATGCATAACATATTTAATTGAAGTTGAGACTCATTTTATTACATGTATGTGATTGAATTGCTTATACTGGCGATTTGATCTTCGGACATGTTTGAATTATATGTGTTCATGTTATGCTTGAATGAATAAGCTAGAGGTATAGGAATTGGTAAGTGAATTGAGGTGAAATAGTATATAAGTGTGACTTTAAGTGAACTGTGTATGTCATGAGAGATAGCTCTGAGAAATTAGTTGCATAGATATTGATGTTGATATAGTTACTGTGGATCAAATATCATGCTGGTATAGTACATGGACCCTGTTGCATCCCCTGCAGGTTACGGCTAGTGGGCAGAAATAAGACCCTTAGCATATGTGTACACTCTTGCATTTATCATGGAATTTATCCTTGCGTTCATTATTGCATTGTTCTATGGTCAGTCATGATGAGACACTATTGTGGTTATAAATAAAATTAGAGGTACTAGATGTGTTAATGAGAGATAGATGGACAGAGGTTCCACGTGTAGTGACTTGAAAGTGAACTCTTTTACTTACTTGTAGTGGTGTTCAGTGATTTATGTGTACTAGATATTATCGTTGTTGATTTGAATTGAATAAATTACGTGTGTTGTTACAAATTGAAGTATGTCATGTCTGTTTGGGCTAAGTAGATGGTTGCTGCAGGTAACTGTACGGTGTGTACCTGTATGAAATTTATTGTTGTATCCGTGAACATTTTATGAGCCGAGTCTATAAAAAGGGTTGTTTGTCTAAGTGTGGTGTTTGCTGGGAGAACTTGGGAAATGGGTAATCCTAGTAATACTTTACCACTAATTCTAAATGTGTAAGTAATATTAGATGTGGACTTCGTAGGAGAATATGTGAAATAGAAAATATCCCATGATTGTGTCATAATGTTAGAGATATATAAGGAAGCCAGCTAGAACATGGGGAATATGGTTCCTTGGGAATTGTAGCTGAGTCAGACTGAGGTACTTTTGGTGTAAATAATTATTGGGATGATCTTGTTAATTATTAAAGTGGAAGTTATCTATTATATGTTAATTTTTGTGCATGATTTATATGATCTAATCTCAGTTGACCGATGATACCTACCAGTACATGTGGTTGTACTGCTTCTACTTTTGCTACACCTTTTGGTGTAGATGTGTGACAGGTTGACTGAAGTTCCATTGCATGGTTTGGAGTGTCTCTACTATCAGCTTTCTGATCTTCTACTCCTCAGAAATAAAAGTTGTTTCTTTTTATTGTCATGTCCTTCTTAGAAGTTCTTGTACAGGTTTAGACTAGATTTTGGGCAACGGTTGGATTTTCAGTATTCAAAATAGCTAGTGTGTATCTTAAAGTTTGATAATTTATTATTTAAAATATTTCAGTTATTGTTGATACTAATATCATTGAAATCATTTGAAAAGACTTTTGCATGCTTATGATTGGGTGATATAGGGTTCTCCTATCTAGATAGATTAGAAAAGGTGCTCACACGATGCTATCATAATTGGGTCATGACATGACAATTATATTTATCAACTGACTGTGCATCGCGCGGGTACGTATACTTATAAAATAAAAGAAGAAGTAAAAGTAATTGGGCCGGAAGTGAATCAGAAGAGATTAGAGAAAATTCCAAAAAAAAATGTTTGTTGTGTGGAAACAAAAAAATATTTGAGAAAAAGAAAATAGTAAGTTTTATTAAACGAAGTAGAAATAATAGTATTAGAATAATGGAGGGTTTTTTTGGAACTAACAAAGAAAACAATAATAATGGATTTGTTATCCATATGGGATTCATAGTTAAATTTAACAATTTTTTGATAAATTTATTAAGTTTAGAATAAAGGACCAAAATGGATAGCTTTCTTTATGCATTAAAGACCATTTCAATCAAAGAAATATATTGAGGATCCAAAAAAAGCAACATATATACACATTTTGATCATTTTGTCCATAGTGAACATTCAATTTCACATTTTAAGCCATAAGTGAGTACCCATTTCTCATTTTCTTCCATTGCTGGTCCTTTTCCTTCTATTCCCTTTTCTCTCTATATGTATGCCCTAAAAATTCAATATAAAGAACACATTTTTTCTTCTCCATAGCCTCTATATCTCATCTAAGTCCTAGCACTCTTCTATATCCCCTTCTCGTGAAATATTAGTGACTGAAATAGAGAAGAATGGAAGAAGTTTAAGGATCTTCTTTTTTCTTGTTTTCTCTGTTTATCATCATTAATTTCCCCCCTTCAATATCCATACTTTGTCCAATAAAATTGTCTAGAATTTGAAAATGTTTTGTTAAACTAATAGATTTTTATTTTGTGGATAAGACCTATTTTTCTTCTGAACCTGGTTTTTCTTCTTCGGATAAGGTTCTGGGTAAGTTTCCATTATCTTCAGAACCTGCTTCTTCTTCTCTGGGTGACAGTCCGGGTAATAGCGGTCATCGTTTGCCTCGCTCAAAGAATTTCTATAGGTGTCTTCACCTTTCAAGGATATTGAGTGGTGCAAAAGGTAGATAAACTGATTAAGCTCCAAGAAATGTGTTTCTACTCTATTTATTGGCTTACGTATTATGCTTTTTGCTTTTGAAGATTATTGGTGGTTTTCTTTCTGTATATTTGAAATGATTAGATTTTCAATGATCGAAAGCTTCTGAATGATATTATCGAAATGCTCAAGCACTCTAAAGAAGATGCGACTACAATAAAAAATGAGGTCATCCTTGTTTAGGAGGACATTAAACATCTTATACATGTTAAGAAAATGATACCCACCATTGTTAATGTTACTAGGTAGTTGGGTTACCGCAAATGTAAATGTAAAAGCCGAGGCTGCAGCGAAAGCGGAGGCAGCACAAGGGTCTACTTTAACTGCATTTGCTTTGGCTTTTGCCTTCGTGGCAGCCCAACCCTAGCAAAAGTAACAGTGTTGGGGTAGCATTTTCTTAACATGTTTAAGCTCCTCTTGAACAAGGATGACCTCATTTTTTATTGTAGTCGCATTTTCTTTGGAGTACTTGAGCATTTCAATACTATCATTCAGAAGCTTTCTATCACTGAAAATCCAATCATTCAGATATACAGAAGGAAAACCACCAATAATCTTAGAAAGAAAAAAGTACAATACACAAGCCAACAAATAGAGTATAAACACGTTTCTTGGAGCTTCATCAGTAAATCTACCTTTTCAACCACCCAATCTCTTTGGAAGGCAAAGAAACTTGTAGCAATTCTTTGAACGAGGGGCAAACGATGACCGCTCTTACACAGACTGTCGTTCGGAGAAGAAGAAGCAAGTTCTGAAGATAATAAGGCCTTACACTGACCCTTATCTGGAGGAGAAGAACCAGGTTCAGAAGAAAAAGCCGTCTTATCCACAAAATGAGAAACGTTGGTCGGAGGCAGCGAAAATGGAGAAAGAGGCTGCATTGAAGCAACTTGATGAGTGCATCTTATTTTTTTGCTATGGTGGATAGAGTAATGACACTTTATAAAAACAAATTCCATCATGGGATAGAATAGTTCAACTCTAGTAGTTTCTTTTTATCAAGATGGGGATAGAGTAGTGCCACTCTAGTAGTTTTTTTTGTCATGATGAATAGAGTAGTACCACTCTAGTTAAAGCAGGAAATTAAAATTGTATGCAGAACCTCTGTTGTTCTCTTTGAAATCCTTTAGACATAGTAGTAATATTTATGCACTAGATGATCTTATGTACTCCATTCTCGTCTTTCTTATGAAAATGTGATAGACAAAGGAGATTATTTTTCTAGGAAAGCATATTAACCCAGGAGAAATATGTTTTTTTTGGAATAAAGAAAACACCACATGGAAGAAAAGAAAAAAGCGGAAATGAAAATTCAACAAGAACTATTCTGTTGAGGTTCAGTGATACATCAGCGAGAATTTATCAGTTTTCCAATATGTGAAAGGATGAGTATAACTACTTATACAAGTCTTGCACGAGCTACGAAGTCTTATTTTTGAAAATATATTATTTCCAAGTAGTTTATCCCAAAGATTAAATTGCCATCTTGTTTACATATTATTGGACTATGCTATACCAAGTTGGTTATAAATATTTACAAAAACAGACCCATTTTCAAGTTTGGCTCCTCAATTAGTATATATCTGGTCATGTGACTTCCCATCATGAAGACTACTAGAATTGTATTCCAAATTAGTCCTCCAAAATTAATTTGAGAATTTAGACAATGATGTGTCCTTATCAACTACATTAATTCGCTTTGTTAGGTTCAGTTTTATCTACACTGTCACTGAAATATTGGTCGGTGATATGATGATAATAGTATGTGGTTAATAGTTCTATTATAATGACACTTATGTCTTTTGATTACTGGATTTTGTTTTAACTAATTGGAAGCATTTATTAACCCAGCCTCCTACTTTTCGATATGTTCTAAAAGGTCAAATTCTTTGAATTGGTTTTTCCTTAGTTAAAAGGTTGAGTAGTTTTAGACTCTTCTAAGGAACCATCTTTCTTATAGCTAATCTTATGTAACCTTAAGGTCTGGAGACTCTACTGCTAGAATTTGGATCATTGGAGATGGTCCATGTAATCCGACTGTCCAAAGAGAGCCTCCAAATGTTGTGATTTTGAAGCATTTGAACATTTAAGAAAAATAAGAATAGCAAGGATGTTACAACACTTGATTGAAATGTGAGTTTTCTGCTTTTTATTATGGGCCGACTTTCATTGTCTATACTTTCTAGTGGACTTTTTGAAAGTAGACTATATTGCTTGTGGTTACCAATTTGATTTCCTTGTTATTATTTGATCATGTATTTATGACTTTTTCTTGTGTAGAGTAAGGGTATCCTGCTTGTAACAGGTTCTTATGTTATAAGTAGAAAAGTTGTACAGTCAGCTAATTAACTTGTACACTCTAGAGTCAGCTAGAAGCTTAAGTCGGTTAGTTAGTTAGTTACAGAGAAGTTAGTTAGAGGTGGGTTAAGAGATTCCAATTCTGTTATTTACATCTGTACAAGTATCACCTAGTAGCTACTAGGAACTTTACTTTTCATCTTTGTTCTTCTATTATGAGAAGTCAGTTTTCCCCATCTCTCTCTTATTTTCTTCCTCCTTACTATTTTTCTTCTAGATTCAAAATTCAACATGGTATCAAAGCGAGTTTACAATCGAATCCAGATCAAGAATCTTCTTCCACACACTCTGATTCTAGCTTTCCTGTTTGAATCAGTTCGAAATTTACTTCTCAACTCAGTTTTTTTCTGTGTTTTGTTGTAATGGCGGGTGAATCCACTGAAGGAAATGTAGAATCGACTCATACAGTAGCTCAACCACTTGATTGCAATGATATATTGTATGTTCATCCGTCTGACATGCCAGGAGTTGCTTTAGTTCCTTAATTGTTACTTGGAACAGAGAATTACTCAGAGTGGAGCAGATTTGTTAAGATATCTCTGTTGGTGAAGAATAAGATAGGTTTTATTGATGGTACTTGCACTAGAAATATGTATGCAGGGAATCAGTGCAAGATACATCAATAGGATAGGGGTAATGCGATAGTGCAAGCCTGGATAATGGCGTCTGTGTCGAAGGAACTTCGCAGGGGAATTGTGTATTCTAACAGTGCACAAAAGGTCTGGGCGAGCTTTAAGGAATGATTCAATAAGGTGAATGCTACAAAGATCTATCACATGCACAAGGAAATAGCCTATTTAACCCAAGGTACATCTAGTGTTTCGATTTACTTCTCTAGGTTGAATGATTTTTGGGATGAATTCGAGTTGGTGATACCTTTCCCTGGATGTGATTGTGAAAAATCAGCAAGTTTTGTGGAGTATTTACATTTGCAAAAAATGATGAAGTTCCTCATGGGACTTAATGATACCTATGCTTCACAAAGGAGTCAAATTTTAATGATGGGTCCTACTCCTAGCTTGAATCAAGTCTACTCTATGGTAGTTCATGAGGAAAGCCAGCGTGTTCATGGCACTTATGCATCTCAGTCTGGGATTCAGGGAAATAGTCCCATGGAAGGAGAATGTAGCATTACAGCTAATGCTGCTTTGAAGTATAAATCTGGTGGAAACAATGAGTTGTTCTGCACTTTCTATCACAGATCAGGACACATATGGGATTTTTGCTATAGAAGAATTGGGTATCCCACAGATCAAAAAGGGAATAACAAGAAGAAAGTTCATGGAAACAATACTGTAGGTCAAGGAGGAAATAATGCAGGATATAGAAATAGGAATGCAGGTCATGGTACCAACACTAACGCTGCAGGTTCTTCAGCTCACAGTACTACTACCAACACTAACATTGCAGGTCCTTCAGCTCACAGTACAACTGTCATGGAGTTTACACCACACATTTGCCTTAGAATTTCAATCCTATAGTACAAGCTTTCACCCCTCAGCAATATCAGCACATATTAGAGCTGTTAAACAAGGACAAGGAGCCTGAGAATATGGCCAACATGGCAGGTAAGTCGACTAACTACTCAAACTGTTGGATAGTAGAGTCAGGGGCTTCTAACCATATGGCATCATGTTTGGACTTATTGACTGATCCTGTTGTTTTTCCTCATTCTAAACCTGTTCATCTACCAGATGGTAGTAATGCTAACATTACTCATACTGGCTCTTATCAATTCACTGCTACACAAACCATTCATAATGTGTTGTATAATGTGTTGTATATCCCATCTTTTAAATATAATCTCCTTTCAGTAGCCAAGGTCACTAAAGAATTGCATTGTTCTGTCTCATTTTATCCAGAATTTTGTCTCTTCCAAGATCTCTCCAGTGGTATGGTGAAGGGGATTGGTAGATTACATGGTGGTCTTTACATCTTCAATCCTTCTACACCAACTGTTGATCCTCCCTCTCACTGCCTAAGTTCTATTTCTACACCACATGCATCAGTTTCTTCCACAAGTTCTGCCTCTACATCAACACTGCCTATATCTACATCATCATATACTCTATGGAATCAAAGACTAGGTCATGCACCCTATTCAATTCTGCAACAAATTCCGACACTGAAGAACTGCATCACTCCTACAAGTTGTTCTTGTCATGTATGTCCATTAGCCAAACAAACAAGATTACCTTTTCCTATTAGTACTTCTCAGTCTGTAAAACCTTTTGATTTACTTCACATAGATGTATGGGGTCCATATAGAGTCTGTACATATAATAGTTTTAGATTTTTCCTCACAATAGTTGATGATTGTACAAGGATGACTTGGACCTTTCTATTGAGAATAAAGAGTGATTGCTTTGTTGTGTTGACTAATTTTCTAGCCATGATTCATACTCAATTTTCTGCCTCAGTTAAACAAATTAGATCAGACAATGGATCTGAGTTTTTCAACCAACATTGTTCTTCCCTCTTTACATCCAAGGGCATAGTACATAATATGTTTCCTTTCTATCATCCTAAGTCCACCTTTCTGCCTCATCTCACCTCATCTCCACCTCTATCTTCAGATTATCCTGATTCATCCTTGCCTTTCATTCTTCCTTCTTCTATTTCTACCTTTCTTTCTGATCCTCCTATCACACATCCTCATTTGTGTCTTCCTCTCCTGCTTCTCCTCTTCCTGTATCACCTCCTCAGCCTTTCCCTGATTCACCATCCCCTCTTATCACTTCTCTTCCTGAGCATCCTCCAACTCTAGCTCCTGATCCTCTTCCTCCCCAAAAGTCCACCAGATCTTCTAAGCCTTCTATTTGGTTAGTTGACTATGTTCACCCTCCTTTATCTTCCTCTTCTACTTCTTCCCTCTATCCCATTGATCATTTTTGTCTCTTATTCTCATCTGTCTAAACATTTTCTCTCTTTTCTTACTGCTTTCTTTGCTCATTATGAGCCATCTTCTTACTCTAAAGCTATCAAGGATCAGCAATGGATCCAAACTATGACCCTTGAAATAGAAGCTCTTGAAGCTAACAACACTTGGGAAGTGGTTGACTTGCCTGCTGGCAAGTCCCCTATTGGCTGCAAATGGGTTTTTAAGGTTAAGTATGTTATTGATGGCTGTGTGGAAAGATACAAGGCCAGACTTGTTGCTAAGGGGTACACACAACAAGAAGGCCTTGACTTTCATGATACCTTTTCTCCTGTTGCTAAAATGGTGACTGTTAGAACTGTGATTGCTTTAGCTGCTATGTCTTCCTGGCCTATTTTCCAGATAGATGTTACTAATGTTTTTCTTAATGGTGATCTATCAGAGGAGGTTTACATGACTATGCCTTAAGGCTTTGGCAGTCAGGGGGAGCATTCACAAAGGAAAAGGAAAGTCTGTAGACTACTCAAATCCTTGTATGGATTAAATCAGGCCAGCAGACAATGGAACCTCAAGTTGACCATGTCCTTAGTACAGGCTGGTTTCACTCAAAGCAAGCATGACTACTCTTTATTTACTAAGTCTGTTGGTACCAAGTTTGTTGTCTTTCTTGTATATGTTGATGACCTTTTAATAACAGGTAATGATCTTGTTGATATTCAGAAGGCTAAGCATGCATTACAGCAGTGTTTCAAGGTTAAGGATTTGGGGTAAATCAGGTACTTTTTAGGGATAGAGTTTGCAAGATCCAAAGAAGGGATTGCAATGTCTCAAAGGAAGTATGCACTGGAGTTGATCTCAGAGTTGGGACGAGCAGGTACCAAACCTAGAAATTATCCTCTTGAACAACATGTCAAGATGACAAGTAGTGAGTATGATGCTCACACAGGAGCAACAAACACTGATAAGATGCTTGAAGACAGGCGAGTTATCAAAAGTTAATAGGAAAATTATTGTATCTTACAATAATTAGACCTGATATTTCATACTCAGTGCAGTGTCTTAGTCAATCCATGTCAGCTCCAAAGCTATCTCACTATGAAATAGCTTTGAACATAGTAAAGTACATCAAGAAAAAACCAAGTTTGGGTTTGTACATGCCTAGCAAAGGGACAACACTAGTAACAGCCTATTGTGATTCAGATTGGGCATCATGTCCCATGTCTAGGAGGTCAGTCACAGGTTATTGTGTGAAGATTGATTCTTCTCTTGTATCTTGGAAATCCAAGAATAAGAGCACTGTATCAAGGAGTTCAGTTGAGGCTGAATATAGGGCAATGGCCTACACTGTTTCAGAACTAGTTTGGATTGCAGGACTATTGAAGGAATTGAGAGTCGATTTTCAGTTGCCTATGGAACTGCATTGTGATAACAAAGCAGCCTTGCAAATAGAATCCAACCCAATGTATTATGAGAGAACAAAACACATTGAGATAGAGTGTCATTTCATCAGAGACAAATTACGAGATGGATTGATTAAAATAGCATATGTGAGCAGCAGGGATCAACTGGCGGATGTCCTTACAAAGGCACTTGGGCATCAGCAACATGAGTTTTTACTATCCAAGTTGGGAATGAAAAACATTTTTTTCATCCACCACTTGAGGGGGGGTGTTAGAAGTAGAAAAGTTGTACAGTCAGCTAATTAACTAGTACACTCTAGAGTCAGCTAGAAGCTTAAGTCGGTTAGTCAGTTAGCTACAGAGAAGTTAGTTAGAGGTGGGTTAAGAGATTCCAATTATGTTATTTACAGCTGTATAAGTATCATCTAGTAGCTACTAGGAACTTTACTTTTCATCTTTGTTCTTCAATTATGAGAAGTCAGTTTTCCCCATCTCTCTCTTGTTCTCTTGCTCTTTACTATTTTGCTTCTAGATTCAGAATTTAACATCTTATGATGGCCAAGCTAGAAGTTGGGACCGAGCTGGTAAGGGGAATAGAGGAAAAATATTTTTTGAGGTATTGGAAATTGGCCATTGGAAAAATATGGTTTCGGAAATGTGTTTACTTAAGTTTGTTTTTTGGATTATTTTCATAAAATGCCACCACTGTGCATGTCTTGTTTATCTGATTAAAACTAAAAGGCACCAAGAAACAATTCATATTCTTATCTTATGGAAACTAAAAGGCACCAAGAAACAATTCATATTCTTGTGAAATTGATTAGCTTTTTTCTATAGAGAATCATTTGACCCATGAGATAATTGTACTCAAAAGCTTTTAACCGATGTTTTCAATTATCTTTCTTTTTACTTTGTAGAGAAAAGTTTTCACAGAGTCTTCATATGCAGTTATTGTTGGAAAACATATGCACAGCGGAAGCATTTCAGAAAATATACTGTTTACATGAATAATAGATAACACACAATTTATGCTAGAAAACATACGATTATGCTAGAACACATAAATTTGTTGTAATTTAATTCAATAAATATCTCTCGAAGCGTGAACACGTATCTTCAAGCAAGTCTGCAAGTCCGATTCTGATCCTGCAGTCTTCTGCAGTGATCCCAAATTCACAGCCGAACTCTACCAATACTTGGGTGGGCAAGTATCGCATAGAAAACTGATTGACTTTCTAGGTTAGGAGAATCCCTACTTATAGAGATACTTTTCTTAGTCCAAAAAGGAGAACAAAATCCGTTTATTTTCTAACAAGAAAATAAACGTCTGTTTTCTTCTCTTTTCCCTAGAAAATAAGATTCTGAGTTCTAGTTAAATATGGGCACTGCAGGGACCACGGAATTAATTACTGAGGCTCCATATTATGGAAATAATTTAAAATTCTGATTTGAATAATTCTTACCATAATAAATTACAAATCATTCCACTAAAAATTCGTAATTACACTCCTCTATTTATATTGTGAAATTCTCCATTAAAAACTTATGTAATTCCCCATGTTAAGATTACAGATACGAATCAATAAATTAAATTACTGACGAATTCAATTTAATAATTAATTTCCTTCTGCTTAACTTATTTCATGTGTCGGATCCATAAAATTCACTTGCAAGATTTGACACAGTGAAAACTTATAAGCTTCTCAAAAAGGCATATCATCAATCTCTATACCGAGATATAGATTCTATCAACTAACTTATTACTTTACCAATATATATTATTATCATCCAATAAATCAGGCATATTGACCCATCTCAGGATCTCACCTTTTAATAAATCAAAATGATAATTAATACATACAGCTCATAATAGTTATATCAAGATTGAGAATATAAGTACATTTAATAGTTTAGAGAATATGTTTTTATCAGTCAGTCTAAAACATCTATCTCAGCTCGATCTCGTTCAATACATACAAAATGCACTAGCACAAGAAGTCCTAACTACACCATTCCCATAATCAAGATAAATTACATTTAATCTTGCGCTACAATCATACCGATGGCTTGTCCAGTTCCCATCCTAGATTGTGAACAAAAATCTTTATACTAATAAGAATTGATGATTTAATTCTCTGTGTATAAGCTACAACTCTATACACTAAATCATCTACTATTTAAGTAAATGGACACATAAATGAATACATGATCTATTAAATCTTTTATTAAAATTGATTTAACAATTGTTCTATAATAAATACTATATCTAAACACATGGTCAATAGTATATACCATGGTTAATAGTATATATCTCAACAATCTCCCACTTAGACTTTTAACCATCACAATTGTTATAATATACTATATCTAAACGCATGGTTAATAGTATATATCCTAACAATCAATAGTATATATCCTAACAATCTCTCACTTAGACTTTTAACCATCATAATTGTTATAATATACTATATCTAAACGCATGGTTAATAGTATATACCTTAACGATCTCCCACTTTGATGTTTCACCTTTGACAATGGATAGAATACTATTTCTTAACACATGATTAATAGTATATACATTGACAATCTCCCACTTAGACTTTTAATAATGCATCTATAACTTTCACAGATAACCCTTTTATATTACTTATCAAAAGGATCTTACCAAGTTATTTTCTTATGCAACCTCGTCTAGTAGTGCTTCGTCGTAACTTATCGATTTGGTACTAGATCTTCAAGTATCCTATGGTGAAATACTCCATGAGTGTGAGTTCTATCATGAAACTCTCTCAAAATATGTAATAAATTAATCTCTGTTATGATTCTCCTACTACGACTAAGTACTACTGCTATAGTCACACTTTCATGTTCTAGAGTTTTAATATTTTCTACAAAATCTTTCGATATTGAAATACTAATGACTTCTTCATGTCGTGTTCTATGCTCACATCATTTCCACTCAGATAAAGAGTATCACTATCTAAGACATAGACAAGTCTATTAACGTTTCTCCCACTAAGTAAATGCAATGGAACGTCAATTCTGACATGTCGGTTAGATGTTCTTGAGCATCTGAATTTTCAGTTGACTCATTTGTTATTTCTTTGATCAGTTCCTGTAAAGCTAGTTTACTTCTAGGAACATAGTTTATTAAAAAGTCCTTTTCTAGAAAATCAATAATTGTGTTAATAATTATCTTATTTTCTTTAGGATGTTAAAATAAACCTTCTTTTATTCTTTTTGGATATCCAATAAGCATATACGTTCTTAATATCAATTTATTTGTTCCTCCCTTTCAGTATATGTACTGGACAACTCTATATCCAAATTTTTTACTGACTAGACTTACGTCAAATCTACAGTTCTATAGTTGTCAAAGATACTAACTTGGAAGAAACTAAATTCAGAATGTAATATGCAGTTCTTAAGACATATCGCAAAATGAAAAAGAAATAACTATGAATAAGTCAATCATTAATTTTATCATCTCCGTAAGAGTCTATATCTTTTATCTTTTATACCAATCTATGATAAGTGATTAATGAACTCTGCAAAGAGGTATTCGCCACTACGATCAGATCGCAATGACTTAATATATTTCTCATGATACTTTTTCATTTCTGTCTTAAATATCCTAAGTTTATCAAGACATTCAGACTTATGAAACATCAAATAAATATATTCATATCATGAGTAATCTTTAGGGAGTGTTCCGTAATACTCAAAATCACCTCTTGACTGAATGTTCATTTTTCTACACAAATCAAAATGGACTATTTCTAACTTATCACTACCTCTTTGTTATATTAAGAGGAAAGGTCTCTTAGTTATTTTTTTCTCCTCCTTAATAAGACTCACAAGTTGGTAGTGTCTTCACTTTCAATAAACCTTGAAGTCCATCACATTGACCAACCTAAAAGTCCTATCTAGAAAAAGAATAATATAAACGCTAGCGTACAGATAAGTTTCATTCAATTCTAAAGAATATTTACTCTTTTGAGATAAATTAATATTTTTCAATTTATGAGAGATAGCAATAATTTAGAGTCAATGCATCAATGCACAACAAGATATAAAATATTTATCAAACTCAATAACTCAAGAGTCACAAGAAAAATAAATTAAGTATCCATCTCTTGTTTAGTTAGAAACTAAAATAAAAAAAATTCTAACATAAGGCACATATACAATGCATTATTTGGGTTAAAGTCTTATCTTTGACAAAAATTGTTAAACAATAATAAGTGGACCAGTAAACTCTATTGAAACCTTGAGATAACATATTAAATAGATCATAATATATCGAAGAACCTGAATAATAAAATTCAAGGCTCATTAAATACATATGTATTCATGCATCTTGAATAGTCAATAGATGGGATTGGAGAACTATCCATGCAATAAACATATACAATGACTGATTATTCACTCCATGAACTTTTACAGACCTAACTCAGATGGAGAGTCTACTGTTAGTTTAAGTCAAGTGAAAATCAACTCTAGTTTCATTGATCCAATCATATATTACTCAGTTTAGGAGAGTTAATATAAATTATCAAATCTAGCGATTTAATACATAGTGACTTGTACTAATTTCATCCGATATGAAGGAAGGTCTAAGCCAGCACATGAACTTAATACTTCACGACTATTTAATCTTGGTGATGATGAGAAGAATTCCTATAATCAAAATTGATCAAAAATTCTTCTAAACGGTCCAAATCATCAAAAATGACATATATTTCTCACTAGGCCATCACTGATGAATCTACCAAATTTCAGATCAATCAGAGTCTCGAATTCCAAATTCATGATCAATTCAATTGAAAAAGTTTTTTTTTTTTGACCAAAATAACATTTAAAAAATTTCCTTCAATAATTCTTATCACATACTATTAACATACTAATGTACATGAATCAAGAATAAAGAACAAAATTTTAAAACTTATTTAAATAATCTCAATACTATTTTCAAAAAAATAACATATTTGTATAATTATTTAATAAATTCAAAACACACCACATTAGTATCCATGCATCTTGAACAGTAAATTTTGTTGGGAAAAAGGTACTATTCATACAACATAAATATGTGATGTGATATTCACTTTGAGAAATTGAAACAAGAGCTAACCCAGATAGAGAGTATACTGTTAATTTAAACCAAGTGAATATCACTATCTCTAAATTCATTGATTCAATCATATATTACTCAGTTAGGGAGAATTAATATAGATTATCAAAATTAGAAATTAAATCTAGTGACTTGTACTAATTTCATCCGATATGGAGGAAGGTCTAAAGCCAGCACATGAACTTAATACTTCACTAAAATTTAGTCATTGAAAACCATAGAGAAAAATCTCTATTACCACTAGATCATAGCTGGGTTATTTTTCTTTAAAATTAATTTTCAGAAAACGAAAAAAAAATTATCGAAAACACCATCTAAACAACCTCAAACAGCCAAAATATGACGTGATTCACTTCAAAGCAGTGAGTATTGCTTATTGGGTTGTTTCCGATGAACTTACCGAATTTCAGGTTAATCAAAGTTCATAAAATTTCAAATCTCCAAATTTATGACCAAATTCGAAATTCAAGTGACTTAAGCACCTTTAGGAGTTGAACATATGAACTACATTCTTATCGTATCTCAATTCATGCTAAATCACCATGTGTAATCATGTTCCAGGTCTAACATAAACAAAACTGATATAAAGAATAGTTTTTCATATTCGAATCAAATTTTAATCTGACAAATTATCTAAAACCCATCCTTTCCGATGTATCCACCAAATTTCAGGTCAATCGGAGATCATGAATTTCATGACTGTCAAACTATGACCGAATTCAGAGAACAACTATTTTGGCGTAATTTAAGGATTAACTAATCTGATTAA
The DNA here is from genome assembly GCA_003996215.1 of Jaltomata sinuosa. Lineage (NCBI taxonomy): Eukaryota > Viridiplantae > Streptophyta > Magnoliopsida > Solanales > Solanaceae > Jaltomata > Jaltomata sinuosa. Next base: position 246,457 of record QJPP01001339.1, on the reverse strand, counting down.
GGATTTCGTTTATTTTTCTAACTATCCCATGAGCACAAGGCATACATTGTGTCCTTCCTATGGCTAAGACACACAACACCTTCTCATAACAAATTGTTCTTTAATATACCTGAGAATCCAAGATACGTTTTTTTTCTTTCGAGCAAAAAAACCTCGATATCTCTTCTCATGAATTAATTGAGCACTATTAGTATCCGACGATAAATCTCCTTTTGATAGATAAATCTATCCCACTAATAAACTCATACCAAAAACAATTGACACATAATACATTGAGCATATTTAAACAAATAGAGCACACTAGTTGATCATATTTATTAATCATAACACTCTCAATCCATGTATTATATCATCTCACACGTATAAAGCACTACGAATTTTCAATGACTTCAAATAATAAAGCATTGAAAACAATTTAAAAATCATAAAATTCTTAGTTATACGTAGGAGAGAAAAAGAAGATAATGTGGACCAATCAAACAAAGGGAGGTGGAATCACTAATGCAAGACAAGACCCTGTCTTTTCCACTAATAAACATGCAAAATAACTAGATTTAACATGTTTGCAGTAATAATATTATAACATCTTCAACTAGTGAGCCGCTGTTGCCACCGAAAATAGATAACACACAATTTATGCTAGAACACATATGATTATGCTAGAACACATAAACTTACTGTAATTTAATTCAATAAATATCTCTCGAAGCGTGAACACATATCTTCAAGCAAGTCTGCAAGTCCGATTCTGATCCTGCAGTCTTCTGCAGTGATCCCAAATTCACAGCCGAACTCTACCAATACTTGGGTGGGCAAGTATCGCATAGAAAACTGATTGACTTTCTAGGTTAGGAGAATCCCTACTTATAGAGATACTTTTTCTAGTCCAAAAAGGAGAACAAAACCCGTTTATTTTCTAACAAGAAAATAAACGTCTGTTTTCTTCTCTTTTCCCTAGAAAATAAGATTCTGAGTTCTAGTTAAATATGGGCACTGCAGGGACCACGGAATTAATTACTGAGGCTCCCCATTATGGAAATAATTTAAAATTCTGATTTGAATTATTCTTACCATAATAAATTACAAATCATTCCACTAAAAATTCGTAATTGCACTCCTCTATTTATATTGTGAAATTCTCCATTAAATACTTATGTAATTTCCCATGTTAAGATTACAGATACGAATCAATAAATTAAATTACTGACGAATTCAATCTAATAATTAATTTCCTTTTGAGCACTGCTTAACTTATTTCATGTGTCGGATCCATAAAATTCACTTGCAAGATTTGACACAGTGAAAACTTATAAGCTTCTCAAAAAGGCATATCATCAATCTCTATACCGAGATATAGATTCTATCAACTAACTTATTATTTTATCAATATATATTATTATCATCCAATATATCAGGCATATTGACCCATCTCAGGACCTCACCTTTTAATAAATCAAAATGATAATTAATACATACAGCTCATAATAGTTATATCAAGATTGAGAATATAAGTACATTTAATAGTTTAGAGAATATGTTTTTATCAGTCAGTCTAAAACATCTATCTCTGCTCGATCTCGTTCAATACATACAAAATGCACTAGCACAAGAAGTCGGAACTACACCATTCCCATAATCAAGATAAATTACATTTAATCTTGTGCTACAATCATACCGATGGCTTATCCAGTTTCCATCCTAGATTGTGAACAAAAATCTTTATACTTATAAGAATCGATGATTTAATCCTCTATGTATAAGCTAAAACTTTATACACTAAATCATCTACTATATAAGTAAACGGACACATAAACGAATACATGATCTATTAAATCTTTTATTAAAATTGATTTGACAATTGTTCTATAATAAATACTATATCTAAACACATGCTCAATAGTATATATCCCAACAGTTATGAGGCAGGCTAGGGAAGATTTTTTCTTTGGAGGACAATGGATTAAGGTTTACAAAGTCCATAAATCATGTTAGGTACCTCTTGGTTCATAATTGAATTTTTTATCCCAATAACCTTCCCTCGAGCTTTCAGAAAATTTGAAGGGATAATTGTAAATAAGTTCCAGGTAGGTAGTCACCCGACCTATGGCAGTCAGTAGGGTGTACTGTTTTTGGCATGTTAGTTCTCAAACTTGAGAAAGCTCATCATTTTATTTAAAAAAAACTTGAGAAAGCCATCTTTCTCTTGATGAATTTTTCCTAATTTAATTCGTACTACATGAAGGATTTGCATGGTTGTTGAAATAAGCATTTGTAAATTCAAAAACTTATGAGACGGGTTATACTTGGTTCTCAAACTTGATATGTCATCCTCTCTGAATTTTGTATTTTACCCTGTAAAAATAATTCAAGAATGTTGAGCCCTTCCCATTGTTTTCCACAGAATCTCTTTGCTTTAGCCTTTTCACTAATTGACAAGTTATTCAGCCTGCAGTTGTTAAGATATTCGTGTTGTCCTTGTGCCATCACACTGTATTGTTTTTTCAATCATGTAACTTCTATTTAGGTTTCTTAGGATTTACTGTTCGTGGCACCTTTATCATCTTATAATGTCATGTCCGGTATTCTCTTACTGATATCCATAACCAATCTTATAGCTGACTTTTCATCCAAGGGAATTGGTTAGTACTCTTAACAAACATAAAGGGACAATATTCTGTACAAAGTGGAACAAGAAAGGTGATTATCTCCTTAGCGCTAGTGTTGATACAACTGCCGTTGTTTGGGATGTGAAGTCTTGAGAATGGAACAAGCAATTTGAATTTCATTCAGGTGTTTCGTTGTCCTTATTCTGTCCTAATTTTGCATTATAGTTTACCTCATAACTTGGCAAGGATAGATTATTTTTTTTTCTTTTGCATATTTTCTCACAGTTATTATACAACCCCATTCAGGTCCATCTCAAATGTTGATTGGAGAAACAATATTTCTTTTGCAACCAGCTCCACTGATAACATAATTTACGTTTAAAAACTGGGGAGAATCGACCCATCAAACATTCTCAGGACATAAGGTGTGGTCCAATTGTTGCTTTTTGCGTAAAAACCTCTTTCATAAATATTTTGTTGCTATTGGAGGGTTGGAAGATTGTCAAGAACATTAAATTGGATCAGTGTACATTTTATCTTTATCTCTTTAATGTATGTGCACTGATTATTACAGATTAACGAGATGATCTACTAAATAATTCGTTTTCCTGATCACAAAACAAATGGTTTTATGTTGTCATTTCAAAGAGCTCTATCTCACTGTATTTTGATCAAATTAAACGACGTACTGATTTACAACACATGAGAACATCTCAAATAATTATACTTTTACTTTCTCATTTGTTTTTTATTATAACAATTTCGGTTCTAAATATTTTGTGCTCTTTTCCATATGAAACTGTTTGTACAAAAGTGCAGACTTAAGTACCAGTTGAACGCTGAAGCTTAGCATGCTATGCTTAGTTGAAATATTGATGTATCCTTTGTGAATAGTCTTAAAGGGTTGTTGACTTCGCCATTGCAGAATGAAGTCAATACTATCAAGTGGTACCCTTCAGGTTCCTTGTTGACTTCATGCTCTGATCATACCACAGCTAAGGTAATTCCTATGTTTTCCTTTTAAACAAAAGCAGGTAATGTATCGGGAAAAAAAAGGCAGCACCTAAAGTAGACCCTTGCCTCCACATGTTTCAGAAAGTTGCTTTTTACGGTCTTTTGGCTTTCTAGATCTTGCTAAGTACCTTGATTATTCATTTAGGTTCTGAACTTATGTACTAGTTATGTTAATGCATCTTATTCTTTATTTTCTTCTGGTAATTATTTGTCGTTGTATATTTATCATATTAGAAAGTCCCCTATTTATGTCTTTGTTATGAAATATTAGAACTTGCAATTGTTGCTCCGAAAGCAGGACCAACTTGATTTGGTCTATAGCAGATAGCGTTAATTTATTTATTGATACTATATAAGCTCTTAGTTTCACATTTGGTCTGGTAATAGAGCAAATCATGATGTGTGGTTTACACGCACGTCATGTTTCAAACCGTGCTACAGACATAAGCTTAGTATTTTTAATAAAGAAGGGTAGAGAGGAAATGCAGCATGCCACGGGCCCTTGGGGATTTCTCGGTTATCAGAAAAAGAAATCTGCATTGCCTAGATTCCTGAATCTTGAATCAATAGTGCCATGATAGTCAACAAATTATATGTGACACCCCGGAATTCAAACCAGCATATAGGCTTAAAAATTAGATTGTTCTGTAGAATTTCAGGTCCCATGGGCATGGGTCATGAGCCGTGGGTGGCCCGACGGGCCGTCAACCCGACCATGGGAGCCGTCTTGGTGACCTCAACTCCGAGGGGCAGGCCCATATACTGTGGGGAGTCCCACAAGCCATGAGAGCCAGCCGTTGGAACTAGCCAGTGGCTCAGCCAGCCTCTATCAGCCCAACGGCCAAGGCTACGCATTGTGGGAGGTCACACGAGCCGTAGGCCTCTGCCATGGAAATGATCCAGAAGACCAGCTAAGCCAGTCCCAACCCGAAGGTCCCCACTACGGTCCGCGGCGTGTCCGAAGGGCTATGGGACAGGCCGTCCAGCAGAAATATTCTTCAACTTTTTATTTTAAGTCAGGGATATTTTGGTCTTTTTCCACTAGTTTAAATCCTAAACTAAGTCATTTTAGGCATGGTTTTGAGGGGTTTTAGTCAGAATTAGAATAATTCTCCCTTATTTCATCGACTAAGTTTCAGAAAAAAGAAAAGAAAGTCTCTCAGGCTCCAAAATAGGGTTTTCTTCTCCGAAGCTTCAGACTCCATTCTTGGTTTAGGATTTCTTCTACATTCAGGTATGTGGGTATTCAGTAAAGGTCTTGTTCGCCCTTATACCCAAAACCTCAGACTTTTACATTGAGTTTATGATTTTTATGAAACTAGGGTTCTTACCCAATTATGCAAGTTTTTACAGAATTTAGTCCTTATGATTTCTACATGATCTATATCATGTTTTAGAAGATTTGTATCATGTTTTCAATGATTTGCATAAGCTTTTACAAGAATTTTGAGAAATCAAGAATTTGGCCTGAAATTGTAGTATTTTCATATGAACTAGTTCTCTTCAGAATTTGGCTTAGCCTACTAGCATTCAGTTTAAGCATGAAATCAGTCAGTTTTTAGTCTACAGCTTTTCAGAAAATAATACTTTCATACTAGTTAAGTTCTGATGCAGCATTCCAGAACTTCAGTTTTAATGAGCTATCAGAAATCAGATTTTTGGGAATAGTCCTTATCACCGAGTTGGACTAGGGCCCAGTTTACCCAAATCCCCAGAACTACCTGCCACCGTAGGTTTATTTAGCCCCTCAGTTGGGCCTCAAAACTAGTAATTACAGCAGTCATACCTCTATACCCTGGCAAAGTATATTGGGTCCTCTCGATGGGGCGTATACATCAGGCTCCACATTTAGCTTTCGTGGTTTATGTCGGTTAACATACTCTCCCACAGAACTAGACTCAGTACATATGTGTTTATCCCCAGATCAGTTTCATTATCTTCGTTATGTATCTTTAGAATATTACTGCATTACAAATTTTATGCATGATTGTGTTTGAGCCTTTGCACATATATATATATATATATATATATATATATATATATATATATATATTTAGCCTTGCATATCCTGAATGCTCAATACATTCAAAGTATTGACCACATACTGTATGTGTTGCATCCTATCATGCAGGTACAAGTTCTCATATTCAGCATCGCGATTAGCTCGATTCAGCGCCATCTCAGCGACTACTAGCGATGAGTCCTCATCATCCGAGGACAGACTTTTATGATGTTTTCTCTTAGCTTATTTCAATTTCAGTATTTTAGAGTTAGTTGGGGCCTTGTCCCAGCAACTCATCAGTATTAAAGGCTTTCGGACATAGAGTCAGACTTCAGCTTATTCAGTTCATTTTTATTTTTCAGACTTATATTATGTTCAGAGATTATCAGCTTAAATTCAAAAACTTGTGTTTTATCAATTTAGCTTCCGCTCAGTTTTAAATTCATGTGATTGATTAGTATATGCCAGACCATGAGTTAGCTCGGGGTCACTTGCGGCTCTAAGCACCATGTTACGTCCAGAGTGTAGACTCGGAGCGTGACATTACACAAGTCCAAATTAGAGAAAGTTGAATTTAAGCTTCACCTTTTCCTGGCCTAGAACTTTGAATATGTTGTTTTCGAGAAATTCTATTTATCGTATTGTATAAAATAAAATTGGTCAATAATTCATTCTTTCTGTGCAGATATGGAGCATGAAACATGATGTCTACTTGCATGATTTCGATTTCAGAGAACATTACAAAGTATCACATATAACATAATGATTTTGTCTTAAAGTTTTCTATTATATTCTCTCTTTTTCTTTGTGGTCTTTGTTGATTCATTTAATCAAATCAGACATCAGCTGCTGACTATTATATTTTTTAGAAGATATATACCATCAAATGGAGTCAAATTGCCGCTGTTACAAGCAATATGAATAAACAATTGTTGCTGGCAAGGTATACTATCTATTGCTACCAGTCATGTTTATAATATTCTTTCTACCATAATTTTCTCACATGTGGTGGTAGCACAAGGTTCTCGATTATATTTTATATCAGTGTCGTAGATTATGATTGGATCGTTATTCATAGCTAAGTGATAAAGGTTCTATATTTGCCAAACACAATTTTCACTGCTTATAAGAAAATACTCCCACCATTCTATTTTATATGACACTATTTATGTTGTCATTTAAGAAATATCGACACCTTTCCTTATACGCTATCTCGTTAATCTTAACAATCCCATTTTACCTTGATGCATGCTCTTATAAGAATGATTTGGTATATTATATTAAGCTTACTTGTCAAAAGTAATGCCTTCTTAAGCTCCATTTTCAATCAAACATGCACCATGATATAAAGAAGCACACGCAGTAACAGTTTTACACTTTATTATCAAGTGATCTGTGGAGTTAGATTAATCTGAAGAGTTATTCAAGCTCCTGCTCTGTTCGCGCTTAAGGCTTCTAGTTGAATCAATCCATATAATTATTTTTCATACTTTTAATTATTAGTCTTGAACTAAGCACATATATTTGTCTTTTTCCCTCCATTTACGCTTTGTGCTCAAAGCCCCTACAAACTTCAAACCCCAAGAGTTGAGTTTCAAATTTTGGAATGATTGCAATCTGGCATGTAATCTCCCTGCGAGTAAAAATAATCGAGAGAGATACAGGGTGTGTTTGGTATGAAGAAAATGTTTTCCATGGGAAATACTTTTCTAGAAAATATTTTCATGAAAAACAAGTGTGTTTCTTACTTATTTTCTAGTGTTTGGTAAGTAAGAAAAAGAAATTTATTCCAAAAATATTTATATGTGATCTAACAAAATAATATGGAGGTATGATAGTGTGGGAAGTGGGGGTTCAGGGTTGTTAGGAGGGTGGGATGGTCAAGAGATGGGGTTCGGAGATGTTGGGTGGATGTGAAGGAGACAATTAACTTGAAATGTCACTTATGTAACTTGTTTTCTCTTCTTCCATTAGAAAAATCATTTTTCTTGTTTTTATGGAGAAAATATTTTGATCAACCAAACATGAGAAAATTGGAAAAATATTTTCCTACATACTAAACAGACTCACAGTTTCACTTCAACCATCCAGCAAATGGATTCTTGGTGTGCGATAACCTCCAAAAAGAGATGTAATGTATTGCACCTAACCTTTTAGTTTTTTGAGCTTACTGATTTTGTTTTATTTTCTGTCTTTGTAGTGTGTCATTTGACTCTACCGTGAAACTGTGGGATGTTGAACTAGGGCATCTTCTTCACAGCTTGAACGATCACAGGTAATGTATGTGAACTCATTATGCCTACTTGGAACAGACACAGGAGATATTAAGGCACTCTTAATAAAGTTACATCTTAAAAGAAGTAGTTTTTGCTTGAATTGAAAGTGGTAGTTTTAACTGTCAAATTACAAGCTCGAGTATTATGGGGTTTGTTTACTAGTGCTCAATTGAACTATCGATGACTATATACCTATTCCTTTTATTTGGGTGTGGGGGGACGGAGTGGGAATGAGGTAAATGTGCATCTTTCTTTTAGATCATTAAATCTTTGCATCGTTCTTGTTGAATGTTTTTGCTTTTTACTGAGTAGGTTTTCTTCCATTTTGAACCCAGGGAACCTGTACTTTATTGCTTTTAGTCCAAACAGTGAGTACTTGCCAAGTGGGTCATTGGATATATAAATTCTTGAATATATGGTATGTAATCCAGTAGAACCTGTAAAGGAATTTAAATATATAGAAGAAGGCAAGAAAATCAAAGAAAAAAGAGGTAAACTCACCAAATATGTCCACAAACAACGCAACAAAACCTAACAACAAAGAGAAGAGCAAAAGAGATTGGACCAAAATAGAAGCGGAATTTGAACAACTAGGAAATTTGGATGAGAATGGCCTTAGAGAGAGTAACTGAATTTACGTTTTGTAAGCATGGAGCTAGTAAATATTTCTCTATTTGAACACTGCTATTTAACTTGTGCCCTAATTTCAGACAAATCTCCTCCTTGCTTCTCTCCATTAACCTCTGTAGCTCTCCCCTCCAAAGCTCTCTTACCCTGAGTAGCTATGGACTAAACAAGTCCATCACATGTAATACCATTAAATTTTCACCCATGAACATACAACCACTAAAGCACACACAACCTTTTTCAATCTTTTTCACGCCACAGCACAGAGAAAATCAAAACACCAAAATAGAAGAAATCTACACAATGCCCATATTTGACATGCAGAAATAGAACCCTCGAATAGGGAAAGGGAGTTTTCATGCTAGAACCTAAATTCAACAATAAATCAACCAATATACTCAGACCCAATAAATTGCAAATAAGTATTGTTGAAGAATTATAAATATCATGTCGTTTTTCCATTATCAAAGATAACATAATTACAATGCTCACCAAGGATGCATCATAAACAATATGATTCTAGCTAATATCTCCTAACATTATGAACATGAATTCTTATCATGTAAGTTAAAAGGGATAAATACTTGGAGGGGAGGAACAATATGCTTCCTAAGCTTTTCAAGTAAATTTCATGAGGATTGAACGCAGGTGTAAGTGTTTCCACTCCTTTGAAGGATTTTCTTTTTAGGTCATAGAAGACCACCGTACCCGAATGCTGGAATATTATTTCTTCATTGCATGTCTTGAAGACAAATGTAATCTGCTTAGACCCAAAGTTAACCAAATTGGCGCTATACTCCTCTACATAAGTGCAACTTACTTTTTCCTTGAGTATCCACAGGTCTAGAATCGAACTCCTGCGGAAGCGGCCAGCGTCTGGCAAGCAAAGCATCCCTTTCAAATCCATCAGATTCAAGCCCATTGTTAGTTGGAGTAGGTACCATGAGACAGTATGGATAGTGACATTGATTATTATTACATGGATCGGGTATCACGAGCCGGTACGGGTATTGTTATTCATTTGGTTAGTACGGATTGAGTACCATGGGCCAGTACGGTACATGAACCCTGGTGTATCCCTTGCAGGTCATGACTAGTTGGGCAAAAATAAGTCTCTTTAGCATGTGTATACATACTTTTAGTTATATTTATATTGTTGATAGATCTTGTGAATTAGAATGGTGAAATGAGATGAATGAAAGAAACTGATAATTATCGTGAAGATTAGGTGGAACATAGATCCTCATGTAAGGTGACTGTTGAGAGTATTAGTACTTAAATTATGATAATGATATTCTTGAATTATTGATATGTTACAGACCTGTTGGTTGATTTGAGATAATTATTTGTTGACTGAAATATTTGCTAAGTGTTGGAGTTTTATTTACTTGTTGTTTGGTTTAACTGCATATTGGTTCTAAATTGGGTCAGTCTATGATACCTACCAGAACATAGTAGTTTGTACTGATACTACCCTATATTATTCTTTTGTTGAGTACAGACCGTGTTCTAGAGGCTCAGAGCAACCTCACCTATAGCTAGGACTGCAGTTTATGATCTAAGAGTGAGCACTACCTCTCAGGCTGCCGTGGATCCTCACTTGGTCACCATCCTTCAATCAGACGATGAACTTCTCATTTGTTTATTTAGTATTTTGGATAACTTACACAGTGGCTATATCTAGAGTTCTTGTACGATGACTTTCGAATCTTGGGAAATGTAATAACTAGTTAGATTTTCCGCACTTTATTTATATTAGTTTTCAATTATTGATCTTGTTTAAAGGTTGTTTTGCATTATTATTTCTAAAATTAGTTAAGTGTTAGGTTAAGGTCTGGGTTGGATGGTTCTTCCACCGGAGGGTTAGTGTGGGTGTCACTCACAGCCAGTTGGGTTATGATAAAGTTGGTATCAGAGTCCTAATTTCATCGATCTCGTTGTACAAGAACTAATCTAGTAGAGTCTTGCGGAATGATAGAGAGACATTTTTACTTTTCTTCGAGAGGCCACAGGATATCAGGAAAACTCAGATTCTTCCTTCCTTCATGCTATTACTTAATTCCAATTGGTATATGTGAATCCAAATTGGTATTTGACTCTATCACTCTTATTATCACATATGGTGAGAACATATGCTTTGGAAACAAGAGCAATAGCACCCGAACCAATCATTGAGGCTGCGGTTCATGGTAGGGGATAGGCACGAGGAAGGAGAGGTAGGGAAAGGAGCGCAGCGCTTGCCAGCAGTAGAGCTCAGGCCGCAGCACTAGCTTGGAAAAGGTCAACGTCTCCTCCCCACCATGAATATCTTCCTGAGGTTGTAGAGGATGAAGCAATACCGATTCAAAATGATGAGGCACCACCAGTTCAGGAAGGTGCAGCTCTGGCTCAGATATCGTCAGCTATGATTCAGCAAGTCCTGAGTTTTCTATGTAGTTTGGCATGGACAGGAACCATACCTGAAGTTCCCACTGTACATCATCTAGGGGTGCAACATGTTGTTGCTGCTGCTCCTTGGATGGATGTGGCTTTAGAGATAAGTATTTTTTTTGTGACTAGTGACAGGTTCTATAATGACCGGCAGTGAGCATGATTTTTTCTGCAAGTTTGTCAAAAGGAAGCCTTCGGTATTTCATTGTTTAGAGTCTGAGAATGCATATGAATTCATTATTGATTGCTATGAGCGACTGCACAGGATGGGTAAGTTGAAAAGTATGGGATTAAGTTTGTCACTATTCAGTTGCAGGGTGATGCAAAAATGTAGTGTCGAGCTTTGGTGTAGTGTAGGCCAACTGGGGAACTCCCAATTACTTGGACTCAGTTCTACTAGGTGTTCCTAGAGAAGTACATTCCGCATACTATGCAAGACAGGAGGAGAGATGAGTTTGCTAATATTGAGTAGGGTAATTTGTCAGTTTCAGCCTATGAGGCTCGGTTCCATTCACTTGCCCAGTATTCAACATAGTTAATCAATACTAAATAGGAATGGATTCGCCATTTCATAAAGGCGTTAAATACAGGGCTCCAAATTTCAGCCCTACAGGTAGCATCCTCTAGTAGGTATTTTCAGGAAGTGATTGAGTTTGTGAAAATGTGGAAGGTGTGAAATAAGAGTGTTGCACAAAGATGATTTCAAAGAAGCCCCGATCGGGGGGAAATTTCAGTGGTCAGTATTCCAAGGGCCAGAGTTCGCAAAGGTACCCTGCACATCTTATTCAATCTACAATGCAGGTGTCTGCTGAGGGTCCATCAGGGGTCAGCCAGCCTTTATCAGATTTTAGTGGTTACCTCACTTCATCTTCTCCAGCTCAGTGACCCACCTCGGATCGTGCTTGCTATGAGGGCAGTGAGGTTGGTCATATTCAGAGGAATTGTCCCAGATAATGGCAGACAGGTTAGCAGCAAGCTCTCAGAGCTCTGATAGGTAGAGAGGGCAATGGGTATGGTAGAGATTATTCACAGGGCGGGCGAGGTGGTCACGCAATGGGTAGGGGTGGCACCCAGCCCAACCAAGGCGATGGTAATGCTTGAAGAGGTGGTAATCGGCCCAACAAGGGTGAAACCCAGGAAGGTGGTAGAAACCACTTTACACCTTTCCAGGTAAGCTCGAGGCAGAGGTATCGGATTTGGTGATCACAGGTACTATTCTTGTCTGTGACAGCACGGCTTCAGTTTTATTAATCCTAGTTCTACTTTCTCATATGTATCTGCTGGTTTTGCTGTGGGATTAGACATAGTTTGTGAATTTCTTGATTTCCTTGTTCATGTGTCTACTCAAGTTGGGGACTCTGTGATGGTTGATAGGATTTTTTGTGCTTTTCCTGTCATGTTTGTGAGGAAAAGACTTGGGATGATTTAGTAATTCTGGACATGATGGATTTTGATATCATTCTGGGGATGAGTTGGTTGTCTCCTCACCATGCCATTTTAGACTGTCATGCTAAGACAATGACCATGGACATGCCTGAGATGGATAGACTAGAGTGGAAGGGTACTTATAGTCCTGCTCCTATGAAAGTTCTATCATTTCTTCATGCCTAGAGTTTGATGGAAATGGGGTGTTTGGCATTCTTAGTGCATCTTTGGGATACTAATTCAGAGGTCCCAACTATCGAGCCAGTTCCCGTCGTGTGTGAATTCCAAGAGATATTTCCTACTGATTTTCCTAACATGCCACCGGACCGTGACATTGTTTTTTCTATTGACTTAGAGCCGAATATGCATCCCATTTCTATTCCCCCTTATAGAATGGCACCAGCTGAGTTGAGGGAGCTAAAGGCTCATTTATAGGAATCATTAGGGAAGGAATTCATTCATCCAAGTGCCTCTCCGTGGGGTGCTCCAGTCTTGTTTGTAAAGAAGAAGGATGGTAGTCTACGTATATGCATAGACTACCGGAGTTGAATAAGGTTATGATTCATAACAAGTATCCCCTACCTCATATTGATAATTATTTAACTAGTTGCAAAGTGCATCAACCTTCTCTAAGATTGATCTAAGGTACGGGATCACCAGTTAAAAATTTAGCCCACTAATGTTCCTAAGACTACATTCCAGACCAAGTACGGCTACTACGAGTTTCTAGTGATGTCTTTTGGGCTAACTAATGCCCCGACTGCTTTTATGGGACTGATGAATGGGATACTTAAGCCCTACTTGGACTCCTTTGTTATTGTGTTTATTGATGACATCTTAGTTTATTTAAAGAGTGAAGAGGAGCATGAAAATCATCTAAGAATTGTGTTAGGTTTGTTGAAAAAGGAGCTTTATGCAAAATTCTCTAAGTGTGAATTCTGGTTGGCTTATGTGTCCTTCTTGGTAGTTTTGAAGGATGAGGTGATGGTAGACCCACAGAATATTAAGGCAGTGAAGAATTAGGCTAGGCCCACTTCGGTGACTAAGGTTCGTAGCTTCGTGAGATTGGCTAGTTACTACTGCAGATTCGTGAAGGGATTTGCATCCATTTGACCCATTTGACTCAGAAATAGGTACCTTTTCTTTGGTCAAATGAATGTGAGGAGATCCTTAAAAATCTCAAGACATTATTGACTATTATTCTTATTCTTGCCTTGCCAATAGAGGGTAAGAATTTTATTGTCTATTATGATGCCTCACTATCTGGTTTAGGTGCTTTATTGATGCATGATAAGAATGTTATTGCTTATGATTTGAGGCAACTGAAAGTGCATGAGAAAAATTATCCAACTCATGACTTATGGTTTGCTGTTGTGGTTTTTGCTCTCAAAATATGGAGGCATTATTTGTATGGAGTTCGTTGTGAAGTGTTCAAAGATTTCCAAAGTTTACAACATGTGTTCACATAGAAGGACTTGAACTTGAGGCAGTAGAGGGGGATGGAGTTACTCAAGGACTATACATTACCATCCTATACTATCCAGGTAAAGCTAATGTAGTAGCCGATGCTTTGAGTAGAAAGACTGAAAGTATGGGTAGCTTAGCTTATTTGAAGGCTACCGTCCATTAGCTAGAAAAATTCAGACTCTAGCTAACAGTTTCATGAGCCTGGGAGTGTCTGAGAGAGGTAGATTATTGGCATGTGTTGAGGCGAGGTCCTTATTTCTTGACTGATTAAGGCAAGACAGTTTGCAGATGTTAAGTTGTGTAAGATTCATGATAAGTTTTTGCAGGGTTAGGCTAAGAAGGTTGTGATTGATGATAAGGATGTTCTCTGAATTAAGGGGCAAGTTTGTGTGCCCCGTATTGAAGATTTTATTCCTACTATATTGGTTGTAGCTCACTATTCTAAGTATTTTATATATCCTGGTATGACCAAGATGTATCGCGATTTGAAGCAACACTATTGGTGGGGTCGAATGAAAAGAGACATAGCGATTTTGTGGCTAAGTGTCTGGACTATCAGTAAGTGAAGTAGAAGCACCAAAAGCCTGGTGCTACTCTACAGAGAATGCTCATTCCTGAATAGAAGTGGAAAATGGTAGCAATGGATTTTGTGGTTGGCCTTCCCAATACTTTGGAAAAGTACGATTCGGTATGAGTTATTGTGGATAGACTGACGAAGTCCAAGCACTTCATTCCAGTTTAGGTGGCTATAATATGGAAAAATTATCCAAGATTTATCTCAAGAAGGTAGTTCGATTGCATGGGGTGACCATATCTATTATTTTGGATAAGGGTACTCAGTTTACTTCTATTTTTTTGCAGAAGTTGCATGAAGAGTTGGGTACAAGGTTGGACCTTAGTACAACTTTTCACCCTCAGACCGATAGGCAGTCTGAGAAAATGATCTAGGTACTGGAGGACATACTCCAGGCATATGTGATGGATTTTAGAGGTTATTGGAACCAATATCTATCATTGATAGAATTTGCATATAATAATAGCTATCACTCGAGCATAGACGTGGCTCCGTTTAAAGCATTGTATAAAAGAAGGTGTAGATCTCTCATTAGTTGGTTCAATGCATTTGAGGTAAGATCATGAGGGTACTGATCTTCTAAAAGACTCTATGTAGAGGGTAAAGTTCATCCAAGAGAAGCTCCTAGCAGCTCAAAGCTAGCAAAAGGAGTACATAGATAATAAGGTAAGAGATATGCATTTCATGAAAAGTGAGAAAGTTTTTCTCAAAGTTTCACCCATGAAGGGTGTTATGAGATTCGGTAAGCGCGATAAGCTAAGTCAAAGATATATTGGACCATTTGAGATTTTTCAGAGTGTGGGGCCAGTGGACTATAGATTGGCTTTGCCTCTGATTTATCGGGAGTTCATCCCGTATATTTCATGTTTCAATGCTTAAGAAGTACCATGGAGATGGTGACTACATTATTCGCTGGAATTCGATCCTGTTAGATGAGAACCTCTCTTATGAAGAGGAAGCTGTGGCGATTCTTGATAGAGATGTCCAAAAATTAAGAACTAAGAAGATTACATCCGTGAAGGTCCAGTGAAAGAACCATCTTGTTAAGGAGTTCACTTGGGAGACCAAAGCGGACATTCGTAGCAAGTACCCGCATTTGTTCACTGATTTAGGTAACTCCTTATTTGTACCCCTTTTTCTTTTTGTTGTCATTCAGGAATGAATGATTATTTAATTGGTATCTTATGTAACGACCTGTTACATCGTTATAGTAAAGTTAGAGCATAAGTACCCGGCTAAAAAAATTTCTAGATGAGAGTTGATAAAATCTCAGGCTAGGGTGAATTTTGACAAAAAATTGGTGTTATATGCTTAAGTGATAATTCTTGATTCATAATGCAATATTTAATGTTGTGGGATCCATTTATGAATAGTCAAGTAGTGCAAGGTCCGGTAGAAAGTTTCAAGATGGTGATCGGGTTCATAGAACTCCTGCTATGGTGGTTACCGCATTGGGGTTATTGTATGACGTCTAGAAACCAAGGTTGTGTTGTGAAATGGAGAGTTTTGGGTAAGTTTCTGACATTCTATTTTTATCATCGTTGTAGCGGTGTGTTTCCCATAGTAGCGAGTTTGTCGTAGCTGACAAGTTTCTAATGAATCATCAGAGATCATTGTAGCGAGCCAAGTCCCGCCACATTAGCTCACCGTAGCGAGAAGCGGGCCGCCGTGATGAGTAACGAGGCAGATTACCTGACTTAAGTGCATTTTTCAGAGATTTATTTTTCAAAACTCCAAGTTTCATCTAAGAACAGCTGAGTGGCAATTTTCCTCCTTGAATAAGAGATTTCCCTTTGTTAAGGTGAGTAATTCCTCCCTCTTAACAATGCTTAATTCCTTTTCGATAATAAAATCATAGGAATGAAGGATTATGGTGAAATTCTTGGATTAGAGCTCTAAAAGTATAAAAAGTGAGGAAAACTCTATGGGTAGGTGTAATTTTACCTAAAATTATTCCTAGCATAAAGTTGATAGTTCTTAACATATTATGAATGAATTGGGAGTCTTGGGTTCCATAAAGGTATGACCTTTAAGCATGAAAATGGCTAAGCGGGGGAAATTTGATTAGGAACCTTTTGAATGTTGATCATATGATTAGACGTGGGCTGGTTGGTGATTAATGTACCCTTGGAGAACGCTATAGACCTCGAATAAGGGTAGAATTAGTTGGTTAAATTCTCAAAGCTTGAAATGAAAATGTAAGTGATTAATTACTCTTATACTTGTTTGATTGTTAGACTTTGAACGTGTTGATGCGTTAAGGAAAGGAAAGACTTCGGCGATTGAACTAAATTGAGTCAAAAGTTCTTCACTCGAGGTAGATTATGATTTCATTGGAGTTGAGACTCACTTTAGTTCTTGTGTGTATTTGAATTAAATGACTTATGATTGATCTTCAGACATGTTTGAGCTAATGATTGTGATTATGTTGTACGCTTGAATGAATAAGTTGTATTTACACGATATTGATTAAAAGAACTTGAATAATAGAGTGTACATGAGATTAGTGTACTGTGTATATCCTGAAAGGTAGAAACTTGAAATCATAGGTTCATATTGTTAGTTAGAGTGGGTACCATGAGTCGGTACGGATAGTGACATTAATAATTGTTATATGGATTGGGTACCACGAGTCAGTACAGATATTGTTATTCATTTGGTTACTATGGATCGGGTACCACAGACCGGTATGATATGTGAACTCTGGTGCATCCCCTGCAGGTCATGACTAGTTGGACAGAAATAAGTCCCTTTAGTATGTGTGTACATACTTTTAGTTGTATTTACACTATTGATAGATTTTGTGAGTTTGAATGGTGAAATGAGATGAACAAAAGGAGCTGAGAATTATCGTGAAGATTAGATGGACATAAATCCCCATGTAAGGTGACTGTTGAGAGTATTAGTACTTGAATTGTGATAATAATATTCTTGAATTATTGATATGTTACTGACTTGTTGGTTGATTTGAGATGATTATCTGTTGACTGAAATATTTGCTAAGTGTTGGAGTTTCATTTACTACTTGTTTGGTTTAACTGCATATTGATTCTAAATTGGGTCAGCCTATGATACCTACCAATATATAGTGGTTTGTACTGATACTATCATGTATTCTTCTTTTGTTGAGTACAGACCATATTCTAGAGGCTCAGACGCGACCTCACTATAGCTAGACTGCAGTTTACGATCCAAGGGTGAGCACTACCTTTCAGGCTGTCGTAGATCCTCATTTGGTCACCGTCCTTCCTTTGGACGATGAACTTCTCATTTGTTTATTTAGTATTTTGGATAGCTCAGACATTGACTATATTTAGAGTTCTTGTACGATGAATTTCGAATCTTGGGCAATGTAATAACTAGCTAGATTTTTTCGCACTTTATTTATATTAGTTTTCAACTATTGCTCTTGTTTAAAGTTTGTTTTCGCATTATTATTTCTAAAATTAGTTAAGTGTTGGGTTAAGGTCTGGGTTGGATCAGTGGCAGAGCCAAAAATTTCACGAAGGGTGTTCAAGCACTACATAAGTAAAAAAAAAAATTTGATGAATAGGTGCACGAAAATTTTTAAAATCAAATACGTAATATTAATAATTGATATTTTTATGAATAAATGCACCAAAAAATTTAAAATCAAATTGTATAATATTTAGCTTTTAATAAATTCATGTTTAATTTAATATGAAGTGCACGTACAGAGCAAAAAAAAAGAGGAGAAAGTCCAGCCTAAAATGAATAACTTTTACGCTTTAAGCTTTCACCGACCTCTGATGACGACAACAATAACAACGAGACATGAAGAATGAAAACAGAATCAGATGAGGTATTTTTATATAATTTCTTTGTGAAGCCTTTTTGCTTCTGGCAATATTATAAAAAGCTTTTAGATTTGTTTATTGACTTTAAATTAAACAATTACAGTACTTTTAAGTTCTATTTAAAAAAATTAATGAAAAAAAGTGAAAGACAGATTAATTGGGAATCTAACTAGCTACTAAATTTTTATTTTTTCTTAGTTTTTATGTTGTAGATCTCTAATTAAGTATTATTTTGATAAATAACATTAATTTTGAATTATTTAAAAAATAAAAATGACCAATAAAATAGGAGTTCTTTTCAAAAATATAAAAAATGGGTAGAATGTGTGCAGCTGCTGAGACTCGAACCTGCAGACGTTGTCGTTATGCCTTAAGACTTTAAGGAATGCCAAACACCGGTAGTCTACTATACTCAGTTGTTCAAAAGGTGTTCAAAACGTAAAATATAACCATAGACAGTAGAATTTTATTTATATACTCAGTATAATTTTTTGACAAAGGGTGTTCACCTGACCACCCTTGATACAACGTGGCTCCGCCCTTAGGTTGGATGGTTTTCCCACCGGAGGGTTAGTATGGATACCACACACGATCAATTGAGTCGTGACATGACTTGATTTATGCTTATGCACCATTAGAAAAAAATAAGGTAAAAAAATCTATTCAATATATATAGTCAAACTTCTCTATAATGATAACATTTGTCTAAAAATTTCATGACTGTTATAGACTTATAGTGAGGTGTTGTTATATAAATCTCACTTACTTAATATAAATAAAAGTATGCAAAATTACCTTTTTGTGCTATTTATGTTACTATTTTAGTGTACATGCTTGCACGTGTGTCTTGTGAATCAATAAAATTATATATAAAAACCACACTATTAAAAATAGCAATTGACATTAAAATAAATGTTATACCCATTTAATTTGATTTGTTTATTATTATTACAAAGCACAAATATATTTGAATCAATGAATACCTCTTCTGAATTATGATAAGAAAATAATTTTCACTTTCTTGCAATAGTTTTTTATTTTTATTTTATATAAGTATGGTTCTGACAAAAGAAATATTAACTTGAACATGTTATATGTATAAATATGTAATCAACACCTTAGCAAAGAAAATAATACAAATATGAATGAGAAATATTTTTTTTTTAAAACATGCCTTCAATTCGTTCTTAATTGGCACGAAATCTCATTCACACACTCCACATAAATATTCATTCACATGCACAAGAATATTGAAGAATCAATCAATAATGACTTATATAGATTAATTTATATATTGGTTGAAGAACATCTAATAACTTTACAAATACAACAAACATGTTGATGTATGAAAATGGAAAAGAGTAGCTACATAGACCCAATGATGATCACTTGAATAAACAAACAAGAGCAATAGAGGAAGAATAAAGGCAGGGAGGGGCTTGTGGACAAATGATTCGGATTAAACCTGAAGTAGCCGTGAGAGAAGGGAGGCGATTCATCAAAGTCTTTTTCTAATTCTTCTCCCATATATTTAGGAGTCTGCATGAATTCTCCTTTTTTTTGCACGTACACAAAGAAAAACAAATTCATTAATTCTCATTTTCATATATTTTAAATCTCCTTCCTATCTATTAAATTTTCTTCCCATATATTTTAGGAGTCTTTGTCTAATTATACTTCTCATATATTTTAGGAATCTATATTAATTCTTCATATATTTTAGGAGTCTTGTCACGTACACGGGAAAAAAAAGAAAACTTATTCTCCTTCCCATATATTTTAGGATTCTAGTCAATATTATAAAAATGATTAAATAATAATTTGAAAAAAAAGGAGTCTAGTCAATATTATAAATATAATTAAATAATAATTTAAGAATAATAGTAAATGACAGTTTTTGTCTATTCAGAATCTTTTAATGAAGGGTAAAAAGTTTAATCAACATTTCTAAGGACCTTCATACTTTTAATATAACTAGTTTAGTGTACATGTGTTGCACGTGTGTACCATATCAAGCAATAAACATATAAAAATGGTTGAAAATAATAATTAACGTTAAAATAAATGTAATATTTATTTAAATTATGAAATAAATATTATTACATAACTTTTAAAGATACAAATATGATGAATTTAGTTAGTATTTGTATCTCACTTGACAATCTTTTACAAATGATGATGTTGCTTTATGTTCTATTCTGTCATTTTGATAGCATTATCATTATTAGAATTTTATTATCATCATTGATAGTCCTTTTGAAAGTGAAACATATATTTGTCCATACAACATATCATGTTGGAGTTTCATACTTTTATAATAAAAATGCTGATAAAATTTCAAATTTATACCAAAAAATAAAAATATAGAAGAAATATACAAGATAAGGATTAATCAATAAAAAATAAATAAAATGATGGCTCATATTTTCTGTATCTCCTAAACTAAGTAAAAAAAACTTGTAATGATCTCAATTTTTTGTCTCTTCCCGTTTACATTATTCCAAGCAATATTAATTACTTGATGATATGAGTATTAGAAAAACTAAAAGCCCGAAATCACTTTTTTTTTCTCGTAAATTTTGGAGCAGAAAAATAATTTGGAATGGATTCCCTTCTTGACGAACTAAAATCTAGGTACGATTTGAAAATATTTTTCCTATTTAAAATTTGTTTCAAGTTACCTAAGTTACTTGATCAGGTTTTTCTAAGGGAAAAGCGGCTAAAGAAAAATTATTAATTTACATTAAAAGTTTCCTAAAAAGAGGACATCGGCTGAAAGAAAAAAGAAAGGACTCGTATAAAATTAAAAATGATAAAAGCTAAACAAAAGTGTTTAATATATAAAAAAATATTTTATTTCAATTCTTGATGTTAGGAAATCTATCATAAAAACACCTAATAAACCTAGAAATCTTGAAATGAAACTACAACATTACTGTAAGATATAAAAACTCTACAACAAATGCAATAAAGACACGTAAACATCTTTATTCTATATCCCGATGTTATCTTTTTATGGAAGCAATAGTCAAATGTAATAAACTTTGAAAATTCAAAATTAATGTTAAAATTAGAATTAAATTTATTTCTTATCTATTCAAATATAATTTTTTTTTTATATAAAGTAAAATTCTAATCAATTTTAAATCCTTAAATATGTAGTAACTTTCTACACATTCAAAAAAGGAAAGGATTTAATAGGTATAATTTGCAAAGTTTTAAATATTAGGATAATAATTAAATGAGATATAGATAAACGAAAATAAAATACTTGTTAAATTTAAAATCTCGATTGATTTTCATATTTCATAAATTAAAATTGAGAAAAGACAAACATCAGTAACATTTCCTCGCGAAGTTATGACCATAACTTATGGACGCCATTTAAATAAAAATAATTTCCTTTGGATATTCATACTTGAAATTTACTATGTGCATGGCATTAATGATTATTACCATAAATATTTTAATATTTTTAGTTTATGCATAATATATTTTTTATAAAATATTATTACACAATATTTGAGTACCACTGTTATAGAGGGGTAATCTTACAAAAAATATACTGCTATAATGAACATCATTGTTGTTATAGGTAGAAAATAGAATGTTGTTACAAAGAAATAAAATATACATGAAAAATTGCAACAACAACAACATACCCAGTGTATTCCCACAATGTGGGGTCTGGGGAGGGTAGAGTGTACGCAGTCCGTACCACTACCTCAGAGGTGAGGTAGAGAGGCTGTTTCCGATAGACCCCCGGCTCAAGACAAAAACAGTCTAAAAAAGGCTAAAAAGGACGTAACAAAGATACAGGATAGAAAACATGATAAAACTACAAGAGACGATAGGAAGTAATATGTAGTAACAAACAACAGACAGAAACAGAGCACTGCCACAAAATACTACTACGAGGAATCTAAGAAAAGAAACTATAAGCGTAGCACTACGATTACTAGCCTACCTACTAGCCTACACACACTTCTACCTACTACGCTTCTACCCTAATCCGCGTCCTCCACACCTTCCTATCTAGGGTCATATCCTCGGTAAGCTGTAACTGTGCCATGTCCTTTCGAATCACCTCTCCCCAATTCTTTTTCGGTCTACCTCGTCCTCTCCTGTAACCATCCATAGCCAACCTCTCACACCTCCGCACTGGAGCATCCGTGCCTCTCCTCCTCACATGTCCGAACCATCTCAACCTCGCTTCCCACATCATATCTTCTACCGACGCCACACCCACCTTATCTCGGATATCCTCATTCCTAATCCTATCTCTCCTAGTAAACCCGCACATCCATCGCAACATCCTCATCTCCGCCACCTTCATCTTTTGAATATGGGAGTTCTTTACTGGCCAACACTCTACTCCATACAACAAAGCTGGTCGGACCACCACTCTGTAGAATTTGCCTTTAAGTTTAGTAGGCACCTTCTTATCACACAAGACTCCAGATGCGAGCCTCCATTTCATCCACCCAACACCAATACGATGAGTGACATCCTCATCAATCTCTCCATTTTCCTGGATAATAGACCCAAGATACTTGAAACTCCCTTTCTTTTGGATGACCTGTGCATCCAGCTTCACTTCTACGTCATCATCCTGAGTCGTCTCACTGAACTTGCACTCCATATATTCAGTCTTGGTCCTGCTCAACCTAAACCCCTTAGACTCGAGGGTCTGTCTCCAAACCTCCAACTTAGCATTAACTCCTCCGCGAGTCTCGTCCACCAAAACTACATCATCCACAAATAACATGCAGCATGGCACCTCACCTTGTATTTGCCGCGTCAATACATCCATTACCAAGGCAAATAGAAAAGGGCTAAGGGTCGATCCCTGGTGCAACCCCATTAACACGGGAAAGTGCTCTGAATCTCCTCCCACAGTTCTAACGCGAGTCTTGGCCCCCTCATACATTCCTTAATTGATCTGGTGTACGCCACGGGTACACCTCGAGCCTCCAAGCACCTCCAAAGGACCTCCCTAGGGACTTTATCATACGCCTTTTCTAGATCGATGAACACCATGTGCAAGTCCTTCTTCCTTTCCTTGTACTGCTCCACCAGTCTTCTAAGGAGATGAATAGCTTCTGTAGTCGAGCGTCCTGGTATAAAGCCGAACTGGTTCTCGGAAATAGGCACGATCTGTCTCAACCTCAACTCCACCAACCTCTCCCAGACCTTCATAGTATGGCTTAGCAATTTGATACCCCTATAGTTGTTGCAACTCTGAATATCGCCCTTGTTCTTGTACAAAGGAATCATCGTGCTCCATCTCCAAGCTTCAGGCATATTTGCCATTTTGAAAATACCATCAAACAACTCGGTTAGCCACTTCACACCTGTCTCACCCGAGCTCTTCCAAAAATCAACGGGAATCTCATCTGGCCCCGTCGCCCTACCCCTACACATCTTACGAATCGCAACCTTAACCTCCTCAACCTTTATACGGCTCCAATAATCATAGTCACGACGCCTCTCTGAGTGTGCCAAATCTCCCAGCACAAAGCTTTTGTCCCCCTCTTCATTCAAGAGTCCATGGAAGTAAGACTGCCATCTCCTTCTAATGAGTACCTCATCTACTAGTATCTTGCCATTTTCGTCCTTGATGCACTTCACTTGGTCCTGGTCCCGAGTCCTCCTCTCTCTAGCCTTTGCTAACCTGTATAACTTCTTATCCCCACCTTTATCCTCTAAAGCCGCGTATAAGCTTTCAAAGGCTGCCGTTTTAGCCGCCGTTACCGCTAACTTAGCCTCCTTCCTAGCTATCTTATACGCCTCCCTATTCCTTCGCTTCTCCTCCTCATCTTTACTCTCTACCAACTTCGCGTATGCCCCCTTTGTTGCCTCCACCTTTCCTTTTACTTCTCTATTCCACCACCAGTCCCCTCGATGTTCGCCAGAACGACCTCTCGAGACGCCCAACACCTCTCTAGCCATCTCCCTTATGCAACTAGCAGTCGTATCCCACATATTATCCACATCCCCACTACTCCCCCAAGACCCCCTAGTCATCAACTTCTCCCCTATTTCCAGTGCACTGACCATAGTCAGGCTACCCCATTTAATCCTAGACCGGTCATCCACAATCCGCTTCTTTTTCTCCTTCTTGATCTCTAAATCCATCACTAAGAGTCTATGTTGGGTCGAAAGATTCTCACTTGGGATAACCTTACAGTCTTTACAAAGACCTCTATCACTCGTCCTAAGGAGCAAAAAGTCTATCTGAGTCTTGGCCACCGAACTACGGAAAGTAACCAAGTTCTCCTCCTTCTTCGGGAAACTAGAATTAGCTACTCTCAACCTAAAGGCTCTAGCGAAATCCAATAGTGCGGCTCCTCCTTCATTCCTATCCCCGAAACTAGAGCCTCCATGCACATCGTCATAACCCCTCGAGGATGCCCCGATGTGCCTATTGAAATCTCCTCCAATGAAAAGCTTCTCAGTATCAGGCAAACCTCCCACTACCTCGTCCAAAACTTCCCAAAAGCGTTTCTTCTCCTCCTCATCCAAGCCCGCTTGTGGTGCGTACGCACTAATAATGTTCAAAGTAGACCCTCCAAGGACTAACTTAATTGACATCAACCTATCGTTGACCCTCCTAACCTCCACCACTTGCTCTCTCAACTCCTCATCCACTAGGATACCTACCCCATTCCTATTCCTCACACCTCCTGAGTACCACAACTTATACCCGTCTACCTCTCGCGCCTTAGTGCCCACCCATTTAGTCTCCTGGACACACGCTATGCTAATCCTCCTCTTCCTTAGAACCTTCACTAGCTCTATGGACTTTCCGGATAAAGTCCCTATGTTCCAAGACCCTATTCTCAACCTAGATGCTCCCTTAACCCCCTTACCTCTCCTTCCCCTCTCCCCCGCCCCCGGCCCAACCCCCAACCCTGCCCCCAAACCCGAGTGCGACCGATGACATGACCCTACTCGACCATCATCCACCAAAGCCACTAAAAAAACGTGCGCTATAATCAAGGATAGACCAACTCCACCAACTACTCTATACTAAACAACTATATGGTAAGAAAATCAAAGTAAGGTACAAGAGACAAGAACTACACTACCAAACACGATATAGAGCCAATAATTTGCTTCCAGAATACAATACACGCAAAAATCAATATAAAATATAAAAAACTAGACAGCGAGTGATAAAACAATGGCAGAAATGTCAACCTAAATAGGCTATCAAGAATGCGCTAAAAAATCCAAGCAAATGTCAACTACTGAGGACGAAAATAAAGCCTAGGGATAGAAGTCATCGGGGTCAAGCTGGGAGGAGAGAAGGACGGTCTGCTTGCTACAGTGGTTGGATTCCGGCAAGATGAGGTGTCAAAATTGGTCGCCGAAATCTTGTTGTTCGCCAAAATCTGGTTGGTCGCCGGAATCTTGTTGTTCGCCGGAATTTATGCTAGATCTGACTCGGGAAAGGAACCTACAAGAAGAATAAATAGAGACAAAAGAAAAAGAAAAGAAAACAAAGAAAGGAGGAGAAGCAGATCTTTGCCGGAACAGATCTTGCCGGGACAGATCTGGCCGGCGCAGAGCTGATGGTGACTGTCTGCCAAGAAGGCGACTGCCGGAGTACGTCGCCGGTAAAGATGGGCTCGTCGGCGGTCGTCGTGAAATAGTCGTGAATCTCGTTTTCCCGGCGACACTAGCGGCGACCCCTCAGGAGTAGCGCGAGGGTAGTGAATGCCGGTGGAGATAAGAATACGGCGTTTACCGCCGATGATAAGAGCACGGTGATCGTAGCTGACGTTTTAGAGAAAACAAAGAGAATTGATCGCACATCAATTTCGTATAAAAGCGAATGGTCGGGAGGCTAATTTTGTATAATGTTAGGTTCATCACAGGGAAACAACAACATGCAGCAGAGACAGATCGAGCAGATTAAGAAACACCGAAGCAATTCAGCTTTAATTATTCCCAAATTTTGAAATGAGTATGAGAAAAAGGGCCAGTACGAGCCTCGATTCAGCTCTTGTTAATGTATGCAAACGGGAGGTCGGCGATATCTCTACCAAAAACTTTGCTCACTCTCTCGCTGCCTCTCAGGTTCCTCTCTACCTGACGCCAAAATATACATGAAAAATTGATTCTGAAGAAAAAATCATTATAATGAAATGTCGTTATAACAAATTATTGTTATAGAGAGGCTTGACTATAATTAACATTACATAAACTAAATAGAAAAGGTGATATTAGTTACTTAACAGGTTCAAAATAGACTTTTTTTTTAATAACACTCCTTCTGTTGACTTGTCAAAAATAACTAAAAATAAAATTTGAGTTTGCTTGTCCACTTTCATAAATCAAAAGCAATTGATTTCAATTTTTTTCCAATTTTTTCCTCATCATTAAAATATATTTTTCAAATCAACTAGAGTACTATTAGTACTTAAATTTTAATATTCAAAATATTAATAACTCAGTTGATTAATTACAAAAACTTTTATTTTATTGTTGAGAATTCAATTTCCTATTCTATTTTTTCTTTCACCTACCCCATTTATTTTTTAAAGAATGAAATTAGTAAATAAATAATTAATTAAGTAGAATTTTTATCAAGCGAGTGCAAAATACAAATTGAACTAATACAAGGGCTCGTTTGGTTGGAAAATAAGTTATTTCAGGATTAATCATTACGAGATTAGTTATTCTAGTATCATTATCCCACCCTTAATATGGGATAAAAATAAACACTACAATCTCAAAATAACTTGAACCAGTCAAACATAAAATAAACTCATCTTAAAATTAATATCATAATTATCTTTTTTTAAAGCCTGAATTGAATAGTATAAAAGGACATAATACTTAATTAAGTAGGTTTTTTTTAAGCGAGCACAAAATGCATACTGAACTAGTACTACGCGCTCATTTAGTTGGAGAACAGTTATTTCAGAATTAATTATTTTGGTATCCCAAAATTATTATCTCAATCTTAATGTAAAATAAAAATAACACTACAATCTCGAAATTGCTAGTAAATAAACTCATCATAAAATTAATCTTTTCCTTTGGTACCCAAAAAAGCTTATAGGTTAAATAATTGAATTGTTTTTGTATAGTATAAAAGAACAGTAATACTTAATTGGGAATTTGACAAGAAAATGAAGTGCGGCAGTGTCTGTGAGAGTTGTGACACACTCTAGAGATCTCCACCTCTTACTTAGTTGGTGTAGCTCTCTTCTTTCAAATTCGGAGTTCCAATTATGGGTCGTTCTCGGGCTGTTCATCAATCCGCCGATGATGATCCTAGCCAAAGGTCCGTTAAACTATCATATGCTTACTCAATTTTGATTAACAATTTTTTTTATACTGTTTGTCCTGTTCATCAAATTGTTTCGAAATGTTTGGGCTCTGCACTTATAGACTTTTTTGTTGTTGTAAATTTAGACTGATGGATGGGGTTGCTTTAATTAGTTAAAATGGTAGTTAAGTTCAGGATCGCGGATGTAGGATTTGTAAGGAAGGAGAAGGGGTGCGGGAGCAATCTATATGCCGAAAAGGTATAAAAACTTTAATTCAAATTAGGGGGAAGCATAATTATTTAGGTGTTTGAAGGGTAAAATTTAAATGTACCCTAGTTCATCTTTTTCGCGCGTGATATTTGAACACGGTATTACTTGTCTCTAGAGTAAAGTTATAGCCTTTAGGCAGCTACAGCATTATTTATGGTAAGAGTACAAATTGAGCAACCGAAGCGACCAATTGAAAAAAACAAAGGAAGAAAGTGAATCTTGTTAGATTATACAACAAGAGAAGAGTTGGCCATCTGTTATGTCATGAAACCAGAAAAGAATGCTCCCAGGCACATTTCCCAATACCTTTCTCTCTCCAACTTTCTAGGATTGTACAACACCATTTCCGGTCATCCTTCATCGAAATCTATTCCTTTCTCTTCTATCCCCTTAGTGATAGCTTCATAACCCTCCTTTTCTATCTTCGTGTTTCCTAAGTGTCTTTCTCGGACATGGGGGATAACAAAATTTATTTTAATGCGGGATTCAAGTCTTTTGACATCACCAAGTACGGAACTCAGATGGCTCTCCATGGTATGAATGGGTTGAGAGGAGTCGGAATATGATGAGACGCGTATCCATGAGCAAGAAAATCATGGACTGGATTCGTCATACCCTCAAAGGGGCTTCTAGCGAAGAGAAGAATATTTTCAGGAGATGGAAAACAAAAGATTCGAGCGTAGAATATTTCACTACCAGGAAATTTAATGCTCAAGGAAGATATATGAGCATTTTGGAATTAAATGGAGATGGGAGATCGACATAATTATTCCTGGCTACCATTAATGCAGGGTGGCTGGACATTGCATTTAAGATTGAGAGGTTCACTCAATCAGCCTCTCACCCGGACAAAGGAAAACCTCCCAGACTCACGGAAGCCAATTACCCCTATGCCAAAGCAGTCAAAGAGAGTATATGGCAAACAAAAAGCCCCCAAGAGGCTGATGTTAGCAGCAGAGCAAGGAATATTAGCATCGGTGCACTCATAGAGCTAAGGATGATGGTTTACTTAGGAGATGTATAGTTGGCCACTTTGACAAGGGGAGTTCTGAAAGACCAACTTTGGCAAATGTAAGAAGGTGGGTTGCAGCAAATTGGAAGACAGCATGCGGAGTTAACATCTTCAGGATGCCGGGAAACAAATTTTTTGAGTTTCCTAACAGACATATGGAGGAAAAGAAATTTCAGAATAACTGGTCCTTGAAGAATTCCAGACTGTACCTGGAATGGTGGAGTCCGATAGCGAGTTGCAACCACAACTCTTTCAAATCTTTAGAAACTCGGATTAGAGACATGCGGATCGAAAACAACAGGACTTTTCTATGTAACTGAGGAGAACTCAATTTCCTTGTCAAGTTGAGAGAAGCCAATTGAAGAACCTAGTACCAGTATCCAAGGAGGAACAATGGGAGTGTTCAGTGCACCGATCATCGGGAGGGGGGTAGTTCTACTGACAACTATTACAGAAGCAAATAATTGGGAGGTGGAGGAGGTAGTACCTCTACGTATCCAGGATCAAACTTCCTTTCTTGAAAAAGAAATGGAGGCTATGTTTCGGTTCATCAGAACATGATCAAAATAAGCAAATTATCGGGAGCGGATTTCAGTGGGCATAAGGAGGAGGCCTTGGAACTCCTGTTACTAATTGATAGCTCCAAACAAGCTAGGATTCTGGAACACAACTTGAAAGCAAGAAGGCTATATATAAAGGTGCTCAGAAATAGAAAGGTTTAGTTACCTTTAATGTTAAATTCAAAAGCGATGGGAAGAGGCCAAGGGGGAGAAACATGACTTCTATTGATCAATGAATTTCAAGTTAGTTTCATGGAATGGGAGGGGCTTGAATGGGAGGGAGAAAAGAAGGCGGTTGTGAGTCTGGTAAAAGATTGGAAGGCTGACATATTATGCTTCCTAGAAACAAAACTCGAAGGGGATATTAAACTCTTGATCCAACAAATTTGGGGTGGGAGATGGGTAAAACATGCTTGGTTGGAAGCTAGTGGTACTAGAGGGTGCATTGTGATGTTTTGGGACAATATGGTATGGAAGGAGAAATTCTTGAAATTGGAGCTTACACTTTGACTTGTAAATTTGAGGCTCAGCTATAGGATTTTTCATGTCATATCATAGGAGTTTATGCACAAAAATTGCGGCATTGAGAGGAGGAATGTGTGGGAGGAAATTAGTGTTGTTAGAGGTCTTATGGATGGCCCTTGGGCTGTTTGCGGGAATTTCAATGTCACAAGATTCTCCTCAGAAAAGAGAAATTGCAAAAAAGATATAGAGAAATGGTAGAATTTTCCGACTTTATTGAAGATATGAATTTAATTGATCTTCAACGGGAAGGTGGTCCTTATACCTGGTTTAAAGGGAATAATCAGCTGGTTGCATCCAAAATCGATAAGATTCTTGTCTCTGAAGAATGGGACGATAGGCCCAGGAACATCAAACAAAGTCTCCAACCGAAATTGATCACTAACCATTTTCCAATTGCTCTTCTATATTGATAATGGGAGCAAAACAAATCTTATTTCAAGTTCGAAAACTGGTGGTTGGGTACATATGGGTTCACATACAGAGTCAAGGGTTGGTGGGATTCTTTTGTTTTCATAGGAAACCAGATTACAATCTAGCTTGTAAATGAAAGGCTCTCAAGGTAAAACTTAAGGAGTGGAGTAAAAGCTATCATGGAAACTTGAAGGCCCAAAGGAACAATTTGCTTGTTCAGATAACATATATGGATTCAGTTTTGGCCAATAGAATTGATAGAGGAAGAAATACCAAAGAAAGCTTCTCTCCTTATGGATTATGAAGAAGTCATCAAGAATGAAGAGATCTCATGGAGACAGAGGTCCAGAGCTATTTGGTTAAAAGAGGGCAATACTCTATGTTGTTCAGACTCTTCAAATTATTGACGGGTGCGTGTCGGGTACTCCAAAAATAGTGTAATTTTGGAGAATCCGACACAGGTGCGACAACATTTTTGGAGAATCCGAGCAACAGCCGACACTAAGTTTTTTTCAATAAGATGGCTAAGGCTCATAAAAGATACAACAACATTGATCAACTTTTGATTCAAGGTGATATTATCGAGAATCCAACAAGGATCAAGGAGGAAATTATTGAGTTCTATCAAAAAATTTACACTGAAATAGAGAATTGGAGACCTTCCTGTACTTGTCCAGTCATAACTGAAGAGGAAAGGGAAAAGCTACAAGACAAGTTTGACGAACAAGAGGTTTTGAGATGTCTGAAGCTGTGTGCTGTAGACAAAGCTCCAGGGTGAGATGATTTTTCTATGAGATTTCTAATCAATTGTTCGGAGACTCTGAAGCATGATATTATGGAAGCTTTTCATGATTTCCACAACATGAAAATCTTTGAGAGAAGCTTTAATGCAACTTTATGTCCTTAATTACAAAGAAGAAAGGTGCCAAGGAATTGAGAGATTTCAGGGCCTATCAATCTGATAGACAGTGTTTATAAGCTGTTTGCAAAGGTCCTACACACTAAGTTGCTCAGACTCGTCATTTTTTGGTACTGCACCAGTGTCGACACAACGTGGTGTGGGTGTGGGAACCGAATCAGATATGGTCAAACAATTTTGGTACTTTGACCAAAATTGATAGAGAAATTCAAGACAGATACAATGGTTTCTGATTCTAACTTAATAAGAAAGAGTAAAGAGATGCATCTGTACTTAATTATAATTACAACTTCTAGCCTGCACTCAAATTTCGTGCATTCCTTTCTTTCCAAATAGTCCACCATAATTTAGGCATATTTTTTAACTCTATTTTTGATGTTTGAATTATTTTTAGCCAAATTTCCCCCACATGTATCCATACCTAGATTCATACCCCCGAATCTTAAAATTTAGATCATGAAGGATCCGGCCTCTAGATCCACACTCGTATTTGCACCCGAGTCCGAGCAACTTAGCTATTAGAAAGATTAAAAGGGGTTGGTAGCTAAACTTGTGGATTCTCAACAAATGGTTTTCAGTAAAGGAAGACAAATCATGTATGTTGACTCTAGGATCATACTTAAAATCCCCGGAGTCCTCTGCGAACTTGATATTTGAAAAGGCATATGATCATGTCAGAGCTCATAGAGGTCTTAGACAAGGTGAGCCTTTGTCTCCCTTTCTATTCATTTTGGCTATGGAAGGTCTTAACAATATGATTAAGACAACAAACACCTATGGTTGGATAAAAGGCTTTGGGATAGGTAGGAGTGGCAATAGCAGCTTGGAAATCACTCATCTGCAATATGTTGATGACATCCTAATCTTTTGTGATGCTAATAGGGAGCAACTAAAACACTTAAAGAGTGATTCTGGTGTTATTTGAAGGTATATTTGGGCTTCACATTAATTGGAGGAAAGACTGTCTACATCCTGACAAGAAGTGCCTGATATGGTTTTCCACAATCCTAGGTGGTGATGTTGGTTCTTTACCTACTATATATTTGGGAATGCCATTGGGAGCTAAATCAAAGTCAAAGGTGATCTCAAACAGTGTTATAGAAAAATGTGAAAAGAAGTTGACTAGATGGATGGTAGACGCACTTTTATTAACTCAGTGTATGCACTTCCAACATACATGATGTCATTGTTCCCAATACCAGTAGGGTTATCAACAGACTTGATAAAATCAAAAGGTCATTTTTGTGGCGAGGAAACAAGAAAAAGAGAGGTTTTCACTTGGTTAAGTGGAAAGTCTTAATCACTAGCAAAAAGCAAGGAAGACTGGTTATTAGAAATCTGATATTTCAGAACAAAGCTCTTAAAATGAAGTGACTATGGAGATTCACTGAAGAGAGTCCACATCTATGGGGAAGAGTCATTAAAGTAAAGTATGGGGAGGAAGATAAATGGATGACCAAAGAAGTAAACACACCTTTTGGAGTTAGCCTGTGGAGATCCATTTAGGCTCTATGGCCTGAATTGAAGAGCAATACATCCATCAGTGTGTATGATGGAAACAGGACTGCCTTCTGGAAGGATAACTAACTTGAGAGCGGTAGTTTATAGGAGAATCTTCCTGATATATTTGGCTTAGTACTTCATCAGCACAAGACTATTGCAAAACTTAAAACAGACCAAGGATGAGATCTTATCTTTAGAAGATTGTTCAATGATTGGGATATTCGGAGGATAAAAGAGTTTTACTAGGCATCCGAACTCTTCAGTAGCCTACAAGAAGGGTCTGATAGATTAAGGTGGTTGGGACATAGCAGTGGCTATTTTAGGGTGGGTAGTGGCTACAAAACCAACGGGTTATGGATTGACCATGGAAGCACATTTGGAAGATTAAAATTCCATATAAAGTTTCTTGCTTTGTTTGGCTTCTGGCTAGAGAGGTTGTTCTTACTTATTAGGAGAATTTGACAAAAAGAAAGTTCACCTTATGCTCCAGATGCTTTCTTTGTGGTGAGATTGCAGACAATTAATCATCTATTTCTATATTGCAAAATCACAAAACAAGTATGGAGAATGTTCATTATTGATGTTCTACACAATTGGGAGGAAGCAGGTTCTCAGGCAATTGACAGGGATAGATGGAGAACTGTCCCAGTAAGCATTTGGTGGATAATTTGGAAAGAAAGAAATTCCAAATGTTTTGATAATGTGGAGAACTTTTTGTAGAAGATAAAGTTGAATTGTCTTTTGCTTCTGTGCTTTTGGGGTAAACAGACCTACTCAGATGATTCAGTTGATGGCTTTTTAATTTTGTATACCTGAAGCACTTTTGTAAATATGGTTTTAGTACAACCTATGTACTGTTTTGTCTATTAATACACACAAGTTACCCGTTTCAAAAAGAAAAAGAGAAGAGTTGAAGATACAAAGGAAAACGAGCAAAGATTTAAGAGTTCTAATTTGAATTTGCTCGATCAATCAATGATTATAGAACATTGTTGAATAGTAGTAATATTAGGGGTGTCAAATGGGAGGGTTGGGCGGAATTTGGGCGGATTAAAGTGGGATTAGTTAATAAATGAGTGGATCATTGTTACTTGGGCTGAAATGGGTTGGGGTAAAAAGCGGTTCATAACCCAACTCACCCAGTTCTTACTAAGTTTTAATTTCTTTGTTTATTCTTTTATATTTCTTTAAGTACCTGATATATTTTTTCTTTATTATGGCTATATATAACATATAAAAAAAATGTCCCTTTGCAAATATTTTGATAGTTTCTCGTGGGTCAATTTGAGTTGAAATGTATTGGGCTAAAATGGGCTGAGCTAATAAATGAGCAAGTTGATGACCCACTCACACTTTGGTGGGTTAGGGTTTCATGTGCTAATTTTGCCACCATAGTAATATTATATATTGATTATATTAGGAGAAAAGAGATTTTGAGTTGCAGGTCTTTGATATGGAATGCGAAGTAAGAAGGTGGATTCTTTTTCTTAGTCTCTGTAATGTGAGAAAGATCTTTACTAAAACTGCATAGGACATTCCAACTCAACAGAAGAATCAAGTTTAAATTTCTTTATCTCTAGAAGAATCGAATAGAAAGCTCCTTGATCGATAATGTAGTTTCTATAAGGGCTATTTGGATTTCTTTCCATTTTTGGTTAGTTTTTGATCTAAAAGCATGTATTAACTGCTATTGGAACTGCGTGTTCTTGAGAAGATAGACTCGTGATTTGCTTGCCAATGCGATCCTACTTGTTAGAACAGAGGAATTTAATGAGATAGACATGTTCTCAACTTGAATTAGTGTTATTAGCATTTCACGGTTTTATGTTTAAAAAGTTAACCAAGCTATATTTTCAGTGAATTCCTTTTTTTAATCTGTTTTCCTTTTCTCCTCCTGCCGCCCTGCTTTAGTTAACACCTTCTTTAGGGATTTATTAGAGAGAAGTAGTGGTGAAGCCAATGCTTGGGCTCCGTTTCCAAATGGCAGACTTAAAGCTATTACTTGGAGATAGATCCTTACCTTTTGATCTTGAACATTGATCCTTATCTTGTATGGATATTGCACCCAAGGGTGTGGCCTAGTGGTCAATGAATGGGTTGAGAACCATGAGCTCTGAGGTTCAAATCCCAGCGGAGTAAAACAAAAAATGCTAGGTGCTTTATTTCCATCTGTCCAAGCATTGATGGACAAAGTTACCCGGTACTTGTGCTAGTGGGAGATAGCATACGCCGTGGAATTATTTGAGGTGCACGCAAGCTGCCCAAACACCATGGTTATAAAAAAATAAAGTCTTGTATGGATATGTGTCTATGTAAACATAGTTCCATACTTATCATTGCTTCATGTGGAACTGTATCTAATTTGATTCCATTATTTATTGGCCTGATCTGATAACTTATTTTTCCCTTGTCCCTTTAATTCTTTGGTAGGTCAAAGAGAAAAAGGGCAGCACCAAATGTGGAGAATTTTGATACTGCAGCTGCTGGTATGATCTTTGATATTATACATGGGGTAATTAGCACCCTTGGGAATGAAAAACATTTACAAGAAGCAGGATCCCTGCATCTATTTTCCCTCAAGATCTCCCCTCAGTTTAAACAAACTTTTATTTGACTTGGGTCATCAAAAAACTTTTATTTGACTTGTAAACGTGGACATATTTGAACTATTAACTCCGTCTGTCTCAAAAAGATACTCTTGCTTTGGTTGAAGAGGAAAAGTTTCGCGACATTTTGTATGACGCAAAAAACTTTCATGGAACTGCCTTTTTCTATTCTCAAGGGAAGTTCTGCTACATCTTGTATGACACAATTTTCATTCAGGGGGGTTCCCCTTTTTCTCTTTCCAAAACAGCTTTTTGCTTTATTTTTCTCTCAAAGAAGCTCAAGATTCAACATAAGACCAAATATGTTTCTCCAATAAACACTAAACAATTTTAATTTTAACTGTATATCATAAATAAAGAAGACTATTTGAATTTTAACTCCTCTCATATTATGGTACTGATTCAGATTTCACACGAAGAGAAAGTACATAGTTCTTTATTCATCACAGCTTGTGACCATGTTTGTGGAACAAAAATCTATTTTTACCTTCTATTTCTTGTTTCATATTTTTTTAATCTGTTCATGGCGGAACAGAAAAAAGAATTATTTACCAGTCTCATTGTATGTGTGCTCCTGCGTCATGGGCATGCATTGTAACGACTCCAACTTCTGGAACCTTGTTTGTTGTGCCTGGTGTTCTAATCAGATGCTAATCACGAAAATTTTCCTGTTTTAAATTGAACCTTATAATTTGTCTTGTTTCTGTTTATGAAGGCCAAATATTGACTGAAGGGAAAAAGGCTTTGTACCATTGCAACTATTGCAATAAAGACATATCTGGAAGGATTCGAATTAAATGTGTTGTGTGCTCTGACTTTGATCTTTGTGTGGAATGCTTTTCTGTTGGAGCAGAAGTGCAGCCTCACAAAAGCAATCATCTGTATAGGGTTATGGTAAGTGACTTCATCTAATTGAATTTTCATCAAAATGTTGGACTACTTCAGTTGAATACTTCTCTTGCATTGTTTTATTTGTATCTAATTTAACTGAGCAGAAATAATTTAAGCCCGTGAAAATGCTTGAAGCAGTCTTAAATTCCAGCCTTAATTCTCAGTAGGTTATGTTAAATGCTACGCTCTTCATTGATGTCACATTGCTGAAGCAGATATCATCATTTTGTGTATCCTAATTGCTTTATGCAAAACTCTGGGAAGTATTATGGAAATTGTTGAAGCTGCTGAGTACATAACATCTTAAAGACCATTTAAATAGAAAAAAAGTAAAAAGGATTGTGCCAGGTGAACTATATACCTGGTTTTGTACATGAGAGTTGACCACTCAGCTAATATGAAGGGTTGCGCAGTCTTCGTAGCTGCTTGATGGTCAGGCAGATTCATAAGAATTATATATATGGTCATCCTCTTGTACACGATGTATTTTGATCTAACACTGTTCATCAAAGTGTGCTGCTATCTGTTGAAATATTATCATAATTTCACTAAAATATTTTGGATATAATACTTTACCTATAGCATGTTTGGGTAAACTTCTAAAATCAGCTTATTTTGAAAAGTGTTTTTGTCAAAACTGCTTTTTAAAAAAGTTCTTTTGGTGAGAAGCAGTGTGTGTTAGGCTAATCAATTTGAAAGACACTTTTGAGTAGCAATTAGGGGTTGACCAAGTTCTTAAAAAGTGTTTCTAAGTGTATTTTCTCAAAAGTGCTTTTGGGGAGAAACCTTTTTTCTCAAAAACATCTTCTGCTTCTACTCGAAATCACTTTTTCTTCCCCTAAAAGCTTGGCCAAACACCTTAACTTTGTAAAAAACATTTTTTTTTAAAAAAAGAGCACTTTTGGCCTTGGAGAAGCTTGGCCAAACAGTCTACTGGTTACCTATAGTGGAGCTAAGTTGGATTCACAATGAGACCGATGGAAGATAATAGATAGAAATGATTATGCTCATGAAAAGGTGTTCTAATTGCAATAATGAGATGCTTATGTGGTGGAGATGATTTTCATGTGATTCAAGTAAGTTGGACGCTCATGTTGATATCTGATTCTATATTTAGAGAGGTAAAATTGAACTTCACACTTTTTTGTGTGGATACTTTGTTGAACTTGTCAAACCTAAAATTAGGGACGACAAGGCTACCTCCACGAGGTAGTGGTAAGAGGTCTGCGTACAATCTACCCTCCCCAGACCCCACTTGTGGGAAATCACTGGGTATGTTGTTGTGTTTTTATGAAGCTCTTGCTCATGAGTGAATTGTAATTATGCTTAATTACAAATGATGGGATTAGTAGGTGGTCGTATGTACAATGGATATTCACTTGCCATCTTAGCTGATCAATGATCTGACTAAAGCATTTTTCTCATATGTTTACGTTTGAGGGAGGAGTTCTGGCTCTTTTATGCTGTCTACTTTATTTAGTTATGTTCTCACCCTTTTTATAACCTCTTTACTTTTTATGGAAATATATGTCTGGGATATGTCTTCAAGGTTTTCTTCTATGAACAGGATAACCTGTCATTTCCTCTCATATGTGCTGACTGGAATGCAGATGAGGAAATGTTACTTCTAGAGGTAGTCTTCCATCTTTCTGCTTGTGTTTAAATATTTCAATTATCACTTACTTCTCTACTCTATAGTTTGTTTACAAGTTCTCTTAAATGTATCCTAATGATCTAGATCTTATTCGTAATTTTGGGAGGATTGAAGTTCTCTTGGTTTTAATTTATCGCCTGTCCTTTCTTTTGCAGGGTTTGGAAATGTACGGATTGGCAAACTGGGCTGAAGTTGCCGAACATGTTGGAACAAAGAGTAAATCGCAGTGTATTGACCACTATAAGTCCATATATATTAGTTCTCCTTGTTTTCCGCTTCCGGTAAGTAATTCACCTAACACAGTGCAGCAATACACCAAATGCTTCATTATGAAAAGCTGAATGTGCAATCTAAATTTCTCTAGGACATGTCTCACGTTATGGGAAAGAGCAGAGAGGAACTTCTTGCCATGGCCAAGGAGCAAGGTAACTGAAGAGCTTTTCTTTATTATATTTTCATTCCTCCTTTTATATCTCTTAAGCTTAAACTCGGATTTGGGGTGGTTTTTTCTCTCAGTTTTCTGCTTCATACACTTTCTTGATTCAATGCATCAGTTTTTACTGTGTTCACTGCATAAACAATCAAGCTATGCTTTCCCCCTACCTCATGTTTGGGACAGGCTGACGTTTACTTCGATTGGCTGGTTTGGTCATTAGTCAAGAAATTGATCTGTATTGGGTTATGAAAGAATTTTGGCTCGTCTTTCTGGGACCCCTGCATTTTCCTTTTTCATCGGATGAATAAAAGTTATGTAGCAAACCGAAATCATTTGTATCCCACCCTCTTCAGAAGGCATCAAAAGAATAACAAAAAGGGTAATAGCCAGAAATGTCTGGTCTTCGCTTACTTTCATAGGCCTGTCTGCTCATGCTTGGTTAATAGTTAACAGATATCATCATTTCTTGATAATTGAGTAATGATGGTGTCGGAAGAAGTACAAGCATATCCACCATGTTGAAGTGTATGAGTATCACATCTAAAAGATTAAGCTAATATGAGAGAGCACACTTTTATTTCATTAACTATGTCATCAACAATGCCCCCACGTGTGGACATGAAGCCTGATTCTTTTTCATAGGCCAAACATGTGGAAATTCTTTTTGATAATGGGTAGCAGTGAGACGCGAATTCAGGATCTCTGCATATTCTTTGATGACTGATACCATGTTGAAATGTGCGATCATCTCATCTAAACTATTAGAGAGAGCAGACTTTTATTTAATCAACAATGTCATCAACATCCATTCTCAGAATCACATTGTCTCGTAGTCTAATTGAAAGTTCATTCTTGTTAGGATATGCTGCTCCGGGGGGAGTTAATGTTAATGAAGAGTCTCCATTCTCTGCAAGAATCAAGTATACTCGGGTTTGTTCTAAATAAAAGCAAGTATAGTAGTCTTCTCTATTCTCATACATTGGACATGTATTTTCAGGATGGAAGATCAACGGGAAGAAAATTCAGCTGGACTTGCCTCAGGTAGTTTAGCTTCTGGCACAAGTTGCTACCCTTATAATTGAAATGGAAATTCTTTTTGATAATGGGTGGCGGTGAGACTCGAACCCAACACCTTTGCCTGCTTGATACTATTTTGCATTGTATGACCATCTCATCTTAAAGTTTAAGCTATTAGAGAGAGCACTCTCTTATTTAACTTAATTATATCTTCAACAATTCTCTACTCGGCTCCTACTAAAAAGAGAACAAAATAGAAATAAAATTTTCCCCAGTGTCCTGCAATAGAATTGAGATGGAGGGAGAGAGAGATGGCAATAGAATTGAAGAAAATATAGTGGTAACAGTGGTAAAAATTATTATATCCTTCGATTTGTGTTGGCATATGTTCACTTGTTTTCTCTATCATCTTTGATTCGGTTTCAGTTGGAGGTTCTGCTTCTGGTACATTAGCAGGAGCTGGAAAGAGGACATCTGGCATACTTCATAGCAAGGAGAATCATGATAGCATCAAAGTGGAAGGTATCAGTTACTCTAGCATTAAATTACAGAAGATAGTGATGCTTACTGTTTGTGCACCATTGCTCTATCATGCATTCAGCTGTTCACTTTAGGATTCGGATATCCATGTACTAATCTTATAAAGTATGATTATTTAGTACTATTTCTTGTCTAGTGATGCTGTTTATAAATATTTTGAAAATCAAATATGGCAAAGAAAGTCTTGCAAGTGTATGCTTATTCCAAATTTCTACTCGATTGTGAGCGGGAGATATCATGCCATTACTGTAGTACTTAGCTTGATAACAGATGCTGATAATTCACAACTATCTGCACTTCAAGAATATATCTGATGAAGTTTAAATTGATAATTTCTTTAGAGTATGCATGGTAATTTTGTGATCTGAGAGAGAAATACTAAGAGGCTTTTGTTATTGCACTTTAGGTTGTCCTGCAGACAGGAGTGTCGGAGAGAAAAAGCCTAGGACATCAGTGGATGAGGGGCCTTCTATGACAGAATTGAGTGGTTATAATTCCAAGAGAGAGGAGTTTGAAATTGAATATGATAATGATGCTGAGCAGATGCTGGCTGATATGGAATTTAAAGAGACAGATAGCGACGCTGAACGTGAAGTGAAACTTCGGGTATTGCGTATTTACTCTAAAAGGTAAGTAATC
The DNA here is from genome assembly GCA_003996215.1 of Jaltomata sinuosa. Taxonomy (NCBI): domain Eukaryota; kingdom Viridiplantae; phylum Streptophyta; class Magnoliopsida; order Solanales; family Solanaceae; genus Jaltomata; species Jaltomata sinuosa. Next base: position 205,951 of record QJPP01001339.1, on the reverse strand, counting down.
TTCACCGAACTGTGATATAGGTACTTATTTCCTCCTTTTCCCCAACATATGCGAAAGATAGAACGTTAAATGTTAACTCTGTCAGTTAATCTTTACTTTTTCCCCCCTCTTCCAAGTGCGAGAATCATTGCAGAAGAGAGCTACGATTCTGCAAGTATTGATTTTTTTGCCACATCTGAAAATGTTAATTGGCTTCTTGACTTTAAGGTGGTTTTATTGAATGCAACATTCAACTGATGCATGCTGGTAGAACCACCTATTTTAGTTTTCTTGGGGATCTTGTGGATGAATAATGGACTTTATCCTGCCTTGAGCCACCTAGCAATTTTGTAAAATCTTAGCTGTTCCTTTTTTTGATGCATTTCTCAGCTTCTGCCTGAACGATAGATGCCATTCAATTCAAGTTTCTCTTGCCTGTATCCATTTTCAGTTGTCTTCAGATTGAAGGTAGTTCAATACCCTGTTGATATCCCACTGGGTCTGTTGTCTTCAAATAATGTGGTTGATAATCTTCCCATGATTGTAGAGGGGAGTAATCCCAGTTAGGTGCTTCTGGTACATCATGTTGTCGATATGGATTTTTGATCTATGTTTTCATGAGAAATGTAGCTATGGAAGACAATTATATAGTATAGGTCAGCAATTGTCTATGCTAGTTGCTCTGATGCGCTAATGGCTCATGATACTCTTAATTCGTGTTTGTTTGTGCAAATCTTCAATCTGTTAATATTCTGCAGGCTTGATGAGAGGAAACGGAGGAAGGATTTTATTATGGAAAGAAAACTACTTCAGCCTGATTCTTTTGAGAAAGACCTCACCCCGGAGGAGAAGGACATATGCCATCGCTACAGGGCGTTCATGCGTTTTAATTCAAAAGAGGAGCATGAGGATTTCCTTAGGAGCATGATCGAGGAGCACCGGGTTATAAAACGAATACGAGATCTTCAGGTTAAATGCAAAGTCTTGCTACTAGAATACCTCCAGAATGATAATCCTCTTTTTTAGGCTCTTTGGAATCATTTTTGAATTATAATCCTTATACAAATATTGGAACATTATCAGTCTGTAATCATGTTTTGTTACACATTAAACTTTTGGTTTCAGAAATCTTATACTGGGAATGGGTAAAACACAAAGTTTATGTTTTATTAAATTTTAACACTAGAACTTATAGTCTAAAGGTTTCTGTACTTGGTAAGCATTTCGTATAAAAATATATAATGTATTTTCTCCTATTTTGTTACTACCATGTGTAAGTCTACATGCATGCTAACTAGTTTTCTTAACCATAGGTAGTAGTCCATTTTCTTTTGTTTTTTAAATGGTGTTGTCCAGACCAACTTGAACACACCTCTACTTATTCATCAAGTACCTGCTCCTCCCACCAGCACAACTATTGGGAAACTTTGGCCACCAAAATTTTGGCAGATGGAAGAAAGCATCTAGTATATTTTATGTATGCTGGTATTTGAACCCTGATCTCCTATGGTTTTCATCCCACTTAGTAGACAATTTGATCACACCCAATGGGTGCTGTAGGTAGTGGTTGTTGCATGGGATACATTTCAGATTCTTAAAGCAAATAAAATTTGGCCAAAAGACCCATAGATTGGGTCAAGCACGTACCTCTGGCATATGTGATAAATGTAAACTCTGCAGTCTCTTGTCTATTAAGTTTTCAATTTAGTGCTATTATTGAAATATTCGGTCTCTTGCACCCAGGATGCCCGAATTGCTGGTTGCCGAACTTCAGCTGAGGCAGAAAGATATGTTGAACAAAAGAGAACACGGGAATCTGAAGAAAATGCACGTAGACTAAAGGAGAACTCCCAGAGTGGCCCAAGTGGCAAATATTTGCAAAGAGCAGGTCAATTTAAAGTGGATCATGATAGCAGCCCCAGAGGAGTTGGTAGAGGCCCTGAAATGCTGGATTCTTGTTGCAAGGACTTATCATCAACCACCACACCACATGGTGTTGGAAGTGCTTCAAACATTTGGGATGTCAGTGGCTTTTTAGGGGCTGAGTTACTCTCAGAAACTGTAAGAATCTTCTGTTTCTGCTGCCACATATTGTTGCTATTTCCACAATCTTCTTTGCGAGCATTAACTTTGCGACTGACTTGGTACATATACCAGAATGGGTATTGATGCCCCAGAAAAGTGACAATTTTTGTATCCTTTTAATGTTAACCTGGATTTGTGGCAATTGGAAATGCAGGAAAAAAAGCTTTGTGATGAGATGAGAATCCTGCCGACTCATTATCTAAACATGTCACAAACCATGTCTATGGGGATGTTAAGTGGCAATATCACCAAGAAATCTGATGCGCATGCTCTATTCAATGTTGATCCCAATAAGGTGGACAAAGTGTATGACATGCTTGTTAAAAAGGGCCTGACTCAAGCATAATCTTGCTACTTTACCAGTGATTTTACTTTCTACCAAAAGTTGCAATCATGTACAATGGCTGGCCTGTTTTCTTCAATTCTTCCAAAACTAGTCAACTTAAATAGCTCGTTAAATTTGCCAAATAACTTTTTAGAATATTTGACTGCTAAAAATATTCTATAGATTTTTTCTAGTGCATAATCCAAATATACCAGATTTCAAGTTTTTGTTAAGTTTATTATAAGTACTTAAGTTTTATTACTTTTGTAATTTGAAATCGCTTGAGAGTCTTTGCTCTTTTGAAAATGTTTTTTTACATCTGCGAAATTATTCTTCCTTATTTTTGTAAAGAAAGGAAAGTTTGATTTTAATAGTTGTAGCCTGTGAAGCTAACATTGAGTAGAGAACCAGCAGAGTTGTCAAATGGCTGAAGCCCCCTCCCCTTTATATCAAACTCAATACTGATGGTAGCTGCAGAAATGGACAGTGTGGAAGAGGGTTGGGGGGGGGGGGGGGGGATCAGAGATGACAAGGGGATAATTATCTTTTCCTACTCAATCCCCTTGGGAGAAGGAACTAGTAACATGGCTGTAGAAGCAGCATTACTTTTTGGACTCAAATGGTGTGTATCAATGGAGATAGGCTGACTATGGGGGAAACTGACTCCTTCCTCATTACAAAATGCATTAGAAAGGAGGGGAGAATTCCATGGAGAATAAAAGATATCATTTTGGAAATTCAGGATCTAGTTGAAGAATATGGATCCAGTGTCGATCATTGCCTCAGGGAAGCCACCTGATGATAAGCTAGCAAGCCTTAAGTCATAATTTTGATAGAATCCATGCCTTCAACTCCTTTCCTTTCATTCCCTCTCAAGTGAATGGACTAATTAACATGGACAACAGTTCATCAAGAAAGAAAGGACTCACTAAGTCGGGATCACTAACTAATATTAATTTAATATAATAGTCTAATATATCTAATATAATAGAAAAGAACTGTCTTTTCTATATACTTTCTCCGGTTCCAAAGATGGAATCTCCCTTCCTTTATAATCAAACAAACAAAACTAAATCTTATTGTTTATGATCCACCTTGAGCTCATTGTAAAGTTTTGTCCCCCTTTTTGGTTAGGCTAGATTAGAAGTCTTTTCTCAATGATCATGTACAAGTTTGATATGCCAAACTCATCCCGTAATTTTTTGCACATGCAATGATCAATGAGACAGTTTTAACTTTTTAAAAAAATTAATGCTAAAACATATTAAAACTATGAAAATAATATATTTAGTAAATATGCAAATATTGTAAAAGCGAAAGAGTAAAATTTTTATTTCATTCTATAAAGGTAAAGATATAGAGTTCACATCGAATAAATTAATGCTATTAACATATTAAAATTATGAAAGTAATATATTTAGTAAATACACAAATATTATAGAAGCGAAAGAGTAAACAATCAAACAAAAAGTATTATCTTTTCATTTTTATGACATACCACATGGTTTAATAATAATAATAATAATAATAATAATAATAATAATAATAATAATAATAATAATAATAATAATAATAATATATATATAAGGAATTGAAATCTGATATGAAGTAATGTGTTGCTGCGAACGCATTTCGTTTTCCTTTTGTTAGTTTATCAGTCAGGGCCAAATCCTTCTCCCTAAAAATTCCCGATTTTCTTTCCTCGGCGAGTGAAGTTTCTGCCTTTGTTGAGTGAGTAAGGCCCGATCGAGCTTATGTGCTTGCCAGGTCTTTCACCATCTGCTTTTCCTCGAGAATGTGAGACTGCTCACCCCTTAGTAATCGTATTGTCCGCTCTTTTCATTGATTGTACAGCTTTCTCTAAACAAGGAATTTCTAGGGAGTCCTCCCAGTCGGCTAAAGGCGCACTCGAGAAAGACCAATTTCTCTTCTTTCTTTTTTGATTTCAACTTTCTTTCTCGTCCACTCAGAGGGGTGCGGACACACCTGCGCGAATTACAGGTGACAGTTACAAGAATGGCGGGGAAGTTAACAGTACCCATCGGCTAAAAGAGTTTTAATAGGCCAGGAAATCATTTCTGCTAAAGAGTTCTCTATTGCAATGTTTTTTGGCGGGTCGCTTTCTTTTGAAAAGAGAGGTTTCACCCTTTCCAACTCTTCTTCTCCATGCTTCAGTTGTTGAGTATGATTTGGTATAGTTTTAAAGTTTTAAGCTGGAGCCTCACATCACGGAACGAATGTTTTGTTTTCAAATCAGCTTCAAAGAATGGCGGGGAAATTGTTTTCCTAAAAAGAAAAATTTTCGTTTGAAAAAATCAACTTTTTAATTCCTTACATTATATATATATATATATATATGTATATATATTGAGTTTTGTGCATGAGATTTCACAAAGAAAAAAGGCTTACAAAAGACACCATATTAAATTACACAGAGAAGTACAATAATCAGTCCTCCCAAAATTAAAGAATTTCATCTCACATTACAACATAATTGTTCCTTTGCGGTAGTATGCAACTCTGCTTGACTCCAATGAGTTGAAACTTGTAAATGAACTACGATATGTATCAAGTTCATACTGAGTTTATATCCATTCAAGAATTCAAATCAGAAAATTGAATAACCAGTAATATATCAAAAGAAAAAAGATTTCATCTCACACTCTCAATAATTAAGTATTGCTTGAATAGAGGTGATGATATATATAAATTAATTTGCTGATTTTTCAACTTCGAAAACCAAAAAGTTGCACATTTTACATTATTCTTAATGAATTTGTAGAACTGAAAAAAAAGGGTAACTTACATAAAACACACATCTTTAGGAGCTAATTACACTTTTTCCACCACATTCCCGTCCGGATACATCCTAAACCACTCGGATACACACCAAACCACTCGGATACATCTCAAATCCCATCGGATACATCCCAAAACACTCGAATACATCGACATCTTTGATTTTTACCTCTGATACATCATTTTTGATTTTACCTCTGATACATCGGCATCCCGCATGTATCAGAGGGGTTACAACATGTATCCGAGAGGTTGGGATGTATCCAAGGTGAGACGATGTATCACGAGTTGAGGCGATGTATCCGAGTGATTTTTTGATTAACATATGGTATATTAAATAATTAAAATAAAGTAGTGGGAGAGTTAATAAATATGATAAGAAGGTATGTCTTTTTAGGTAGTTTACCCCAAAAAAAATGATTCTTTAACAAAATAGCGCCTAAAGAAAATCATATATGCACAACTCTCTATGCTATGTCATTTTCAAATAATAATATGCTCACGGAAAAGGGTCAAAAAATATCCTCGAGCTATTTGAAATAGAACAAATATACCCTCTATTTCATTTTTGGCTCAAAATACCCCTACCGTTAATATTTTGGACCACAAATCCCTCCAGCTTAACACCTCGTTTAACTTGATGATTTGGCATCTACGTGGCCATCCAACTAGAACAAGACCTACCACATGATTATCACGTAGATCACAAACCTAGTCCATTATAATTCTACCCATATTCAATTCAATACCGCCCCGAATCCCCCGACCCATCCCATATTGTTCCGTGCACAACCTAAAACATGAAAATCAGATCAGGCAAAGTATTCTTCTTCTCAATAAAAAAAGAAGAAGATTAAATTTGAGAAAGAGAGTACCATTTCGATGTAATACATGAAGACGGAAAATGCGATCTCAGTGAACTACTCCATGTAAGTTTGGTTTGTCATTTTCAGAATTTCCATGAATTTGAGTTGTTTTGCTTCTGCCCATCGGATTTTCGTTATACTGGTTTTAATTTATGGAAATTTGGCGATTATCGAGAAGAGCTACTTTTACCTTTTAATTGGGATGGGTCGGGTATTGAATTGAATATGAGTAGGATTATAGTGGACTAGGTTTGTGATCTACGTGGCAGGTCTTGTCCTAGTTAGACGGCCACGTAGATGCCAAATGATCAAGTTAAATGGGATGTTAAGTTGGAGGGTATTTGTGGTCCAAAATGTTACGGTAGGGGTATTTTTGAGCCAAAAATAAAATGAAGCGTATATTTGCTCTATGTCGAATAATTCAAAGATATTTTTGTCCTTTTGCCGAATATGCTTAACTAACAGAAAAGAAAATCATAATATAATCTATTAAACAATTATAGTAGAAATAGTAGTAATAATTAAAAAAAAATAACAATAATGATAGAAAATAACAGGGATTTATTGACTCGATTTTTTTTTCTGTTCACACTCCCTTAATTGTTGCTAAATTCATATTTTTATTCCCTTAGTGGCATGTTACACTGTTATTTTTTTAAAAGAGAGAAAAATTGTGTGAATTAACTTAGTAGCATGTTGTGTCATTGATAGACTACGAAAATTTTAATTATTTCACTGAGAATATATATATGTATGTGTATATGTTGACTAAAGAAGAATCATTTTAAGAAAATACTCTTAAATTTAGATTTACATCTGTTCCACAATCTTGACTAATTTATTTTTCAAAAATTTCAAGTGTTAACAGAATGATGACTATAAGAACAAAATAATAGAGCTTTTGCCGCTCTTTGCAGGAAATTATGATTAATAATAATCAGAAACTTCATCCAATTTTGACAAACTCTTCTCGATATTCTGTGAAAATAAATTCTTAATTAAAATGATGTTGCAACGTAAGTAAATAAATCTAAAATTTTCTTCAAAAAATAAACCCATGTAACACAATGAAAATAGCTATATATTGATCTTCACATATTAATATTTGGTCTATGTGAAAAAGAATTTCATTATTTAATATATTCACTACTACAAACTTTTTATTTTTTATTAAAAATTTTTATTGAAAAATATTCAATAGCTACTTTTAGAGATATTTTGATTGAATCTGTGAGAAAAGAAAAAATGTAATGCTTTCACATGGAAAATTAGAAAGTTTTCCGGTGTTTCAATAAGAATTTGTTTCCCATGCGTTTTTTAGTGAACTGGTTCAGTGGAAAGTGCTAAAATCATATTTTTATAACATAAATATTTTTATTAATTTGCGGTGAGAAGTGTCTTTGTTTCTAGTAGTAATCATTATTATCTGAATAAAATGAAACATAAAAAATTATAAAAAGGGAAAATAAAATAAACAACAAATAATCCAATTTTTTTCTTTTTGTGGCTGTTAAGAAGAGCATCCTCAAACCTGAAAATCATAGACATTCTTTTGCATAAATGTGGATAATAATTATAAAAGGTTGTATCGGTAACCAATCTTCAGACTATTTTTTTAAAATTTAAGATTTATCTATATTTTGATAAAAATGAGATAAAAAAGTCAAAAATTGACAAAAATGATAAATGTTATTGTTGGTCAAATAAAGGTGTCACATCACTCTTCTATTACTTAGCTTTAAAATATAGTATGTATATAGATGGGTTAAGTCATAAGAACTAAGTAAAAGGGACTTGAGGCGACATATTATTTGAATAGAGAATTTAAATGGATGAAAGCTTTTTGTAACTCATGATATATATATATATATACCTTATAAAAAATTACTTTCCATTTTAATAAAGCTTAGATCCATTCATGGTGCATATAGGAGAGACGTTAAGTAAGAGACATAGATATAGAAGTCGTTTAGCCGGACATAGTCCTGGCTAGGAGAATAGAACTAAAGTAAATAAAACTAAAATAAAATAAATACCTTAGAGGACGACCAAGAGCCAAAGATTGCTAGCAAAACTGATCCAATTTTTTTATTTAAGTCGGAACAGTGGCCAACGCTTTCTGATTTTCTTTACAAAAGCTAAGAGAGAGAAGAGAGAGTTTCTAAATTTTTCTGTGTGTTCCTACTTAACAAAAATGAACACTTATATAGAAAGGAAAGAAAACATAAAGAATATATGTACAGTAGAGAGGGGTCCCATATGGGTCCCTAAACAGTGAATCTACTGTTTAAACAGTTTATATACTGTGTAATAGACAGTGACAGCCTATTTCTGTCTTCTTCATACTTTCTCCTTGCCACGCTTCTTTTCCATGGCCTTCAGTGATTGCAGCAAATCTTCTGCTCCCTGAATATCTTCTGTGGACAGTATAATGTCTTCTTCATGGCATTGTGCTTCCTCGCATGAAGTTTCACTTCTCATTGAAGTATCAGATTTATCAATCTGGGTGATACCTTGAAGCAAGCTTTTCTTCATTTCTTCGAGATACTCGTTGATCATTGCTTCCTTATCTCCATCTTGAGTGGAGATTCTTCGGGCAATATGCCTGACGGAGGAATTATCAATGCTAATTCCCTTTTGAGGAAGTTCTTTATAAGCATTAATGGTGTTAATAATGGTGTCAATAAGTTCTTGTCCGTTTAACTGTTTGGACCTGGGATCCTTCTTTAACAATTTTTCTCAGAAGTTATTATAATATACTCGGTACAAGCAGGGAATATTTTCCTCTGTGAATCCTATTTCAGGGGCCCATTTATGGATCCAAGGTACTGAGAATTCTATAAAGAAATACATTTGATCAATCTTGTCTAACCAGCAGATGTGATCTTCGTGATATAATTCTCCGAGAAAAGGGGATACCTTCTTCCATTCCTTGTATAATTGGAGGAAATTTTTCGGCAATATTTGGACTGTAGGATCGTGGTATGACCACCAGTTAATGAACCAGTTTGAGATTGGTTCTGCAAATATTTTTGCGCAAATTTTTACAAACCATGTATGTTTGTTTTTATCATTGTTATAAAATAGTGTTTTACTGAAAGCTTGGATATAATCCCAATAAGTAAAGCTCATAGCCGTTCCCTTGAGGCCAAGCTGCCTTTCTTTCATGGTTGATATTCCCCAGTCTTCAACAGATATAATTTGTTTGATAATTATCTTTGAGAAGTTATAAACATTCTCTTCTGGGGTATAACCCGCAGGGCAAAAGTGCTGAATTTCTGCACTTTCAGTACTTGTCAATATGGTTTCATAATATGACCGGGTTTTGTATGACTCTCCCGGGTAATATAATCCTTTGATCAAGTACCTCTGAAATATTTTCCATTGTTCGGTTTTTCTCTGTATATCAGAGTTTTCCAAGAGAAATATAATTTCTCTTTTCTGGAGTTGTTCATAGGATATGATATTATCATTATCCTCTTTCATAACTGAAGCAAAAGTATCTTTCTGCTTTTGTGCATGCAAATATGCCTGCGTATGTTCGTATAACGGGCTATCTCTTGGAATATTTTCCAAATTAATAATCTGCTCAGGGGCAGCAGATGAAGATTCACCTTCATCAGAGACCTTTTTATTAATAAGGCTTCTGTTACCCATTTGTATAACTAACTTGATTCTGAGATGGTGGTACAATCGGATCTAGAACTACTCTTATTGTCTCTGTCTGGCAAGCCTGTAGCAAGCCATGACCTCCTTAGCCCGTGAAATGTGTTGAAAAGGGCGCCTCTTGGTCCGGTTAGAACCCCTATTGGGTTAGAACCGTTGGACAAGAGTATAATAAGAGTATGTACTGTGGTCCCTGACAGGCCCTTTGCTCAGGTAAAAGAGTTAGTCTCTTCCATACAGTCTGAAGAAATTGTATGAAAAATTCTCGAATATTTCAGTTCTTATGCCTGCGTTTATGCGCCAGTATAAGGATGCTGAATTGCTTGATCCTTGACCATGGTGTACTACCGCATGGTCGTTGATCCTGTAATCTGGTATCAGAGCCTGGTGGGATAACTACTTATACATAGAGGAGAAAGCCTCTATCATTAACGCCATTGCCGAAAATGAAGGAGTTGATAACCTAGGCATGGCTCTCACTGCCCGCAGAGAGGATGCAGTGTATACACTGGTAATGACCATTTTAGAACACTTTAATGGTAGATTTACCTCTCAGCATGAAACGGTTCGTACCCTCCTTAATGGACTTAAGTGCCCCACTTTGACCAAATGGAGGTGGTACAAAGATACGTTTCTCAGTCGGGTTATGGAATTACCCGAAAATAAATGTGAATATTGGAAACCTAAGTTTATAGACGGCCTTCCTTCTTTATTCGCAGAAAGGGTTAGAAAAACCCTAAGAGGCAGCCATAGTGAAATTCCTTATAGGGATTACACCTACGGTAAATTAATAGGAGTTTGCACTCAAGAAGGGCTAAATTGTGCAACGAGCTCCTTATGTCACAACAGCTTAAGATGAATAAGCATAAAGAAAGATCTCAACTTGGAGACTTTTGTACACAGTTCGGTTTACCTGAACCAGCAACCTATGGTAGCAAAAAAGAGTATTACCGGTCCCCTAGAACTAAAGGTTCTAACAGGAGACGAAGATCTAGACGAAGGTCTAGAGAAGAAAGAGACGCTAGAAAAAGCTCTCGTAAATCTAATAGATTTACCAAAGATCGGTCAGGAAGAGACCTTTCTAAAATCAAATGTTACAAATGTGGTAAGCGAGGGCATATTGCCCCAAATTGCAAATTGAATAAACTCAAAGCCTTAGAACTTGATGCAGAATTACATGATAAGGTTTATAGTTTATTATACACCTCCGGTTCGGAAGATGACTATGAGTCATATTCAGAAGCAGAATCGGATATTGATCTTATTGACTTATCTGACAATGAAGAATGAGCTGATAGCTCCTGCACCACTTGCAAAGGTAATACATGCCATTGTGAAGGAGATGAGATCTACAAACTGCAATCGCAATTTCAAGATTTCAATCTTAATATGTTCACTTCTGATAATGTGATAGAATTATTAAAAGAAGTTACTGATAACAAACTTCGAGAAAAGATTATTAATCTTGCCACCGCTAATGATTCTAGCTCTTCAAAACCCCTTGTTGATAACAAGAAAAAAGATTTTGAATACTATGACCCTTATTCATTAAAAGAGGTCGAAAACCGTTTAATGATAAAAAATGGTTTTGATGAAAAGGATGCTTCTTTTGAGGATCTTAAAGAAGAAGTTGAAAATCTCAAGAGAGAAATAAAAGCTCTCAGACATAATCAGGTTATTCGCGACCAAAAGATTTCTCAGATTGAGAACAATGTTCGCCCAGATCAAGCCAGTTCTTCAAAAGGTAAAGAGGTTCTCCATGATGAACCTACTACCAGTAACCTTGAAACTAATATGTTTTTAGGGATGATGCAGGTTGTCACTGCCCACAAATAGTATGTTAAATGCACCATTTTAATTGATAATAGTTTCTCTATTACTAATATTGCTATGATCGACAGCGGTGCAGATGTTAGCTGCATTCAAGAGGGTCTTGTCCCCTCAAAATATTTTCAAAAAACTGCGCATATGGTCAAATCCGCATCAGGACATGCTTTAGATATAAAGTATAAGCTTTCTAATACAAAAATATGCCAGAATAAGGTTTGCATTCCTCGTTTCTTCTTTCTGGTAAAAAATCAGTTGCATCCTCCAATTATACTTGGAACGCCTTTTATAAATGCAATCTATCCTTTTACGCATATTGATTCAAAAGGATTTTCAGCCTCATATAAAGACGATGAAATAAGTTATACTTTCATCACAGAGCCAATAACTCTTGAAATTGATGCTTTAATTAATATGAAGCAAAAACATGTCGATTCTTTACAATATGAGCTTTTTAGCATGAATATATTTGAGTCTCTCAAATCTGCTAAAATACAGGAAAAAATTAAAATAATTTCTGAACAGATCGCCATTGATATTTGCGCAGATCACCCCAGTGCCTTTTGGAATCGCAAAAAGCACATTGTAACTCTTCCATATGAGGAGGATTTTTCAGAGGATAATATCTCAACCAAGTCTCGTCCCTGCCAAATGAATTCTGAATTAGTAGAATTCTGCAAAAGGAAAATCGATACTCTGCTACAAAAGGGTTTAATAAAACCATCAAAGTCTCCTTGGTCGTGCACATCATTTTATGTGAATAATGCTGCAGAAAAGGAACGTGGAACTTTTAATTATTAAGCAAATTAATTAAGGAACAGAATCAAGGAAAAATTTTTAAAAAAATGAGATAAAAGATAAATGATTTTCTAGGCTATAGAGAGGTGTCACATGACATATCTATTCCTAACTTTATTATATATATATATATATATATATATATATATATATATATATATATATATATATATAGATTAAGTTTCAAAACAACTTTTAAAGTTAAGTTATGACAATTTTGAACAGATCCACTCTAGGGAGATTTGGTTTGTAATCTTTTACAAACTTGTTTTTAGTTTTATGTTATTTTTGTAAGAAATCTTTATTTTTACACATAATTTTTTAAAAGACTATTTTCTTCTATTCAATTTGTAAGTAATCACAAGAGATCATTTTCACTCTACATAATATATCCATGAACATATCTAATTGAAAAAATATGCTTTATAAAAAAAATTAAGAAGTAGGAATTTAGAGGGTATATAGTTTACCTTAGGAAAACTGCATTCAATATTGAGGTAGATATCACATGATGTATCAGGCTCTTCTATGTATATGACAAAGCACAAAATAATTTTTTTTTAGCAAATGTTAAATATGCTGGGTAGAGCATAAACTAACAAAATCAAAATAAAATATGCAATAATATATGAATCTCACCAGACAGAATTGTGATAATAAAACAGCTTATCACTTTAGTCATTGGTCTTTAAAACCTAACAACACCCAAAAAATTGTTAAATATAAATGGTGGCTTCAATAATGGCCTCCTTTATAAATATTAACCCTTAACACTATTACTTTTCTCTACTTTCGCTTTTCTTGGAGTCTCCTTTTTCATTACCTTTTCAAGCACTTTTATTTTTTGGAGAAGGGCCAAATATATCCTTGTACTATTAGAAATGACTTAAATATACCCTTCGTTATACTTTGGGTCCAAATATACTCTTTCTGTTATACTTTGGGTCCAAATATACCCTTGTACTATTAGAAATAATTTAAATATATCTGTCATTATACTTTCAGTCCAAATATATCCCTCCAGATATATTTTGGATCCAAATATACCCCTCCATTATATTTTTGGTTCATATATACCCCTCATGATACTTTATGTTGATTTAACCCTCTTTTTTTTATTTTTTTTTATAAAAGCGATTTACCCTTATTTTTTTTACAAACGGACACGTAATGAGCTTCAAAATAAAAATAACTCATCACCAAATATAAATATTTGCGCAATTCACTTTACAAACTTACCTATTTAATCTATCTCCGGCCCACTCCCTCGATTCATACAATAATAATACACATATTCACAATTTATACCCCTATCATCTAAACATTTCCTTGCCCTCACAGCGAATAAACTTCTTTATAGGAAATTTTTGAAGTTTCAATTTATAAGAAAAATTATTTTTTTATGCCATCTTCTTTTGGTCTAATATCAGATGTTAAAACTTATACTTGAAATAATTAATCAGCTAAGCAAGATTATCATATATAAATGCAGAAAAAAAATATTCTATATATGATAAATGGATCATTAATATCAACGAAAAAATATTTAGAAATAGGCGGAGCAAAGACTTTATAGAGTTTGAATTCATGAGAAGCGGATCATTAAAAAAAATAGAAGACTCCAAGAAAAGAACTTAAAGTGGAGGGAATTGAGATGGTTTAAATGAATTGGATGTTAAAAATAAGGGTATCAACGTAAAAGTTTAATGGGAGGAGTATATTTGAACCCAAAGTATATCGAGGGGGTATATTTGGACTGAAAGTATAACGAGGGGTATATTTAAACTATTTCTCATAGTACGGGGTATATTTGGACCCAAAGTATAACGAGGAGTATATTTAAACTATTTTTAATAGTACAAGGTATATTTGACCCTTCTCCATTTATTTTTCTCAGTCTCCATTTATTCAAATATTGTGTAATTTGAGAAAACATTTTTTTTTTTTTACTGTTGTATGATTAGTATTGTACATGTAGGAGTTATTGAGTGGGTAAAATTAAGAAAAAATAGGGGAATAAAAATTTACAAATCTTTGCTGCTTACAATAAAAATATTTTCTCGAATTACAAAATATTTGAATTAATGGGGACCAAAAAAATAAAAGTGATTGAAAAGATAATGAAAATGGAGAGTTGAAGAAGAAGCGAAAGTGGAGAAAAGTAGTAGTGTTAAGGCTTAACACTTACAAAGAAAGTCATTGTTGAATCCACCATATTCAACAGATTTTTTGGGGTGTTGTTAAGTTTGTAGGGCCAAGGACTAGTGATAAGCATTTAGCATAGATAAAAGATCATTTCTATAAGCTATTATGTATCAGGGACCAAATCAATCTAAATCCATATATGAAGGACTATTTTGATCATTTTCTCACTGCATGACATATGAATGAAAATTTGAGCTGAACCAACAAATATGTAACAAGATCTAAAACGCATAAACATTAATATGAATTAATTGTAAAGTTTAATTAGAGATTAAAGTTAACCCATGAACGGAAGAGATGGTGAACAAAATCGATGCAGAAGATAAAAAAGGCATAATCATGAATATGTACTAATTATAAAGTTTAATTAGAGATAAAATTAATTAAAGAGGGAATAAACTTTTAGGCTTTTTAATATAACCAAAACCAATAGGATGGCAGAGAAAATATTGCAAAAAAAATTCTTCCAGTCGTTCTGGGGTGGCTAGGGCCATAGTACCCTTGTTAGAGCCCCCTTAGTGAAATTGAGCTAACAAGACTCAAAGGTGGGAGGTTCAAAACTGAAAACTTTTGTGTAATCATGATATTTTGTGTGGTGTTTTATTCTGTTAGGGGGCGATGTAGTGAACTAGACCTCCGTAGAAAATTCTGAAACTATGATTGAATTCGTAGCAAGCTTTTACAGTGGTGCCTCTTAATCCGAATCTCGATAAAAGCTGAACTAAGCCTCATTTCGAGTTTAATTAGAGATTAAAGTTAACCCATGAATAGAAGAGATGGTGAACAAAATCGATGCAGAAGATAAAAGGCATAATCATGAATATGTATATTATAAAGTTTAATTAGAGATAAAATTGATTAAGGAGGGAATAGACTTTTAGGCTTTTTAATATAACCAAAACCAATAGGATGACATAGAAAATATTGCAAAAAAAAGAGATTCTTCCAGTCGTTCTGGGGTGGTTAGGGCCATAGTACCCTTGTTAGAGCCCCCTTAGTGAAATTGATCTAACAAGACTCAAAGGTGGGAGGTTTAAAACTGAAAACTTCTGTGTAATCACGACATTTTGTGTGGTGTTGTATTCCGTTAGGAGGCGATCTAGTGAACTAGACCTCCGTAGAAAATTCTGAGACTATGATTGAATTTGAAGCAAGCTTTTACAGTGGTTTATGCAGCTGATTTGTGTTGTGATGTCATAAAAATGAGATTTATATTGTGAAATGAGGCTTAGTTCAGCTTTTATCGAGATTCTGGTTAAGAGGCACCACTGTAGCGGTGGGTTTTCCACTTCAACGAGACTGCCGTAGTGGTCAGAGATTTATCGTAGCGAGGGTTAACGAGAATGTCAGGACTCGCCATAACGAGGCCTTGGTCACCATAGCGAGTCCGTTGCAGCAAAGATGTGACCGCTGCAACGAATGATGTGAGGCAAAATACATGTTTTAAGTCAGTTATTTTGAGTTTCTCCCTCATAACTCTAAGAACTTATTCCAGAACTTGTCAGAGGCAATTTTTTCAAGGCTAAGGTTATTTTCTCTTCGAAGTAAGTTTTCTCCGTCAACTATTTCATCTAGTAATTCTTAAACATCCTAGAACCTAAGTGAGTGACTTTAATGATGGATTATGGGTTAGAAACCTAGGACTATGAGAATTATGGAAAAAATTCAGAGGTGGTACAGAGTGAGACTGATGAGATACAGAGGATATACAATTGTGATTCAGTATGAATCTAATTCCACGGATGTGTTGTGACTGCTTTATACTTGCAGAGTTTTGTGATGACTATTATGTCTATTTTTTGTGACCTATATGTCCGGTGTTGATTGACATTGATATGTCTGAAAATGGTTATTTACCTGACTGTTGTTGACTGCAAGGTTTTTCTGAGTTACTTGTTTATGTGTTGTTGTACATATCTACTTGTTTTGTTTGGCTTTATAATATATACTTGTTACTAATCTTTGTCGGCCTATAATGCCTACCAGTACATAGTGTTTGTACTGATGCTAGTCCTACACTTTTTGTTGAGTGCAAAATGTGAGCCAGAGTCTTCTAGCGACCTCATATCTAGCTAGTCGATTGATCAATATGAGGGTGAGCTACTCCTATCCACGTTGCTGCAGATCTTCTTTGGGACATATGTCTATTTCTTTCCAGACATTATTTATTTGATTTGTTTTACTACTATTATACGCTATTAGCTAGAGCCATTGTACAATGACTTTCGGATCTTGGGGACTCTAATGGTTAGATTTCTGCCCGTTTATCTTATTTATAGTTGAAACTCTTATTTCATATCTTTAATGCTTAAAAATGTGTTAACTAAATCTATAAGTATTTGGGTTAGTTGGAAAGTTATGGTTCACCCACCGGAGGATTAGTGTGGATGCCAATCACTATGATTTGGATTATGACAAAGTTGATATAAGAGCTCAAGGTTCGTCGATCTTATTGTACAAGTACATGTCTATTAGTCTTCCGGAAGAGTATGGAGACGTCTGTACTGCTCTTCGAGAGGCTACAGGACAGTAGAAAAACATAATTCTTTCTTTCGTGTTATTACTTGATTCTAATTAGTATTTGATGATCCAAATTGGTATCTGACTCCTTTCATTCTTTTTGCTCACAGATGGTGAGGATACGTTCAGTAGAAATGAGAGCAGAGGCTCCCAAGCCGGTCGTTGGGTTCATAGCTCACAGTAGAGGATGAGCTAGAGGAGGTGGTCAGGTCTAGAGATAAGGGGCTGACATAGCCTCGCACCTCTAAAAGGACCATGATGAAGAACCAGAGAATGCAACAGTACCAGTTCAGGAAAGTGTTGCGCCTACTCCAACTTCATCAGATATGCTAGCTCAGGTATTGACTTTGTTGAGTGGGTTGACAAGGACCGAGGCGGCACCCACAGCTCTGATAGGTCAGCAGTCCGCGATCCAACATGTTGCTACCATGGCATCGAGGACAGATGAGGTTTCTGAGACAAAGATATTTACGAAAATGGTGACCAGACTAGTGATAACTGGAGATGAACATGATATATTTTGGAGATTTACTAAGATGAAACCTTCGGTCTTTTACAGTACTAAGTATAAGGATTCATATGAGTTCATTATTGACTGTCACGAAAGTCTCAACAAGATGGGGGCAGTAGAGAGGTATGGTGTTGAGTTTGTTACTTTTCAGCTGTTGGGAGATGCTAAGTTATGGTGGCAAGCTGTTATGGGGTGTAGGCCAGCTAAGTCACCTCCGTTGTCCTAGACTCAATTTTACTTTATCTTTTTGGAGAAGTATGTTCCTCATACCTTGTGAGATAGGATACATGATGAGTTCACCAGCATTGATCAGGGTAGTTTGTTTGTTGCAATTATGAGGCCCGATTTCACTCACTATCCAGGTATTTCTTATAGTTATTGCCCACTGAGGAGGAAAGGATTAGGCTATTCATAAAGGGGTTAAATGTGGGACTTCAATTGTCAGCTCTTCAGATGGTATCTTCAGGGAAGACTTTCTAGGAGGTAGTTGAGAATGTTGAGGGGGTTAAGCAGGATAACTATGCTAAGACTGTTGAGAAGAAGGACCACAAAGGTGGTAGTTACAATGACTATTTCTCTAAGGGATAAATTTCTGTGGGTTACTCTGGATGCCCCATTCAGTCGGGTATGCAGGTTTCAGCTAGGGATACGTCAGGGGCCAGCCAGCGTTTTACAAATTATGCAGGGAGTACACAGCCCAGTCGTTCAGATTATGAGGGTTATTCTGCTTCTTAGGCTTTAGCTCAGAGGCCTACTTTATACAGGGCCTGTTATGAGTGTGGTGAGGTCGGGCATATCCAAAGATGGTTCCCCAGGTTTAGACAGAATGGTCAGATAGTTTAGCAACAGGCTCCTCAAGCTTTGGCTCTAGCATGCAGAAGAGGTGGTTTGTATGGTAGAGATTGTCCTCAACTTGGGTGGGGTAGCCACAGAGCAGGTAGAGGTGGCACCCAACCTAACCGAGGCAGTGGTCAGACTAGTAGTGGTGGTACTCTGCCCGGTAAGGGCGATATGCAGGCAACCAATTAGGCATACTTTTATGCTTTTTAGGGCAGATCTGAGGCAGAGGCATCTGATGCAATCATCACAGGTACTATTCTAGTTTGTGACTGGATGACTACAACATTATTTGATTAAGGTTCTACTTTTTCTTATGTGTCTGCATACTTTGTTGTGGGTCTGGATATGATATATGATTGATGTTCCTATCCATGTTTCCACTCCTATTAGTGATTTAGTGATTATTGATAGAGTCTACCGTTCGTGTATTATAACGTTCATGGGATAAAAACCTGGGGAGACTTAGTGATTTTAGATATGATTGACTTTGATGTCATTCTAGAGAGTTGTTGTCTCTGTATCATGTCATTTTAGACTGTTATGCTAAGACATTTACAATAGCTATGATGGGTATGTCTAAGCTTGAGTGAAAAGGTGATTGTAGTTATGTTCCTAAAAATATTATATCTTTTATTCGTGTCAAGAAGTTAGTAGAGATGAGGTGTCTAGCATTTTTAGCACACCTTCGAGGTACGAGTGCAGAGGTTCCATTCATTGATTCAGTCCCTGTAGTATGTGAATTCTTGAAAGTCTTTTCCACGGATTTACATGGCATGCCACCAGACTGTGATATTGATTTTGGTATTGACTTAGAGTCAGGGACTCATCCTATTTCTATTCTGTCATGTCATATGGCACCGAATAAATTAAGAGAGTTGAAAGTATAGTTACAGGATCTGCTTAGTAAGGGATTAATCCGTCTGAGTGCCTCCCCGTGGGGTGCTCCTGTGTTATTTGTAAAGAAGAAAGATGGGAGTAATCGAATGTACATTGATTATCTCCACCTGAACAAAGACACTACCCGGAATAAGTATCTTCTCCCCCATATATGTGACTTATTTGATCAAATTCAGGGTGCTTCGGTTTTCTCTAAGAGTGACTTGAGGTCATGACATCATCAGCTGAAGATTCAGGCTGAGGACATTCCTAAGACAACTTTTTGGATCAGGTATGCGCATTATGAGTTTTTGGTTATGTCTTTTGGGCTTACTAATGCTCCAACTGCTTTCATGAGTTTGATGAATGGTATATTTAAGCCATATATGGATTCATTTGTGATTGTTTTTATTGATGATATACTGGTGTATTCAAGAAGTAATAATTGTTGACACCCAATTTTGACCTCCCTAAACCTTTCTTGGGCTGTTATTTTACTAGTTATTCTTATTTTTAAAGCTTAATTTTCCTCACATATTGCTTTTATTTACTAAATAAATCGCGTCTTTTATCGTCGTCTTGACACTTTTTAAATTTATATGTAATTTATAAATATATAATTTATTTTTTATTATTACTATTCCATCGTAAATTTCGTATAATATTACATGTAATTGATTTTACGTACAATATATATATACGTAATTTATTTATAATTTCAAATAATATATGTAAATTATTATGTACGTAGTAATATTTATTTATTGATCTCGTTAATTATGTTATTAATTAAATGGCAACCCAATTTGTAATTCTCTTACCAATTTATTTAAATTCTAGCCTGTTTCTACCCAATTTATTTTAATCCTATCCCAAAATTGACTTCAAATCTGACCCATGTTGAGACTGAATCTCAGCCGTTGATCTAACTTGATCAACGGCCTACATCAAAACTCAACCATTTTGTTCTTTTAAACAAATACACCCTCAAACCCTCAAACTCTCATTCTCACTCCCACCAGCCGCCGCCCCCTTCTCTCTCTCTACTCTCTTCACTGCCTCCCCGGCGGTCAGCCACCAAACCCCAGCCACCACACACCGCCACTCTCCTGTTCAACCCCCAGAACCACCAATATACTCACTTCCATCGCCGCTGCTAACCATCGAAACCCCACCGCTTTGGCCGAACTCTGGTAGACGACCAAAACCCAAACGCCAACACCGCCCGCTACCTCCCTCTGCTTCTCCACCTCCGCTAGCCGCGGCGATCCAGCCGCCTCACCCCTCATCTTCTCCTCTCTTCACCACCACTAAAACCCCAAAGTCGGCACCACCACTGAACCATCGGCGGGTCAAAAACAAGCCACGGGTTTCTCAGGACGAATCCGAAGCCCTAAGGTTTCTTTGCCTCCGACGGACGGTGGAAGACTCCGACGAAGTGGAACGATGGTTCCGGCAGATCTGTTTGGGGTCTGATTTTTGTCTCATTTTTATACTCGAGCGTATCGTCTTCCACGTTTACAGGTTCTGAGATTCAAAACTCATTTATGGGGGTTTATGCAGGGTCGTTTAATTTTTTTTTCAATTCGTGTTAGGCTGTCTACGATATTATATTGAAAACCCCAATTTATGATGAACTTCCAATTCTAACCTAGTTCTGAGAATTCAATTTTGAGCTTTCTTTGTTGAGAATTTGATTTGTAAGCATGCTTATGATCCTGTTTCACGTTCTACACGCGGAAACGATTTGGTTTAGTTTATCTTTGCTTATTGTTGCCTCAATTTGTTCTACATGTGAGACACATATTATGTGCTAGTTATTGTTTGTGGAAATCAGCTTCTGCTCGTGTCTTGGGGGTTGGTGCCTAATGCTGAAACAATCTTATGTGGTCCATTTATGAACAAGAGGATGTGTTAATTTTAAATCTTTGTTATCTTTTCTTTTGAAATAGACAGGCCATGATCTTGTTGCTCGATTTACTCTGTGATTTGGAATCCTCCATGCTCAATGTTTGATTACTTTAGGTCATAATTGGCTCATTTCAAGCATGAGTTGATATTCCTTTTCCTTGTATAGGTAGAACAGTTTTGATATTGGCCTTGTATGGTGAAATTTTGTTGATTAGTTTTCTCATTTCCCTCTTTCAACTAATTGCCACAACCTCAATACTTGTCTAAATACGAATGATATGCTCCTAATTGATTCAGACTATAATTGAGGAAAGGATTTCCTTTTTGATTGCTTCTCGTAAATACTTATTTCTTCCCTTTTTATTTAATGATCATGATTTTAGTACTTGATTAATTATGGTAACTCTATCTTATTTCACTCCATTTATTGATACTCCTTCCCTTTAATTGGTTAAAAACATCTTTGAATACTTGTCTATTTTGGGGAATTTTGGTAGTCCCAAATGATTATTTTCTTTCTTGTTCTGTGCTTAATTCCGATTGCTTTTAAAATCTATTTTAATTGCCTGATCTCATGTTAACTAGTCAGCTTTACCTATTCTGTCTAAGAGAATTCTTTATGATTCTTTCCCTTAATTATTTCGGTGACAAGCATTTATGGTAGGATTGAGATTCTCCTTAGGGGGAATTGATACAATTTATTTTAATCAAGGGAAGACTTATGTGATTGAGGATTCTTTTCCTTGATTGAGCATGACTACTCTTGACTATAAAAACAGTCCCTTCTTTTCATTGTTTCTCAGACTTTAGACTTTACACTCATATTGACTACTCTCATATTGTTAAAAGGCTCTCTACTGTGAACAAAATTGTTGATTACTAAGTGTTGGATTTCGAATTTCTCTTATTGTTTACTGCAAACCGGTATGTCTCTTAATTCGCATACATAATTTATGAGTTTGATAGAAAGCATGACTATAGGAGTTTAAAGCTAATAACTTATTGCCTACTTGCTTATGTGATCCAAACTGCCACTACTTGTAGATCATGTATTAGTTATATATGTTACTGCCATGATTCTTCCTTGCTATTGTTCTGGTATATGTTGTGTGGAACAGAGAGGGCCTTAAACATATCCTAAACCTTTACATGGGCAATGCCTAGAACCCTTGACGTTCTCATGAAACTTTGCGATGTCAGGGACTAGTATTAGGAATCGTTATAGGCTCCTTTGCATTTTTTGTATATTTATCTTTAACAGGTTCTTTGCTAGCATTTGGTTGGGACCTTGAAGAGTTGCCAGGATTTGGGAGTCTCCAAGATTTAGATTTGTTTATTTTATTTCTCATTCATTTATTTGGTTTGTAATATTATTGTATAAACTTTGACGATATAATAAATAATTTAGGAGACTGCTATGGGGGAGGGGCAAACTACGTGCTAATTGTCTTATTTAAATTGAAACGTAGAAAACATGCTTATAGGATTTAAATCAATCTTTAACGTTCAAATTAATTAGTCACCATGCCTATAGGACTAAAGTCGTATAGCATGTTGAGTATAATAATATCTGCCTAGAAATCATGTCTATAGGATCGTAAACTGGTTTAGCATGTTTTATTCTTTTCTATTCGTCGATTTCTTTTTGCAAAGCTCAGATAATAATTTCAGCATGTATAAAACAGATTAAATATTTAAAGATCATGCTTTTAGTGCTTGTAATCTATTCATAATATTTATATACCATGCACATAGGTAAATCTGTTTTAACCTTTAAATTATTAGTTATCTTTCTTCTAAGTCTAAATCATGCTGGTAGAATTTGTTAGAAACCATGTCTATAGTATTAAAATCAGTTTCAGCATGTTTAAATCTGTTAAATTTAATTCAGTATATTAAAGTCCGTTTCAGCATGTTTAAATCTGTTAAATCTAATTCAGCATATTAAAGCCAGTTTCAACATGTTTAAATCTGTTAAATTTAATTCAGCATATTAAAGCCAGTTTCAGCATGTTTAAATCTGTCAAATTTAATTCAGCATATTAAAATCAGTTCCAGCATGTTTAAAATCAGTAAATTCAGGCCTGTAGACAAACCAGTTTCAGCATGTTTAAAATTAGCAAAATTTAGGTATGCATATTAAAACCACTAGATATTATGCTTATAGGACTTAATTAATTCCTGTTTGTCTTGATCATGTCATTGTTTTAATAAAATGTCAATTCTCCAAATGTTCAATCCAAGATATCATGCTCATAAGATTAACTACATAAATTGTTAATTGTGCGAGTTGTGAGGCCTATTCGAAACCATTTTGTGCTACTTGTTTTAAAGTCCATGTATGTTTTGTATGACGTTAATCCTGAGTCTCACTAAGTAGCCTTGGAATCTTATTGTCTAGACCCATATCCAAAATAGTAGTCCAATGCCTCTTGGACATTAAGTGGGACGAGTAGGCATACTAAGGGTACACTAGATTTTTCATTTATTTAGTACGCTCCTAGGAATAATAATCTTAATAACCAACTTAGGTGGGTAGATAGACGGACATGATGGAAATTGAGCCGAGCAGCATACGACAATGTCTTTGAAATTGTCTTTGGTAAATAAGCTGGGCGCTGATCCGAATAGGTTAAAATTAACCTAGGTTTAATTCTTATACTCTTACGTGTTTGGGGTAGTATTAATTAAATCACCTACTAATTAGATCTCTTTTCCTATATCTTTTTTTCGAATTCTATCTTCTCGCTTATCTGGTTTTCTTATGTGTTTATTTAGATTTTAAATATTCCACATGCTTAATTCTTGCTCACTTAGTTTCATTAATAATTAAACTGGTTTAATTTATTGACTTCTTAAAAAAAATAGAATTTATTTTTATAATGGTGAAGTTTTATTAATTCATATTGATCTTTGTTTATCACATAATTTTCCACATAAATAACGAATCCGGCAGGGACCCACATTTGTGGACCTCGAAAGGTGCCTAACACATTCCTTTCGAGGTAACTTGAACCCTTACCTGATTTCTGGTGACGTAGACCTCTAAAATTAAAATTAATCGTAGTTAGTTTAGAACGGTGCCCTAACGCGCCTTAAATTCGTTAGGTGGCGACTCTTCACTCTTTCCATCCAAAAAGATTTGTCACGTCGATGGCCCATCTTTTCGCGAGAAAAATAGGGCACGACAATAATGTAACACCCCGAGACTTAAATCAGCCAAGAAAAACTCAAAACCCAGCAAGTTGCTTCAGTGGCTGACCACCACGGGCAGCGCCACAAGCGTCGTAGCTGCGATGGGCCGTGGCTTGCACCATGGGGCACGCCCAGTGGGTCAAACCACACTCCTCCCCAGTCGACAGTGGTCACGACGGGCGTCGTAGGCACGACGGCCAGTGGGAACCCACCGCCAGAAACCTCCAGAACCTTTCCCTTCCCAGCTAAGCTTGACCGACGGGCTACGCCACGGGCGTCGCCGCTGCCACGGCTCATGGAGGTCAGCCGCCGGGACCCTCTAGTAGCCCACTCCTCAGGCTAGTTGCACGATGCCTTGGCCAATAGGCCATCGTGGGCACGATGCCCGTTGGATAGCCCGTGAAATGACCCTTTTCCTGCAGTTTCTTATTTAAGTTCCAGGGGTATTTTCATCATTACCCACCCCTTTTAACTCCTAAATGATGTTGTTTTGACTATTTCAAGTAGGATTTTCACCCTCATTAGCCTAAGTTCCTTCTCATTACTTCGTTCTTCTCCCAAAAAAGAAAAGTTCTTCTCCAAGCTCCAAGTTCAAACCTCCTAAATCTTTTCAATTCCAAGTGGTTAGCTTCAATCAAGGTATGTGGGTATTTAACAATGAGTTCATTTCACCCTTGTGTCCAAAACCCCTAATTCAAATTTTGATTTCATGATCTTCAAATTAGGGTTCTTGTCCAATTCTTATGGGTTTTGCTAAATATGATCTTCTCATGATTTGATTATGAAATTACTATTGAATTTCATGATTTTGCATGAGTTTTTACATATGAAATCTTATTTCATGAATTGAAGTCTAATCATGGAAATTTCTACATGCATGAACTTGATTTAAGCAAATTAGACTTGATAGCATGTTTTAATGGAATTCCAAGCATGTGCATGCCTAGTTCCTATGCTCTATGAAAATATATGTATTATGAAATTGAACTAGAGTCATGAAAATTTTTCATGTTATGAAGTGTTACGCAAGACAAGACACCCGATGTTCCATCAATGCTCATGAATCGATTTCTAAATCAAAATTCATGAGTAGTATGACGATCCAGGGTATGAATAAGTTATGAACAAGTTTGGCATCTAGATATGTCACATGTATATGAGCTCATGTTATATGTTTTGGGAGTAGTATTTAGCACCGAGAGACGAGGGTTCAGATAACCCAAGTCCAAAACTACGTTGCCACCGTAGGTTGTCCTCCGTTGCTTATGACAGGATCCTTATGAACATGGTTCTAACCTTGGCCAGTTAGGACAACCTTTTACAGTGTGGGTGCATGACACTGGATTTCATGTAGCTCAGCATGGTTTATGTCCGTTAATAGAAACTCCCATATGTTATTTTCAAGCTATGAAGTTATACGATTCTATACTATTAAACTTAAGTTTTATTTCATGTTTCATGTATTATACCTTGATATTTATTCATGTTACTTCTTTACATAACAAGTTCATTCTTAAGCATGTTTTAAACTATTTTTATCATGATTCATGCATCACTCACATACTCGGTGTATCCTATAGTACTGACGCATATCTTGTGCTGCATCCTTTGACGATGCAGATTCAGGTGTTCCTTTCCAGACATGTGGCTAGAGCTTCCAGGCCACTTTTCTGTCAGCTGTTGGTGAGTCCTCTTAGGTCGAGGACTAGTTATGTTCTTCATCAGTAATAGCTATTATTTCCGTACTTCGAGTTAG
Organism: Jaltomata sinuosa; assembly: GCA_003996215.1. Taxonomy (NCBI): domain Eukaryota; kingdom Viridiplantae; phylum Streptophyta; class Magnoliopsida; order Solanales; family Solanaceae; genus Jaltomata; species Jaltomata sinuosa. Next base: position 179,792 of record QJPP01001339.1, on the reverse strand, counting down.
CTAGGGTCTTGTCCTAGCAACTCTTTATGTCATGAGTAGAGGCTTTTCAGACATAGTCAGCTTTGAGTCCCTTTATGGATTTTGTATTCCTATTGACTTGATTACCCATTTATGTTATTCCAGATTATCTATTATGCTTCTGCTTATCTATATTTATGCTTGAGAATGCTATGACCAAGGGTTAGCTTGGGGCACTTGTGGTCCCAAGTCCCGTGTTACGCCCAGGGGGTAGCCTCAAGGCTTGAAAAACTTGGTATCAGAGCCTTAGGTTCAAGAGTCCTAGGATGTCTGAAAGCAGCATCGAGTAGAGTCTCCTTCATGTGTGTGAAGCGCGCCACACATATGAGAGGGAAGCTATGAGATGTCTTAAAAAGCTTCACTTCTTTCATGATCATATCGTGCAATAAAGCTTAACTCTAATGTTCCTCTAATCCTTACCTTGTACGTTTCAGATCATGCCTCGATGTGCTATGCTTCACTGAGCCGCTCAAAATGCCGTTTCTCCAGTTTTGGCCTCCGAGGTCACGAATGAGGATTTTAGGAACGCCATCCATTTTCTAGCCCAGACCTTGGCCACTTAGGAAAATCAATAGGCTCATGCCCCCGTCCATCCTCAAGGTGGGGTAGCCACCCGAGTTCGTGATTTTGTCCGTATGAACCCACCGGAGTTTTGGGGTTCGAAAGTGAATAAGGATCTGTTAAATTTTATTGCTTAAGTGAAGAAAATCTTTGGGGTGATGCAAGTAGTTGGGGTTGGTTGTGTTGAGTTGGCATCCTATCAACTCAAGGATGTGGCTCATATCTGGTTCACGCAACGGAAGAAAGCGAGAGCTAGGGACAAGGTCCCTATGACTTGGGAGTGTTTCGAGCGAGCCTTTCTTGACCGGTTCTTTCCCCGAGAGTTGAGGCAAGCAAAGACTGAGGAGTTTGTGAACTTGAGACATGGATCTATGACTGTTCAGGAGTATAATTTGAAGTTCACTCAGTTATCTAGGTATGCCCCTCTATAGTAGCGGACCCGCATGATCAGATGAGCAAGTTTATCTATGGGGTTTCAGATTTGGTGAAAAATGAGTGTAGGTCTGCTATGTTGTTGAGTGCTATGAATATTTCCAGACTCATGACCCATGCTCACCAGATTGAGGGAGACAGGCTTAGGGAGATGGCTAGGGAGAACAAGAGGGCTAGGTCCGAGGGTTCAGGTTTTAGTCATCAGAGGTCTGGTGGCGGACATAGCTCCTCATTCCAGAAGAAGTCATCAGGACCCGTTCATTCTTCTGCTAGTGCTCCTACCCAGGCCTAGAGGCCTCGTCATGATCAACTGGTAGAGGATCTAGTTCCTATTCACAGTCTCAGGAGAGTGTTGCTAAGGGATTTTTCCACCCTATTTGCAGCAAGTGTGGAAAGACTCACCCGGGAGAGTGTCGTTTGGGCATAGGTGCATGCTTTGGGTGTGAACAGGTTGGACACATGATTAGAGACTACCCTTCATCTAAGAAGGGGCGGGGATGTAGTAGGGCTCAGTCTGCTCCAGCAGCCCCAGGAGGTCGACCAGCCCAGCAGGGAACAACTTTTAGTTCTGGTGGTCAGCACCAGAACCGCCTTTATGCTATGTCCTCTCGTCAGGACTGGGAGGGTTCCCCAGATGTTTTTACTGGTATGTTGAAAGTCTTCTCTTTTGATGTGTATGCTTTGTTGGACCCCGGTGCCTCCTTATCTTTTGTGACCCCTTATATAGCATGCAAATTTGAAGTATGTCTTGAATTGCTTATAGAACCCTTTTTTGTTTCTACTCCTGTTGGTGAGTCAGTCTTAGCCAAAGGAATCTACCAAAATTGCTCTATCTCAGTCCTTCATAGAGTCACTTCAGTGGATTTAGTAGAGTTGGAGATGACATATTTTGATGTTATTCTTGGTATGGATTGGCTACATGCTTGTTATGCTTCTGTTGATTGTCGTACACGGGTTGTCAGTTTCAAGTTTCCAAATAAACCCGTCTTAGAATGGAAAGGTAGTCCCCCATCCTCAAAAGGTCATTTCATATCTTATCTTAAGGCTAGGAAGATGATTTCAAAGGGGTATATTTATCATATAGTTCAGGTTATGGATACGGAGTCCGAAACTCCATCCCTTCAATCTATTCCCATTGTGAATGAATTCTCAGAAGTGTTCCCCGAGAATTTACCTGGAGTCCCTCCTGAACGGGAAATCGACTTTGGGATAGATCTTCTTCCAGATACAAATCCTATCTCTATCCCTACCTATAGAATGGCCCCTGCAGAACTTAAAGAGTTGAAGGATCAGTTGAAGGATCTTCTTGATAAGGGTTTCATCAGGCCTAGAATTGCTCCATGGTGTGCTCCAGTCTTATTCGTGCGAAAGAAAGATGGTTACCTCAGAATGTGTATTGACTACCATCAATTGAACAAAGTCACAATCAAGAATAAGTATCCCATTCATATGATTGATGACTTGTTTGATCAGCTTCAGGGTGCTAGTTTCTTCTCCAAGATTGACCTTAGATCCGGTTATCATCAGCTTCGTGTTAGAGAGTGTGACATTTCGAAGACAGCCTTCAGGACTCGGTATGGTCATTATGAATTTGTTAGTATATCTTTTGGTCTAACGAATGCTCCTGCAGCTTTTATGGATTTGATGAACCGCGTGTTCAAGCAGTACCTGGATATGTTTGTAATTATTTTCATCGATGATATTCTTATCTACACTCAGAGTGAGGAGGAGCATGCAGACTATTTGAGAGTTGTGTTACAAACTCTCAAGGACCGACAGTTATTTGCTAAGTTTAGAAAGCGTGAGTTTTGGATGCAGTCCGTGGCTTTTCTGGGTCATATTGTGACTAAGGATGGTATTCGAGTTGATTCTCAAAAGATAGAGGCAGTAAAGAACTGGACTAGACCCACTTCCCCGTCTGATATTAGAAGCTTTTAGGGTTTGGATGGTTACTATCGGAGGTTTGTGGAAGGATTTTCTTCCATTGCTACCCCTTTAACCCGATTGACTCAGAAGAAGGTAAAATTTCAGTGGTCTAATTTGTGTGAGAAAAACTTTCAAGAATTGAAAACTAGATTGACCATATCTCTAGTGTTAGCTCTACCAGAGGGCCTAGATGATTTTGTTGTGTATTGTTATGCTTCTAGGATTGGTTTGGATTGTGTTTTGATGCAGCGTGGTAAGTTGATTGTGTATGCCTCTAGACAGCTTAAGACTCATGAGAAGAACTACCCTACTCATGATCTTGAGTTAGCAGCTGTGGTCTTTGCTTTGAAGGTTTGGAGACACTATTTGTATGGGGTGCATGTGGATGTATTCACCAATCATAAGAGTCTTCAGTATGTGTTCACTCAGAAGGAATTAAATTTGCGACAAAGGAGATGGCTTGAGCTCTTTAAGGACTATGACATGAGTGTGCTTTACCATCCTGGTAAGGCCAATGTTGTGGCGGATGCACTTAGTAGATTATCGATGGGTAGTGTGTCTTCAGTCGAAGAAGGAAAGAAGGAACTGGTTAAGGAGGTTCATAGGCTAGCTCGATTGGGAGTTCGCCTTATGGACTCGACAAAAGGTGGTGTTATTGTTCAGAATGGTTCTGAATCATCCTTGGTAGCAGAAGTGAAGGCAAAGCAAGACAGTGATCCCATTTTACTTCAGCTTAAGGGTGTAGTCCATCAGCAAAGGGTTGAGGTTTTCTCCCAAGAGGGAGATAGTGTACTTCATTATCACGGTCGACTATGTGTGCCAGATGTAGATGGGTTGCGCCAGCAGATTTTGATTGAGGCTTATAGTTCCAGATATTCCATCCACCCTGGTGCCACCAACATGTACCGTGATCTACGGAAAGTCTATTGGTGGAATGGTATGAAGAGGGACATAACCGATTTTGTGGCTAAGTGTCCCAACTGTCAGCAAGTGAAGGTAGAGCACCATCGATCGGGTGACATGATTCAGGATATTAACCTTTCCACTTGGAAATGGGAAGCGATCAATATGGACTTCATTACAGGTTTGCCTCGTACTCGAAGGCAACATGATTCAATTTGGGTAATTATCGATCGGATGACTAAATCATCCCATTTCTTGGCTGTTAAGACTATGGATTCGACAGACGATTATGCCAGAATCTACATCCGGGAGATAGTTTTTTTGCATGGTGTTCCTTTGTCTATCATTTCAGATAGGGGTACTCGGTTTACTTCTCAGTTTTGAAGATCATTTCAGAGAGGTCTTGGAACTCAGGTTAAGCTTAGTACAACTTTTCACCCTCAGACAGACGGCCAGGCAGAGCGTACTATTCAGACTTTGGAAGATATGTTGAGAGCTGTGTGATTGGTTTCAAAGGTAATTGGGATGATCACTTACCTTTTTATCGAGTTTGCCTACAACAACAGCTTTCACTCTAGCATCCAGATGGCTCATTATGAGGCACTTTATGGCCGGAGATGTAGATCTCCCATTGGTTGGTTTAAGGTAGGTGAGGAAGCCTTGATCGGACCAGATTCGGTTCATGAGACTATGGAGAAGGTGCAGCTTATAAGGGAAAGGTTGAAGACCGCTCAGAGTCGACATAAATCTTATGCTGATGTGAAAAAGAGGGAGTTAGAATTTAAAGTTGATGATTGGGTCTTTCTGAAGGTATCACCCATGAAGGGTGTGATGAGATTTGGCAAGAATGGGAAGCTCAATCCCCGTTTTGTAGGTCCCCATTGGAATTTGAGGAGAGTTGGTAGCGTTGCCTATGAGTTAGATTTGCCAACAGAGTTAGAAGTGGTTCATCCAGTTTTCCATGTTTCCTTGTTGAAGAAATGTGTTGGTGATCCAGCCTTGATTATTCCTTTGGAGGATGTGGGTATGAAGGATAGTCTCACTTATGAGGAGGTTCCCGTGGAGATCCTTGATTGTCAGATTCGGAGGTTGAGGAACAAAGAATTCACTTCGGTGAAAGTTCTTTGGAGAAATCAGTTTGTTAAGGGAGCTACTTGGAAAGTGGAAGAGGCCATGAAGGCCAAATATCCCCATCTCTTTTCTACCGATTCAGTTCCAGCTTGAGGTACTAGTTCCCTCCTTAGTATGTCCCACCGATTATTTTCCATCAGTTTCCCTCATGACCCTAGCATGCATCTATGTTTTCCGAAGTTAGTTTTATCAGGTTTTCAAGTTAAAAAGTTCAGTTTTCATGTTCACTCCTTAGTTCTCATGTTTTGATGTTTGGTTGGGATGTTTCCCTTCAGTTTTCCTTTTTTAGTCATCATTCAAGGACGAATGATCCCAAAGGGGAGATATTGTAACACCCGAGACTTAAACCGGCCAAGAAAAACTCAGAACCCAGCAAGTTGCTTCAGTGGCTGACCACCACGGGCATCATAGCTGCGACAGGCCATGGATTGCACCGTGGGGCATACCCAGTGGGTCAAACCACACTCCTCCCCAGTCGATGGTGGTCACGACGGGTGTCGTAGGCTCGACAGCCCATGGGAACCCACCGTCAGAAACCTCCAGAACCCCTTCCTTCCCAGCTAAGCTTGACCGACGGGCTACACCACGGGCGTCGCCGCTGCCAAGGCCTATGGGGGTCAGCCTTCGGGACCCTCCAGCATTCCACTCCTCAGGCAAGTTGCACGACGCCTTGGCCGATGGGCCATTGTGGGCACGACGCCCGTCGAGTAGTTCGTGAAATGGCCCTTTTCCTGCAGTTTCTTATTTAAGTCCCAGAGGCATTTTAGTCATTATCCACCCCTTTTAACTCCTAAATGATGTCATTTTGACTATTTCAAGTAGGGTTTTCACCCTCATTAGCCTAAGTTCCTTCTCATTACTTCATTCTTCTCCCAAAAAGGAAAAGTTCTTCTCCAAGCTCCAAGTTCAAGCCTCCTAAATCTTTTCAATTCCAAGTGAGTTAGCTTCAATCAAGGTATGTGGGTATTTAACAATGGGTTTCTTTCACTCTTGTGTCCAAAACCCATATTCAAATTTTGATTTCATGATCTTCAAATTAGGGTTCTTGTCCAATTCTTATGAGCTTTGCTAAATATGATCTTCTCATGATTTGATTATAAAATTACTATTGAATTGCATGATTTTGCATGGGTTTTTACATATGAACTCTTATTTCATGAATTGAAGTCTACTCATGGAAATTTCTACATGCATGAACTTGATTTAAGCAAATTGGACTTGATAGCTTATTTTAATGGATTTCCAAGCATGTGCATGCCTAGTTCCTATGTTCTATGAAAATATATTTATTATGAAATTGAACTAGAGTCATGAATTTTTTCATGTTATGAAGTGTTACGCAAGACAAGACACCCGATGTTCCATCAATGCTCATCAATCAATTTCTAAATCAAAATTCATGAGTAGTATGACGATCCGGGGTATGAACAAGTTATGAACAAGTTTGGCATCTAGATATGTCACATGTATATAAGCTCATGTTATATGTTTTGGGAGTAGTATTTAGCATCGAGAGACGAGGGTTCAGATAACTCAAGTCCAAAACTATGTTGCCACCGTAGGTTGTCCTCCGTTGCTTATGACAGGATCCTTATGAACATGGTTCTAACCTTGGCCGGTTAGGACAATATTTTTCAGTATGGGTGCATGACACTGGACTCCATGTAGCTCAGCATGATTTATGTCGGTTAAGAGAAACTCCCACATGTTATTTTCAAGCTATGAAGTTATATGATTCTATACTATGAAACTTAATCTTTATTTCATGTTTCATGTCTTATACCTTGATATTTATTCATGTTCCTTCTTTACATAACAAGTTCATTCTTAAGCATATTTTAAACTGTTTTTATCATGATTCATGCATCACTCACATACTCGATGCATCCTATTGTACTGACGCATATCTTGCGCTGCATCCTTTGACGATGCAGATTCAGGTGTTCTTTTCCAGACATGTGGCTAGAGCTTCCAGGCCATTTTTCTGTCAGCTGTTGGTGAGTTCTCTTAGGTTAAGGACCAGTTATATTCTTAGTCAGTGATAGCTATTTATTTCCGTACTTTGAGTTAGCTAGGGTCTTGTCCTAACAACTCTTTATGTCACGAGTAGATGCTTTTCATACATAGTCATCTTTGAGTCCCTTTCTGGATTTTGTATTCCAATTGACTTGATTACCCATTTATGTTATTCCAGATTCTATATTATGCTTTCTCTTATCTATGTTTATGCTTGAGAATGTTATGACCAAGGGTTAGCTTGGGGCACTTGTGGTCCCAAGTCCCGTGTTATGCCCAGGGGTAGCCTCGGGGAGTGACAAATAAGGAGCATGAGAATTATTTTAGAATTTTTTGGGATTGTTGAAAGAAAAACAATTATATGCTAAGTTCTCTAAATGTGAGTTTTGGTTGACATCTGTGTCCTTCCTAGGCATGTGGTTTCAAAGGAAGGGATTATGGTTGATCCACAGAAGGTGGAGGCAGTTAAGAGTTGGGATAGGCCCACTTTAGTGACAGATATTCATTTCTTTGTGGGGCTAGCTAGCTACTATCGCGGATTTATGAAAGAGTTTGCTTCTATTGCTTTTCACTTGACCTGTTTGACTCAGAAGGATGTGCCATCTCAATGGTCAGATGAGTGTAAGGAGAGATTTCAAAAGCTTAAGACCCTATTGACTACGGCTCTCATCCTAGCATTGTCTATAAGGGTAAGGATTTCATAATTTATTATGATGCTTCACGTTCTGGTTTGGGTGTTATTTTGGTGCAGGACAAAAAGGTTATTGCATATGCTTCGAGACAGCTAAAGGTGCATGAAAATAACTATCCTATGCATGACTTTGAGTTGGTAGCATTGGTGTTTGCTCTAAAGATTTGGAGGCACTATATCTATGGTATCCGTTGTGAGGTACTTAATGATCCCGCAGTTTACAACATGTGTTTACTCAGAGAGATCTTAACTTAAGGCAGCGGAGATGAATGAAGCTGCTCAAGAATTATGATGTTACCATTTTATACCATCTAAGTAAGGCTAATATAGTGGCTGATGCACTGAGTAGAAAATTTGAGAGTATGGGTAGCCTAGCTTGTTTAGAGGCTACGAAGCGTCTGTTGTATAAAGAGGTTCAAACTCTAGCTAATAGTTTATGAGACTTGAGGTGTCCGAATCTGGTAGAGTATTGGCCTGTGTAGAGGCAACATCATCATTTCTAGAGCATATTAAGGCCAGACAGTTTAAGGATGCCAAGTTGAGCAAGATCCATGATAAGGTCTTGGAATGAGAGGCCAAGGAGGTTGTGATCAATGATTAGGGTATCTTAAGGATCAAGGGGCGGGTATGTATTTCCTGTGTTGGTTATCCAATTAAGACTATCCTATCAGAGGCTCATAGTTTGAGATATTCTATACATCTGGTGCCACCAAGATATACTGTGATTTGAGATCACACTATTGGTGGGGTAGATTGAAGTGTGATATTATAGAGTTTGTTTCTCAGTGTCTAAATTATCAGCATGTAAAGTATGAGCATCAGAGACCCAGAGAAACGCTTTAGAGGATGCACATTCCTTAATGGAAGTGGACAAGGATATCAATGGATTTTGTGATTGGTCTTCCAAAGACCTTGGGTAAGTTTGACTTCATATGCGTTATTGTCGACAGGTTAGCTAAGTTTGTGCATTTTATACCAGTTTAGGTGACTTAAAATGTAGAGAAATTGGCCAAGTTGTACATTCGAGAGGTCATTCGATTGCATGGAGTCCAATTTCTATTATCTCGAATAGAGGTATGCAGTTTACCTTTCATTTTTGGAGGACTTTAAAGGCTTAGTACAATGTTTCACCCTTAGACTAATGGACAGTCTGAACGATTCAAATTTGGGAGGGTATGCTCTGCGCTTGTGTGATAGATTTTGGTAGTTATTGAGACCATTTTTTGTCATTGGCAGAGTTTGCTTATAATAGTAGTTATCACTCAAGCATTGATATGACTCCATTTGAGGCTCTATATGGAATAAGATGCAGATCTCCTATTAGTTGATTTTATGCCTTTGAGGTGAGACCATGGGCCACTGATTTTGAGAGAGTTGTTAGAGAAGGTCAACATAATTCAAGCTAAGCTCTTGGCATCCCAGAATAAGCAGAAGGAGTATGCGGATCAAAAGGTCCGGGATATGGAATTTATGGTAGGAAAGAAGTCTTGCTCAAGGTCTTACCCATGAAGGGTGTGATGAGGTTGGAGAAGCGGGGTAAGCTCAGCCCGAGGTACATTGGTCCATTTGAGATTCTTAGACGTGTGGGAAAAGTAGTCTATGAATTAGATTTTTCTCTACGTTTGTCGAGAGTTCACCCAGTGTTTCATGTTCCTATGTTGAAAAAGTATCATAGTGATGGTAATTACATTATTCGCTGGGATTCGGTCTTGTTTGATGAGAATTCATCTTATGAAGAGGAGCCGGTGGTTGTCTTAGATAGAGAGGTATGTAAGTTGAGATCCAAAAATATTGCGTCTGTGAAGGTCTAGTGGAAGAATCGTCCTATGGAGGAGTCCACTTGGGAGACGAATCAGACATGTGTAGCAAGTATCCCCAGTTTTTTGCTGAGTTAGGTAATTCTTCCCTTGTTTCCATTCTTGTTTCTTCAAGGACGAATGATTGTTTAATTGGTATCTGATGTAATGACTCGTTCAGTCATTATGGAGTGGTTAGGACCATAGTACCCTTGTTAGAGTCCCCTTAGTGAAATTGAGCTAACAAGACTCAAAGGTGGATAGGTTTAAAACTGAAAACTTTTGTGTAATCATAATGTTTTGTGTGGTGTTGTGATGTGTTGTGTTCTGTTAGGGGGTGACCTAGTGAACTAGACCTCCGTAGAAAATTCTGAGACTATGAGTGAGTTCATAGTAAGCTTTTACAGTAGTTTAAATAGCTGGTTTACATCGTGATATCTTAAAATTAGAATGTGTGTTGTGAAATGAAACTTAGTTCAACTTTTACTAAGATTATGGTAAAGAGGCATCGCTTCAGCGGTGAATTTTCTGCTGCAGCGAGACCACTGTAATGGTCGGAGATTCACCATACCGAGGGTTAGCGAGAATGTCAGGACTCGCCATCGCAAGGTCTTGATCGCCATAGCGAGTCCACTGCAATAAAGATGTGACCGATGCAACGAATGATGCAAGACAGAGTACACGTTTTAAGTTAGTTATTTTGATTTTATCTTTCATAACTAAGAACTAGTTCTAGAACTTGTAAGAGGTGATTTTACCAAGACTAGGGCTATTTTTTCTTCGAGGTAAGTTTTCTTCGTCAACTATACCATCTAGTAATCCTTAAACACCCTAGAATCAAAGTAGGTGACTTTAAAGGTGGATAATGGGTTAGGACCCTAAAACTATGAAAATCATGGGAAAAACTTATGGGTGAATGTAATTATCCTTTATTTTATTTCTAAGTTGTTAATTTATACTTCTTAGGATGGAATTGATATTCTAATACACGAATTATGATGTTTTAGGGACCTAGAGTCCGACAAAAATGGAACCTTTAGCATAAAAGTTGCTTTAAGGGGGTTAATGGAGTAAAAACTCCATGTATTTGGATAATGTGACCATTGGGAAACTAGACTATTATGTATTAACCATTGGGTGATATTTTAGACCTTGAAAAGGGGTAGAATTAAGTGTGTTTGAATTTCTAAAGCTATTATTTGAAGAGTAGATGATTAAATACTCTTGCATTTGTTTATTCTAGACTTTGAGCGTTCTGAGGCAGTGAGGTAACAGAAGGCTCATGTGAAATAGCTTGCTTGTACAAGTTCTTCGATTGAGGTAGGTTATGGTTTATTTGGAGTTAGATTTTGATTAGTTGTTTTTATGTGTTTGAGTTGATAAAGCATCATGCTTGATTGGTCTTCGGACATAAACTGTGATTGATAATTGTTAGCTTGGTAATGCTTGTATGAATAAGCTCTAAATTGTTGAAGGTTGTCTTAAAATGGCTTGTGATTATTATTGTGTACTTGTTGTTTTTATCCTGTGAGATAACTGAACAGAGAAAATACAGAGATATATTTAGAGAAAAAGGAATATATATATATATTATTCTGATGATGAGTGGGTCGAGTCCGATGTGAGCTTACGGACGAGCGGTTATGTGATGGATCGGATAGCACGCCGGTACAGTACATGGACACTTAGGGTACTCTGCAGGTCATGACTAGTTGGGCAAGATTTAAGTCCCTTTAGCATGTGAGTTCAGATGAGTGACAAATATGTTTCAGAGGTGGTACAGAGTGAGACTGATGAGATACAGAGGCTATACAACTGTGATTCAGTATGGATATAATTCCATGGTTGTTTTGCGACTACTTTATACTTGCAGAGTTTTGTGATGACTATTATGTCTGTTTTTGGTGACTTATATGCACGGTGTTGATTGACATCGATATGTCTGAAAATGGTTATTTACCTGATTGTTGTTGACTATACGGTTTTTCTGAGTTACTTGTTTATGTATTGTTGTACCTGTCTACTTGTTTTGTTTGTCTTTATAATATATGCTTATTACTAATCTGAGTCGGCCTATGATGCCTACCAGTACATAGTGTTTGTACTGATGCTACTCCTGCATTTTTCTTTGAGTGCAGACTATGAGTCAGAGTCTTCTACGCGACCTCGTATTTAGCACAACCGGTTGACCGATCGGAGGGTGAGCTACTCCTTTCCAGGTTGCCGCAAATCTTCTTTGGGACAAATGTCTATTTCTTTCCATACATTGTTTATTTGATTTGTTTTGCAACTCTTAGACGTTATTAGCTAGAGTCCTTGTACGGTGACTTTCGATTCTTGGGGATTGTAATAGTTAGATTTCTGCATGTTTATCTTATTTATTAGTTGAAACTCTTATTTCATATCTTGAACGCTTAAAAATGTGTTAACTGAATCTATAAGTATTTGTGTTAGTTGGTAAATTATGGTTTGCCCACTGGAAGGTTAGTGTGAGTGTCAATCACGGTGATTTGAATCGTGACGCATGACTGTTCAATGTTATCACATACTTGTAACGGGAAGAAAAGCCATCCCCATTGTAGATGTGAGGTTCGTAATCTGTTGGAAAGAAATTAGTGGAATGGAGATGAATGCTGTCGTCTGAGGCTTGAGGTTAATACATCAAATTAGATAAAGAATAATTTGCTCTGGTTTGACAAATGTTCCCTTTGTACTGCTATTTCTTTTTCCTCAAAACAGGCAAGTTAGATCGAGTATCTATTTTATGTTGTGTTCATTGCATTCTCTAACCCTGGTGTTTGCATAGACATTCACATAAGTTTTGGAGATATGTCAAGTCTTTCTCCATTTTGTGGTTCTAGACTTATAGTACCACAAAGGAATCACACTCCTTTTGAGTACTGGTAAACACACACTAGTTTTCAATCAAGTGCGTACACACACACTCACTAGTTTTCAATCAAGTGTATTGTACGTGTATATCTGGTTAACGTGTCATACTTTTTAAACAGCAACACAAATATAATACACAGAGAACATATCCTAAACCCAAAGGTTACAAAGGTCAGATCTATTTGATGTGCAATGTGCTAGTTGCCTGAAATATCTCATTCTCTTCATGTATGAACATGATACAATTTGCCGATGAACAAACTTCTTCTACATTTATCTCTAGGGAAAGAATTAAGGAATATGGTGCCCATCCCCGTCCCCCGGGCCATCCCATCCCATATAACAGCCTTACAGTTGTACCTATACAGTGTCTTCAAAACAAATTTTCAGCAATATCTTTCCACACAATCTCTGAATATCAAATCATCAAGGAAAATGTTTTTTCATATCAATGCAAAAGAGAGTTCACAAGCCTTCAGACCAAAAGCAGAACAAAGCATATTTTCCTTCAACAACTGGATTGAATCTCTTAACATTCCAAGGAAGTATTCCCCTATTTCTCATTGTGTAATAGAAACAAAAAAAAAAGAAAGAGATAGGAATAAATGATTGTACACTATCGCCCGGAGGATTGCCAAGACTGATGAGAATTCAAATCCATTTGTATGACTGGAAGTCGTCTTCGCTCTTCAAAGAATTGAATGTATCCCTGTGAAATTGAACTAGCTTTCATCAACTCCGACAGTTGCAGCTGGGGATTTCTGTGTGACTGAAGAGGGTACCCTTTTACCAGGTCCTGATGAAACCTTAACCATTGCTGGCCTTAGAAGGCGGTCTCCAAGTAAAAACCCACGACGAAATTCTTCAATTACAATTCCCTCACTAAATTCCTGAGATTCCTCACGAGCAACAGCCTCATGTAGCTGTATCAAGAAAATAAGCCCATGCCAAAGATTAGTAATAGCTAGACCTGCATTGGATAAGACTGTATGTAGCATGAACACTACCAGCAAGCTCACACCCACCACCCGAACAAATAAAAAAAATAAAACAATCCCAAGTCAATGAATGAGTCAAAACATATAGGTAGAGGGAGCATTGCATGAGGAAGATGTCACAGTACAGGTTACACTCAGAAGAGAATGCATAGTCACTGCAGCCAAATCTGCATTTGAACACATAATATATTATCTATACATTGCTTTCACTGTCACCATCAACACGTGTTCAATTAGCTCGTCATCAAATATTTTCTCATTGCGGCAAAAACCATACGATGCAACACATTATATTGCTAGAGTTGCTTTCATCCTTTCACTGTCACTGTCAACCAGTGTTCAATTAGCTCATCATCAAATATTTTCTGACTGCACAAAAGTCAGACGATGCAATTAGAACCTAATAAAAACATATTAGGTTTAGGTCTTTTCTAACTGAACATAAACAACTGCTCCGCCTTACTCATATCTGTGAGCAGATGACAGAGGGAAAGGTTTCTCTTTATAAATAGTAAAGAAAGAAAAATAATACGTGATGGAGAAAACAAATTGCAGTTAAAGTAAGAATCTGAATAACGTCAGATCCTTCTTGAGTACTTCAACGAAGGTTGGTTCTTAACTCAAAATCTAAAGCAAAATCACTCAATAGTTTTCTTTCTTCCTCTTTTCCTCTCCCTCTCTATTTTCCCATTTCTTTCTTTTTCTAATTTTGTTTTCCCAATTTCAGTAAACTTGATGAAAAGAAAAAGTCTTAGACATGTTCAACTTTGAAAAGGCAGCTTAGCAAACACTCAAAAGAACTATGAAAAGCAAGATGGAAATCGTCGATGTGAAAGAATGGTAAACCACAAATGATCGTATCTCTCTTCAGTGCATCTAGAAAAACATAGTTAAATACTTTATTGAAATAAATATTACATAACAAATTGTCTTTTTGATTTGACCAGCAGTTGAATGTAATGTACAAAAGTTTAACGCGCAAATTTTGCTACTGTCATTAGATAAAACTAGCTCCAGTTACTCCACAAAACATAAGCTAATAGTTTGTTGAATGCTATTCGAAGTTTCTTGGTTAACATTCAGATTTTCCTTTACACTTACAATATTCTTTAAAAAGATGCAGGTCTTATGCTAATAAAACTCTTTTACTTTTTCAACTTCTCTTTTTTGGTTTCCACAATAGAAGGTAACACTGTACACGCTTTCATACTAGATAAAAGTGCAAGTTCAATAAAAAAGTTAGTTATCTCTATTTTTTAACTTACCATTTAAGTTCAACAAATTTTGGCATCTGTCACAATACCTGTGTATGTGAGATTTGAATGCATATGCTATGCTAGTGTAAAGCTTTGTAGTTTGTACAAGGAGAAAAAACAACACTATTTTATGACTCAAGGTATTTCTCAATCCTTTGAACTTCATATCTTCGTCTTGATTCCCAACGTTACAAAGCCTCTTTTCTCTTAAAATTTCGAAATTTCACAGCAATATTTACTTTGAATTTAATCCATCTTATTTCCTTTTTGAAGGTTAGAAGCACCTAAAAGGTACATCTTTAAAATGCCAAGACTCTAATGGTAACAAATCGCAATCCTCATACAATCTTTATCAAACATGTCATAAGCCTTTAACATTCAAAACATAAGACATCTATTAGGGGGTTATTCAAACATGCCAAGTTAACATTTTTCTTTCGAATTGATGGAAAGAAGTGAAATAGCCGACCTTCTGATAATTCTTTTTTAACGATGACAACTTTCTGATGATTTATACCTAATAAAAGTATAAAACCTTTTCTATATAACAGTATTATTCAATCTCTCATAAGGCAAAAGGTATTCCTGCATTAATTATCATGTAGTTGCATCAATGATCATGAGACCAAATCTGAATGCAAAGCCCCATGACAATTTTCAGCATCAAAGTTGGGGAATGCAGCCTTTACCCTCCTTCAAGTTAAATTGAGAGGTCTTTATAGCGGCAGTCTTTCTATGTTATTTGTTCTTATTTCAATTTAATCATTAACTAGGTTCTAGATTTAGAAGGCAACATTAAGGCTTCTCTACCCATGCCCTGTTTTACATTTACTTTAGTTTGAACTAGTTAGACACTTTTTCTATTTTTTTGTTGTTAAACATGGTTAGTAAGGATTCATACAGTCGACTGCAACTTCTCTGAAGCTGAGGCGTAGTAGCAGTTGTTTGAGGAATTATCTGAATCATAGTTTATGAATTTGCTATGTGATACATAGACCTCCAGATGCACCAGTCTGTTATGATGATTAAAGATACTAAAAGAGCACATGGTAAAATCATATGATAAAGTTTTGTTAATGCAGCTTAAGCTAAAAAAAAGAACACGACGGAAACAAAGAATCAGCATGTACCAAGTAGTTGGGATTGAACTAGTTGACCTTGTAAGCTGAAGTGTGAGATTTGGTGAATTCCTAAGTCCTAATATGCTTTAAAAAGAAAATTATTTAGTATTGGAATGAAAGGTGCTTGATAGAGAAATGGATGTAGAAGATTTATATGGGTGATCTCAACCAATTTGGGATTGAAGTTGATTGATATAGTTTTTAAAGTATAACTTATGAAATTAATGGAGTATCCTTGCACGTGCAAAGATGTGACCTAGAAGCCAATGAGTGAGTACAAATCTTGGTGACCTGGGTTCAAATCCCAATAGATACAAAACACACTAAGTTATTTCATCCATCTGCCTAAGCCTTGATAGACATAGTTACTCGGTACTTGTGCAGAAGGGATATAACGTACTCTATGGAATAATCAAGGTGCATGCAAGTTGTTGAATACCATCATATAAAAATAAGGACTATCCTTTATATGTTATCTTTGAAGATTCAAAATTTATATTTTGAGATGTTGATTATACACACACATGCGCTTGCAGACTTATGTATGTATGCACATATATCTTTAAAGTATATGCAAGTATGCAACAATTACGCCTCAGTTCCAAACAAGTTGGACTCAGCTACATGGATCCCCGTTTTTTCATTTAAGTCTTATCATATCATCATCATACTAAATAAAATAAGTGAAAAATATATATATCGATTCGAAAATAATACTTATATTAATACTAGAAGTTCTCTATTAAGTCTAAAACTATCCTCATATCATGTTTATATGCATATAACTAAATTCACATATTCATATTGTGTGCCACTGTTTTCGGAAACATTTGTACATATCCATGCTACTTAGGCTAAATGTAGCCATAAATTACACATCCATTTTCCACTTAATCGTAATTTATTCAATTTCACTGCGTTAACATATTCTTTTATAATTTTGATGGAGCCAATTATTCTAGTCAGACTGAGTTTTGAACCTCGGAGGAAAGTAGAAACATAGGTAGTAATGACTCATAGGCGGCAGTAGGGTGACACAGTTTGTAGGGAAACACAGTTTGGCCAAATGAGTGATATGGGTTTTAACATTTAAGACATAAACAAAATAGGACAGTGTATTTGACATGTGGTGCTGGCCATGACATACTAGAGTACAACATGGATCCACACCTGTATATTTGCTGGTTGTGCTTCCCTAGAATGTAATGACAGCAAAAGTAAAGAGACCGGCTGCTTCCCCACAAAAGGGGAGAAAAAATGATTTCGTAAAGAGGGAGAAAAGGGCAAAAGGCATAGCAGAGAACCAGTAATTTCTTACCGCAGGATCAAATGGCTTGCCCACAGTTGGAACAACAGCGACGCGCAAGCTCCTCATTATCTCCACGAATTGTTTGTATATTCCCTGGTAACTTGCATCAATTTTCTTTTCCATCTCAGTTTCTAGTTTGATCTGTCGCTTAGCTCTCTCAAAGTTATCAACCATGGGCAAGAGGCTCTCAATTATTTCCCCTTGAGCATTGGTCCTAATTCTTAATTTCTCATTCTCAGATCTTTTCCTATAATTATCAAAATCTGCTTGCAAACGGATATATTTTTCCTTTCCAGAACTGATATCTGCTGATAGAGCAGACACTTTTTGAGCCAAGTCATTTCTCTCCTTTTCTACTGAGGATATGATCACCTCAATTTCAGATATAGCCTTTACATCTCCAACTAGGATGGCCTCCTTGTAAACTTGCATGAGGGACTTCAATCTAGATGAATATATCTCATCTGCTACATCTTTTGACATTTCCGGTTCACTGAGGCTATCCTCATCATCACTTGCCTACAATAAATTATTTTGTGTCATCATCAGTTTCACTGCAGTAATATTACGAAAAGCAAAATCCTTTGATGACGAAATATGAGAATCATTGAGTTGGATTAGGTAACTAAAGGGATATCAACCAAGGAAAAGAACATAATTAAAAAATATGAATAGAGCTATATTGAATGCATCTCTTCTAAAAGATATCAACAAAACCAATTTAGAATCTCTAAATTCCAACCTATAGTTCATGTAAGTAAGAAGTACATATCATACATATGAGGCAACTAATGCTAGAGTGGAATCTTTGTCCAAATACTTTTATGCAGATACTTCAAAAGTGATAGGAAGTGCTTCTTTGTATTTTATTGGTTATATGAACATGGGAAAACGGAAGTATTTAAAACAATATAACCCACATTTACCCAATATTAAACAAAATTAACCAGCAAGTAGTTTGCAGGAGGAACTCACAAGTAAAACACTGCTAATCAAGTCAACAACTACAAAGGAGCTATTTGTCCACTACTTTGCATTAGTCCTCCTACAATATGCGTTCCTTGCTCAATAAACAGCTTGCCTTGTACAATTTCTTAATTGTAACCCAAATCAATATACCAATAAATCAACCATTTCAATATACAGTTTGCTCAGAAATGCCGTCAACCTAACCCTCCTCCTTCCTAAGCACAATTTCTAGGTCATGTGGTAAGAATATTTACATTATTTACACCCCTGCTAAGGAAATCAGCACGTCAAGCACACACAGGGAGAACACCAATCTTAAAATTTAACAGTTACCAACACTTTAAAGGACTTGGAATAAAAGACAGAAAACTTGGCTCTAGGACTAATCTACCAGTAAAAGACAAACCCAGTATAGTCCCAAAAGAGGGGCCTTGGGAGGGTAGAGTACACCTACCTCGAGGAGGCAGAGAGGGGATTAATCTCTATTATGTCAAAAACATTAAAAAGGGGATACAGTATGGGTTTTTTCTCAACAACAAGAAAAAGAAGAAAGTCTTAAAATTGTTTTCAGCCAATGCAAGTATGCACAAAAGGAGGTGATGAAACTTGCTAATTTCCTATACTTGACCTTGATTTTCACTGAGACTACGAATAATCAATAAAATATGAATATAAACTTTCCATGGAACCCAATTAACCATCAAATTAGAAGATTGAGAGAGTACTTGGGGAGCAGAGTGTTGGAATGAGAGGGAGGTTTTGGAGGAGGAAGGTCTGTTATGGTTGATTATTATTGGATTCCATCTGAATTGAGCCAATATAGAGTGCTTGTTGTGATGGGCGCATTGAGAAAAAGGACGAATTGAGTTTCTTGCTGCTTTAGAAGAAGAAGAAGAAGGGAATGGAAGTTTGCACAAAGTGTGAGAAAGAGGAGCCCAAGCTGCCATTTCAAAGGGTCAAAGATATTCACGTCTCTCCTTCCTAAAATCCTTGGCAAAGATTACAATAAAGAGCAAATAGTGTATTGCTTATATGATTTGGACAATATTTCGATTTGAAAAAATCATTTATTTTTAAGTTAAAGATTCAAAAAGTTTCTAGAATACTCGCTTTTTATTGGCATATTTTCATAAATATATCATTTTTAAAAAATAATTATGTCTACGTAATCTAAAAATCCGTGCAACCTATTTTTTTTCGCAATAATATTTATATATGTTTATACATTTTTATACAATCTTATACCCTTACTATATACAAATATATAAATTTGTATAAAAAGTATTTATACACATATTTACAATGTTATACACCTTATACATAATTATTCAATATCAAAATCATCCCAAAAAAGGGGAAGAAGAAGCAACTGCCGAAGACAAATAGGTCAACAAAACAAAAAATTCAGCAACAACTCATCCTAACTCGCTAAAAATAAACTATGACTGTAATTATTTTACTTAAATGTTCATAAAGTGTTATTATCATTTTTTTCTAAACATGTATATATGCGCCATTTATTAAATTGTGAGTATATATATACTTCAAATTTCAAAACTAAGAGATACATTTGCTCCCTTTTTAAACGGTTACTCCTCAATATTGAAATCATTCATAAAGCACTATTAGTATAATTTTCAAATTCATACACTTAAATCAGTTATGTAACGAAAATCTCATGCAAAGAGATGTCCATAACTAAGTACATTTAAAATAAATATTTTGAAGCGAAATAATAAAATCAAAGTAAAAATAAAATGCAATTTATATATATTAAATATAATAAATAATATATTTTTTTTAAAAAAATATATAGCTTATATATTCAAAATTCAAAAAAGTTACTCTCTCCGTTTCAATTTGTTTGGCCTATTTTGACTTGACACGGAGTTTAAGAAAGTAAAGAAGACTTTTAAAACTTGTGGTCTTAAATTAAAAATATGTCAAATGTATTAAAATATCCTTTAATCCTGTGGTCTTAAATATGTCACGTGAAAAGTTGGAATTAAAGAGTTTCTAAAAAAGGAAAGAGACAATCTTTTTGAAACAGACTAAAAAGAAAAGTATCCCAAATAAATTAAATATTACTAAAGTTTAATATATTTAATTAAGTAATTTGTGTTCAATTTTAGTAGTAGTTTCTAGAGGTAATGTTTGTCTCAAAAATACTTACTATATTGGTGAACAATAAGTAATTTTTTAACAAATACTCATCACCTATGTCACATAAGAGACATAAAAGGTATTAATATTTTGATTTTAATGAATACATGGATTTTTATAGAGTAGTATAATTTGTCCTAAATTTTGAACGGAAAAAGCAAATTCCCTACTGACCCAATTTCAATCTTTTTTCTCTGGCAACGTCCTCGGGGATTTTGCGAGTTGCAGGTATCCTTCTATATCTTTCTCAGATTCAAAAAAGCCCTAACAAAAAAGTATAGCAACTGTGAGTTAGCTCCTTCTTGGTACAGCTCACAGTGATTGCATTCCTATTTGCTATTCAACAACAACTAAGGCTCAATCCTCAATGTCAATGTTGCAATTACATTATCTATGTTTATTTTCAAGAATCAAATTAGTTGCAATTGTTGTGTAGAAGAAAGGCTTAGCCACATTCCTTGATTGTTTTTTTGTTTTCAGATAAAAAAGAAGCATTGATGAAACCCCATTCGGCATGGGGCTCGCTGAAGAACCCGGTCAAGTTCAAGATGTAACACCCTTGTTCATCTTTCTCTTCCTCTCACTTTATTTATGTGATCATATAAGAAATGATTCTTTCCTAGTGTATAACCTAAATTATATGCATAATACAGTCCAACTGCCGAGAATCTTGTTCCTATCCGTCTCGACATCGAAATTGATGGACAAAGATTTAGAGATGCTTTTAGTTGGAACCCAAATGGTAAGCTTTTTTTAATTTGGTTTTAACCACTATATAAATGATAATACACCCTGGTTAGCGGCTACCTGTTTTCTTCTATCATTAATTAGTAATTCTGCCAATAAATGTTCAAATCTTTTATTCTAAATGCTGAACGCTACCACAGTTCACTTGTATTGTCAAAATGAAAATTTCGGTTTCTCATTACAAATGATTAATGAGAAAATTTTGTGAACAAGTTGAGTAGACAAGCTAGTTCCAGGTAAGGGATACAAAACTAGTGAATTTTTCATTTGGTTTTGTATCTGGGAGGCGCTATGACATTGAATGTGCGTCCAAGATATTAAAGATAACTTCTTATGAAGGAAATATCTGGAAAATAGTTGGTAAACGACGGAATTCGGGTACATGGCTTTTTTATTTTAGACACTAACTATTTCCAGGTGACTTTAGAGTGCTCTGAAAACTTTAAAGGAAAAGTTAGCACCCTAAGGTCCTTATAAGGGACGCTCTGGTGTGATAAAGATTGGATCTAGTATTAGGGTGCTTGATCCTTGAACATGGCTTTATAACTGATGACCTTTGCTGAGTGCTATCTTGAAAAATAGATATAATGTTATAGAGATTATGTTCTGGCAAAAGATAGCTTGAACCTATGCAAAGTCTGATATTTGATAGTTTTTGTACTAAATTGCTTTTCCGATGTGATGCTTTGTATACAAAGTCATATATATTATCTCTTTAGTGAATGGTGCTGCTGATCACTTTTAAAGAAGGAAAAATTGTAGTTTACTTAATATCATCTTGAACTGACCAAGCTGTTGTCCCTCATTGAACTTCTTAATTACAGATCCTGACTCAGAGGTGGTGGTGTTTGCGAAGAGAACTGTGAAGGATTTGAAACTTCCTCCTGCTTTTGTAACTCAGATTGCTCAATCCATTCAAGTAATTTATAAGAAGTCTTAAATCAGAACATTTTATATGCACCATTCCGTCATCTTTTTTCCTTCTTAATGGGATAATATGTGATTGAATTGGGGGGTGGGGGGATTAGATCCAGAGTTGTTAATTTTCTTGAAGGTTACTTTATACCTACTCTTAACCTTGCTGGTTCAAATCGACCAGCCTTGTTAAAAGTCCTGTGGACCGAGATTTTGTCTTTATTTGAGATCATTGATAGCGTCTGTTCTGGAATGCTCTTCCTTTCTTCTTAAAATTTTATTTGCACATGCTGAAATCAAGATTCTCTCTCCTGTCCCCACGTGCACAAGTTCTGGCAATTTTAGTATCAACAAGCAATTTCTGGTCCAAATAATGTCATCACCTTCCAAGGAGATGCTCTTGCATAGAGCCTTCTAAAAACATGGATTCTCTTGTATAGAAAGAACCCTAGGTGGTTCTTTATATCTGCCTAAGCTGTTGGTGACAGAGCTACCCGGTACCTGTGTTTGTGTGAACTGTGAAGTAATAGGTACCGGCGAAATAGTAAGGCGTGCGCGAGCCGGCCTGGACAACATTGTCATAAAGAAAAGATTATCTTTCATAGTTGATATCCTTATCCGAAATCTAAAATCCATCACATTGGATACATAACGTCGTAAACCTTCAAAGTTGTGAAATTGACCTAGAGCCTCTATTGCTAGACATGAAGTAAGCTGACTTTTATTTGATGACTTCCATGAGGGAAAACATGTTGCGTTGCTGGGAAGTGGATGTCATTCTGATGGGACCAACATATACAGATTTATCATTAGTTGTCAAACTGGTGCCATTTGATAATTGATCAAATGTGCACAAGGGCAGGGAGCATAAAAGTGTGGAGAAACTCAAACTGCTCCTTGCTAATTGTTGTGGATACATTGAAGCAACTAAATTAAGTATTTAATTATATTTTAAGTAGCTTTCTTTATTATTCTAGAATAGGATTTATGTTTCATAGTTTCATAAGGATTAGGAACTAATTAGATTTTTTTCAAATACACTTGAATATCATAAGGCCGTACTTCTTTAGTGGATTTACTTTTAGATGACCATTTTGATAAAATTAAAATTCAAACTCCACAGCCCTAAATCTCAAAATTCCCCTAAATTGCACCGCCTGAACTAAATACACTTCACCGGAGGTGCAACGCCGACGAACCCATCTTTACCGGCGACGTCCTCCGGCAGTCGCCTTCTTTGCAGACCGTCACCATCAGCTCTGCGCCGGCCAGATCTGTCCCGGCAAGATCTGTTCCGGCAACGATCTGCTTCTTCTCCTTTCTTTGTTTCCTTTCTTTTTCTTTTGTCTCGATTTCTTCTTCTTGCAGGTTCCTTTCCCGAGTCAGATCTAGCATAAATTCCGGCGACCAACCAGATTCCGGTGAACAACAAGATTCCGGCGACCAATTTCGACACCTCATCTTGCCGGAATCCAACCACTTTAGCAAGCAAACCGTCCTTCTCTCCTCACAGCTTGACCCCGGTGACTTCTATCCCTAGGCTTTATTTTCCTCCTCAGTAGTTGACATTTGCTTGGATTTTTTTTTTTATCGCATTCTTGATAGCCTATTTAGGTTGACATTTCTGCCATTGCTTTAACACTCGTTGTCTAGTTTTTTTACATTTTATATTGATTTTGACGTGTATTGTATTCTAGAAGCAAATTATTGGCTCTATTTCGTGTTTGGTAGTGTAGTTCTTGTCTCTTGTACCGTATTATGCTTTTCTTGTGATATAGTTGTTTAGTATAGAGTAGTTGGTGGAGTTGGTTTATCCTTGATTATAGCGCACGTTTTAGTGGCTTTGGTGAATGATGGTCGAGTAGGGTCATGTCATCGGTCGCACGCGGGTTTGGGGGCAGGGCCCGGGGCAGGGCCGGGGGCGGGGGCGTGGGAGGTTTTGGACGAGGTAGTGGGAGGTTTGCCTGATACTGAGAAGCTTTTCATTGGAGGAGATTTCAATGGGCACATCGGGGCATCTTCGAGGGGTTATGATGATGTGCATGGAGGCTTTGGTTTCGGGGATAGGAATGAAGGGGGTGCCGCACTCTTGGATTTCGCTAGAGCCTTTGGGTTGAGAGTAGCTAACTGTAGTTTCCCGAAGAAGGAGGAGCAATTGGTTACCTTCCGTAGTTCGGTGGCCAAGACTCAGATAGACTTTTTGCTCCTTAGGACGGGTGATAGAGGTCTTTGTAAAGACTGTAAGGTTATCCCAAGTGAGAATCTTTCGACCCAACATAGACTCTTAGTGATGGATTTAGAGATCAAGAAGGAGAAAAAGAAGCGGATTGTGGATGACCGGCCTAGGATTAAATGGGGTAGCCTGACTATGGCCAGTGCACTGGAAATAGGGGAGAAGTTGATGACTAGGGGGGCTTGGGGAGTAGTGGGGATGTGGATAATATGTGGGATACGACTGCTAGTTGCATAAGGGAGACGGCTAGAGAGGTGTTGGGCGTCTCGAGAGGTCGTTCTGGCAAGCATCGAGGGGACTGGTGGTGGAATGGAGAAGTAAAAGGAAAGGTGGAGGCTAAAAAGGGGGCATATGCGAAGTTGGTAGAGAGTAAGGATGAGGAGGAGAAGCGAAGGAATAGGGAGGCGTATAAGATAGCTAGGAAGGAGGCTAAGTTAGTGGTAACGGCAGCTAAAACGGCAGCCTTTGAAAGCTTATACGCGGCTTTAGAGGATAAAGGTGGGGATAAGAAGTTATACAGGTTAGCAAAGGCTAGAGAGAGGAGGACTCAAGACCTTGACCAAGTGAAGTGCATCAAGGACGAAGATGGCAAAATACTAGTAGATGAGGTACTCATTAGAAGGAGATGGCAGTCTTACTTCCATGGACTCTTGAATGAAGAGGGGGACAAAAGCTTTGTGCTGGGAGATTTGGCACACTCAGAGAGGCGTCGTGACTATGATTACTGTAGCCGTATAAAGGTTGAAGAGGTTAAGGTTGCGATTCGTAAGATGCGTAGGGGTAGGGCGACGGGGCCAGATGAGATTCCCGTTGATTTTTGGAAGAGCTCGGGTGAGAAAGGTGTGAAGTGGCTAACCGAGTTGTTTGATGGTATTTTCATAACGGCAAAGATGCCTGAAGCTTGGAGATGGAGCACGATGATTCCTTTGTACAAGAACAAGGGCGATATTTAGAGTTGCAACAACTATAGGGGTATCAAATTGCTAAGCCACACTATGAAGGTCTGGGAGAGGGTGGTGGAGTTGAGGTTGAGACAGATCGTGCCTATTTCCGAGAACCAGTTCGGCTTTATGCCAGGACGCTCGACTACAGAAGCTATTCATCTCCTTAGAAGACTGGTGGGGCAGTACAGGGAAAGGAAGAAGGACTTGCACATGGTGTTCATCGATCTAGAAAAGGCGTATGATAAAGTCCCTAGGGAGGTCCTTTGGAGGTGCTTGGAGGCTCGAGGTGTACCCGTGGCGTACACCAGATCAATTAAGGAATGTATGAGGGGGCCAAGACTCGCGTTAGAACTGTGGGAGGAGATTCAGAGCACTTTCCCGTGTTAATGGGGTTGCACCAGGGATCGACCCTTAGCCCTTTTCTATTTGCCTTGGTAATGGATGTATTGACGCGGCAAATACAAGGTGAGGTGCCATGGTGCATGTTATTTGCGGATGATGTAGTTTTGGTGGACGAGACTCGCGAAGGAGTTAATGCTAAGTTGGAGGTTTGGAGACAGACCCTCGAGTCTAAGGGGTTTAGGTTGAGCAGGACCAAGACTGAATATATGGAGTGCAAGTTCAGTGAGACGACTCAGGATGATGACGTAGAAGTGAAGCTGGATGCACAGGTCATCCAAAAGAAAGGGAGTTTCAAGTATCTTGGGTCTATTATCCAGGAAAATGGAGAGATTGATGAGGATGTCACTCATCGTATTGGTGTTGGGTGGATGAAATGGAGGATCGCATCTGGAGTCTTGTGTGATAAGAAGGTGCCTACTAAACTTAAAGGGAAATTCTACAGAGTGGTGCTCCGACCAGCTTTGTTGTATGGAGTAGAGTGTTGGCCAGTAAAGAACTCCCATATTCAAAAGATGAAGGTGGCGGAGATGAGGATGTTGCGATGGATGTGCGGATTTAGTAGGAGAGATAAGATTAGGAATAAGGATATCCGAGATAAGGTGGGTGTGGCATCGGTGAAAGATAAGATGCGGGAAGTGAGGTTGAGATGGTTCGGACATGTGAGGAGGAGAGGCACGGATGCTCCAGTGCGGAGGTGTGAGAGGTTGGCTATGGATGGGTACAGGAGAGGACGAGGTAGACCGAAAAAGTATTGGGGAGAGGTGATTCGGCAGGACATGGCGCAGTTGCAGCTTACCGAGGACATGACCCTAGATAGGAAGGTGTGGAGGACGCGGATTAGGGTAGAAGAGTAGTAGGTAGAAGTGTGTGTAGGCTAGTAGGTAGGAGTGTTTTTCCTTATTGTCCTGACTAGTAATCGGAGTGCTACGCTTATAGTTTCTTGTTCTTGGTTTCCTCGTGGTAGTATTTTGTGGCAGTGCTCTGTTTCTGTCTGTTGTTTGTTACTACATATTACTTCCTATCGTCTCTTGTAGTTTTATCATGTATCTTTGTTACGTCCTTTTTAGCCTATTTGTAGACTGTTTTTGTCTTGAGCCGGGGGTCTATCGGAAACAGCCTCTCTACCTCACCTCTGAGGTAGTGGTACGGACTGCGTACACTCTACCCTCCCCAGACTCCACGCTGTGGGAATACACTGGGTATGTTGTTGTTGTAGTTTCATAAGGATTAGGGTTAGCTATAGTTATTAGTTTAGAATAGGATTTATGTTTCCTACTTGCATAAGAGTTACACTTCCTATTGCTGTAATAATACTCCTATTTAAAGGCGTTTTGGAGGAATAAATCAGTAAGTCGTAGTTTTACAAAAAACAAGAGATCGGAGTTCTCTCTTCCATTGAACTCTAAGGTTTCAGCCTCCCTTTAACGAGCTGAATTTATATATCGCCCTGTGACTCGATCCTTCTCTAAAGATCCTAACAATATCAGAGCCTAACACAATGAGCTATGATATCAATTCCAGATTTTAGGAAGAACGTGCGATTACAGAAACACTAATGGACTCTGAAATTGTTGCGATGGAACAACGCCTCGGCGAAAGAATTGTTCAAGTCATCCGAGAACAATTGTCTAGCTTGAGAATTGGCTCCACAAAACCAGCAACCCACAGAACTGAGTCGAGTAGCGCCCCGACAACTGGCAGATCAACAACTCTTGCTACTAAAGGCAATACACCACCTATTCAACTGGCCGATCAGAATCATCCAACAAGTGGTAATTCCCATTCGACAGTACCAAGGTATGCAAAGATGGATTTTCCTACTTATGATGACACCAACGACCCATTAATTTGGACACATCGTTATGAACATTTTTTTGAAAATCAACATACAACGGAAGTGAAAAAGGTTGGAGTGGCTAGGGTTCACACGTTGGGAGAAACACAATTATGGTATTATCAGATTAAACGAACGAAGAGCCCAATGAGTTGGGAAGAATTTCAGAAACATTTCCAGCGATTTGGACTCTTAACATGTTAAATGTCCCACATCGGATATGGAATAGGTAATTGGTCTCCTTATAAGGCTTGGGCAATCCTCCTCCCTTTGAGCTAGCTTTTGGGGTGTGAGTTAGGCCCAAGACCTAATTTAACATGGTATCAGAGTCAGGCCCATCCCAATTCTTTGTTCACCGATGTTGGGGCCCCATATTATATTGTCCACGCTCCAGTTAACGAGGCCTGGGCGTGCGAGGGAGTGTTAAGAGTCCCACATCGGAAAAGGGATGGGCAATTGGTCTCCTTATAAGGCTTGGGCAATTCTCCTCCCTTTGAGCTAGCTTTTGGGGTGTGAGTTAGCCCAAGACCTAATTTCATAACTAACTTCTTCAATTCCTTTTGGAGATTTGTTACGGACCTGGTTCTTGTATATCATTCTTCCTTGTTA
Organism: Jaltomata sinuosa; assembly: GCA_003996215.1. Taxonomy (NCBI): domain Eukaryota; kingdom Viridiplantae; phylum Streptophyta; class Magnoliopsida; order Solanales; family Solanaceae; genus Jaltomata; species Jaltomata sinuosa. The sequence continues at coordinate 151,926 of QJPP01001339.1, read as the reverse complement.
ATAGATTGTCACCTGTCAATGTTTGTCAATAATAAAAACACCATATGATCTTGAATGTGGATTCAGAGATCAAGGTATCTTAACGAATTCCCCTTTATGATTATGACAAATCAATAGCAGCTTTATATATCTTCATGTGCATTTTTATAGTAAATTCAATCTTCATAAGCTCTTCTTGTGCATCTTCTCCCTTAGTCATATCTCCTATGTTGACTATCTCCCCCTTAAGAACCAGCTCCATGTTGTTCAACACTTATAGCACCATGTTGATCCAACTTTTGACTTTTGTAAGATGTTAAGCTTCACTTCCGTCAAAGTTAACTTTCAGCAAGATTTAACCTCACTTCAGTTTACGTAGACTTCAATAAGGTTTGTAAGCGTGCTTCAGTCTGTGCAGGGCCTTACCTTCCATTCATTGCAACCCTCTAGATGGATAGGTTTACTTGACTAAGCAAGGTTTGTAAGCTCACTTAATTAGTTGATGGGACTCACCTTCCACTCATTACAACCCTATAGATGGCTAGGTTTGAGAACATGATCCGGGACGATCATCCAAAAATAAAAGAGATGCTCGAATGAAGCTAATAATCTGCTGCCTTGGTTATATTTCAGCAGATATTTGAAATTAAGAATGAAGCTTAAGAAGATTAAAGTTGAAAATACAAGAATTTGGTAGTGGGTCTATCTCATCTTTGATTGAATATTTAATCAAAGAATTTTGATTACTTTAAGTGCGCCGTTTGTTGGTGGTACGATTTATGTATTCTAATTCATCTGTCAACTGTTACAATTTCAAAAAAATTTTTGTGTTACTGCAAAGCTATAAGGTTCATGGCTTTACAGCTTTCCCCACCTTAAGCAAAATGCATTGACTAAGACAGTTGATTCTGAACATTTGTCTTGATTTGGTCAATGAACCAAACAAACAACCACAAATGAGGGACCAGGCAATTTGATTAGAGTTGTAATAACAAAAGTAACACCTGAGGTGGACTAAACAATGCATAGCTGTGAATTTTTTTAAAAAAAATGTGATGGAAGAAAGCAGACATTTAATCTTCCTTGGAAAGTTGGCTTGAACTTTATGCATTTGTTTATTATTTAAGATACAGGCTAGCTCTTAGATATATTTGAGTCAATGAAAACCTGTGAAATACTGGTGCACATTAAAAGCATCGCGATTTCCCGCTCTTGAGGATCCATTTTCAGAGCATCATATTTTTCGTCTTCATTAGATAATAAATAAAGTGGAGACAGTAACTCCAGTTTTTCTAGCAAAGCAATGCTTTCCTTCTAAGTACCAAAATAAAAAGAGTACATAGTGCCAAGAAGATTACGGCTATACTTTTCTTTCGTCTCAGGAATATATAAAGCTAGCTTATCTGATATATCTGTCAACAATCTTGAACTATCATCAAGAAATCCCAGTACCATGCCCAAGTGCTGATGGTCGAGTGCAACATTTTATTCCTTGCACCATGACACAGTGTCTCCTTACTGTTTCATTACCCAAATGGAACTACTGCTTCTCCAAATAGGTGTATCATACTGATACACAGCAAGTGATTCCGTACTCTCTGCAGCATTCAGATTCGTAGGTGTTTCATTAACCAAACTTTCTGGTAATAATTATTCCTGAAATATCTCCTCATTCAGGTCAAACACCATTACCAAGTTGTTCACCCTTCCCTCCCCAGTTCTCCTGTATGCAGTCCAGTGGAGTTCCCCACAAACCACAACTTGTGTCCAGAAGTACTCTACAACACCAACGTCTGGAATAAAACCATCAAATTCCTTCCAAGTTTCTGAACTAAGTGCATATATCTCAACCTTAGGCGGCACCAAGTACCCATGTCATCCTCGCAACCTGGTAATCTCTCGGTTTAATTGCAAAGCCAAATCCACAGACAGACAACCTAAGTTGTCACAACAAAGAGGAGGCTTTGGGAGGGTGAGGCATCTGTCTATCATAGGGTTCCAAAGTACCAAAAGATTTTTGTATCCAAATAAATCATCTGACAAACAGAGGACTACATTGCATATACCCACGATCCTATAGTAATATCGCACTATGTCACTAAAAGGGGCTCCTAATCTTACTTCAGTTTCAATACCGGGTAATGCATCAGTTGGTTGAATATAGTATTTTTCCTTCGTTTGAGCTATTGAGAAGTTAATGATTGTACCAGTTGGAGGTTTTGGGACAATGGTGTGTTTTGTGTGCTGCCATATGAATTCAGAGCTTGAAATCAGTGAGTTGCATGATCTTGATAGGCACCTAAATCGGAGTAGAGATTCGGGTGGGAGAGAGAAGATTTGAACCATCATTTCTTCAGGGATATAGGCGGACATTTTTCTTGGGGTATGAAATTGAAGATCTTGTTACTTTTCCCTAACTTTTCTATTGTTTGAGAAGAAAGGTTGGGTGGGAGAGAGGGAGTTCTTGAAAGAGAGACTCAAAGGGTGTGAAGTTGATTGCTAGTGAAGGGAGCTTCAAAAGCAAGTTGATGGCAAAGAGGTAAGAGACAGCTCTATTTTATATCGGGTAAAGGGAGCAAAGACAAGAGTTTATACCAGAAACAACAAATGCATGCTAATCGAGAAATTTAATTACTTGCTCAAGATCTCCTCTCACATTTGGAAGGTAGGAGTGCTAGGTTTTGTGCATTGGAGCAGGTTAATTATTGCGTTTCAAACTTTTATTGGTTTAAGGAAAAAAAAGGAAGATTCCAATTGATCACCTGCCGATTATCATCGTTCTGTTACTTGACCTTGGACAATCATATAATAACCTAAATATATAATTTTATCACTTGTGGTACGTTGTCATTTTTATAAGTTGGTAAATAAGCTGATATAGTGATGCTTGCTTACATGAATGATATATTACATACAAAATTTGGACTTTTAGGGATGAAATACGTAAAAGGTAACAGATTTAATTTGGATTGCTTACCTTGTAGTCAAGAGGAATAAATTTACTTCTGTTGTAAATTACACCCCTAATGTTTGTGTTTTGTTTTATATATGTCCCCCGTTTACCTTTGGCTCATAGGTTGTAAGGTCCCAAATATGTTCCTCCTACTAACAGTTTTACACTGTGGAAAAACTAGTCTAGTCGTGTAGGTCTTGGGCCTAACTCACACCCCCAAAGCTAGCTCTTGAGGGGAGGATTGTCCAAGTCAATGTAAGCAGACTGTCAGTTCACCCCAACCAATGTGGGACTTTCACCCACACTAAAACCCCCTTCACGCCCAGGCCTAACTGCTGCGTGGACTGGGAGCCCAAACGGGGTTGGACTTGGCTCTGATACAATATAAAATTAGGTCTTAGGCCTACACACCCCAAATGCTAGCTCAAAGGGAGGAGGATTGCCCAAGCCTTATAAAGGGACCACTTATCTCATTAACTACCAATGTGAGACTTTTTTCATTCTTTAACACCCCACCTCATGCCCAGGACTGGACATCTGGTGTGTGGGCAATCTTAATTTGGGGCCAAACATTGGGTGAGATGTGTGCTGCTCTGATACCATGTAAAATTAGGTCTTGGGCCTAACTCACACCCCAAAAGCTAGCTCAAAGGGAGGATTGCCCAAGCCTTATAAAAAGACCACCTATCTCATTAACCACCAATGTGGGGATTTTTTCATCCTTTAACATATATATTTTAACCTTTTCAACTATTTAATTCGGGAGCATGCTTCAAATTATTGTAGAGGGTATGTATAACTAATTTGATAGTTAAGGGTAGATATGGATCTTTTGTTTGTTTACGTGGCTCCATTGTGGCAAATATCAGACTTAAGCTACACAGCCCTTTGATGTAGGGGTCAAGTATGAGACAAAACTAACCGTGTGGGGCTTTTATGGAGCAGATGTAGGGGTCAAGTATGAGACAAAACTAACCGTGTGGGGCTTTTATGGAGCAAAAGGTACGCAAAGGGAAAATGTAAGACAAATCGAATACTTCAGGAGGTTAATTTGAACTTTTCCCCTTTATTTGCATGGTAAAGTTGTTGGCGCTCTTGCTTTAACCCTCCCCCTTGCAAAAAAATAAAAAATAAAACTAACTACTGGAACGTACGAAAAAAGAAGTTTATTGCCAATTAGGCAATTTAATCATTTAACCATGTTTAGTCACAAAAAGTTACCAATGATATACACCATTTTAAAGAATCCAGGCAGAAAAGTTTTTTTTTCCAATGGGTATGGTTGGAATTCATAGAAAACACATAGACGAGGCAATATACAAATTTAGAGTGTGATTGGAGGTGATTTAGAATCAAAATTCGTAGTTGAAAATTTTCTCTTTGACTTATGTATCTCACACACAGGTATACATGGATATACACAGGAGCTACTCATTTGATACATATAGTCATATGGGATACACAAGTGATACACATCTCATTTTCTTCTGTGTTCATCTTCTACTTCGAAGTAGGCTCAAATTTCAATTCAAATCACCTCAATCTCCACTAATCGTCCCAAAATTGAGATTCAAACTCCTTGAGATGTACCAAATCTATTCCAATAACACCCACTCGAAACAAATTCCATTTCGGAAACCCAAATTTTCAAAATCAAGCTTAAGTGAGCTTTAATGGCTTTCAATAGAGTTTTAGCTCATCTTCTTCACTTTCCAAGCTACCAAACTATGTCCTATGTTCAAAATTAACTCCAAAAGACGTACCCCATCTATTCCAACAACACCCTCTCAAAACAAAACTTAGTTTTGGAAAATCGAATTTTCATGCTAAACTAAGTCAATGTTGTGGCGTTGTTATGCATAGTTAAATAGTATATATCCCAATACTTTATCAATGTTGTGGTGTTGTTATTCTTCCAACAATGATCTGGAAGTAAAGATTATTAGCTTAATCAGATTTTTATCACGTGATATGCAATTGAATTGTGGTTACGGAAAAAAGACTTGCATTGACCGTAATAACTAATAAGCATTTCTGATTCAAAGAGGGTGTTGGATAATGCTTACGCTTGCGATTTGGTGGGTATTAGATGTGAAGACTTCTTAAGCTTTGTCGTCCAATGTTTGGAAGAGAAGGATTTGGGTTTTATAGTGGTAGCATTTTATGAGTAATTGACTAATATTGGTAGTATTTTATGAATTGGCTAATATTGGTAACATTTTTGCAATGAAAGGCCAAATTGGGTAGTTTTCTTCCCCAAAAAAGGGATCAAAATCAAAGATTTTTTTTATGTTATTAAAATGTGTTCGCGAGAGGATGGTGGAGATGAGGGTGAGGAGGGGTGTGTCTATTATCGAGAACCAATATGGATTCATGTCGGGGCGTTCCACTATAGAATCCATTCATCATGTAAGGAGAATGGTGGAGCAATACAGGGAGTGGAAAAGGGACTTCGTTGACTTAGAAAAAACATACGACAAAGTTCCTATGGGGGTTGTAGAGGCTAGAGGTGTACCTGTAGATTGCATTATGGCGATTAAGGACATGTATGATGGAGCCAAGACTCGAGTGAGGACAGCGGGAGGAGACTTGAAGCACTTCCTAGTCGAGATGGGGTTGCACCAGGAATCAACTCTTAGTCTGTTTTTATCCTCCTTAGTGATAGATGAACTGATGCGGGATATCCAATGTGAGGTGTCATGGTGTATGCTATTGGTAGATGATATAATATTGATTGATGATATAGTATTGGTAGATGATATAGTATTGATTGATGAGATGTGCGACGGAGTTAACGATAGGCGGGAGGTTTGGAACAGACCCTGGAATCTAAAGGGTTCAGGTTGAGCAAACTAAGACAGAGTACTTGGAGTGCAAGTTTAATGACGTAACTCACGAGGCAGATCTGGATAAAAGACCAAAAGGCTGTTCATAAGATGTTAACATTAGTCTTTAGAGTGTTACATAACAGTATAATTTGGAGAAACCTCAACAGGTATTCTTCTATTGATGTAGGAGCTTTTATCTAAACTCACCTGTGGCATAGGATGTAGGTCCTTTTGGCTATAAATATCATTCAACAATATTTTCCCTTATGTCCTTTGGCTATAGATTTCTATTTTCTGGTTGTTTCCTGTTTACCGATCTTAAAGAAATTCCTTTATGTCTGCTATTCCTTTTTTTGGATAAAAACTTGGTATTGCTCTAGTGTCTGCCGACCTCTGTTGCAAAATGACTGCTTAGGGTACATGCTTCTTTTTCTGTTGTTTCCTAACTTAAGTCTTATTGGCTTCTCTACTTCCAATTTTGTAGTCACAATTGACAGAATTTCGGTCATACGAAGGACAAGATATGCACACTGGCGAGAGAGTTGTTCCTATCAAGGTTTGGCACAGTTGTTTATGTTGATATTGATGACATTACGTTGAAAGATTATTCATATCCCCCCCCCCCCCCCCCCACCCCACAAAAAAAAAATTACGATGAAAGAGACCAATCTTACTGACTTTGGTAGTTGCAACTGTTGTGGTTCATCATTAGAATTAGGTACTTGTATTTATCTATTTCCTTTTTTTCTGGGCTCATCCAGCTTGATCTCCGAGTAAATCACACAGTTATCAAGGACCACTTTTTCTGGGTAAGTTTAACTGAAAGGTTGGATGTCTCATTCTTCATCTATCTTTATTATGAGAACTGTGATCAAATTAGCAACTACTCTGCCTCAATTTTTTGCTTATACAAAGACAATCAAAATAATTTCAGGACTTGAACAATTTTGAGAGTGATCCTGAAGAATTTGCACGGACATTTTGTAAAGATATGGCAATTGAAGACCCAGAAGTTGGAGTAAGCTCTGTATTTCCCTTTCGTTTGTTGAGAGTAAAAATAGTTTTTGTGTTTCCATCCCATAAAATTCTCATTTGTTATTGTATCTTGTAAGTTTGATGGTCATCATTGTCTGATATACTTCTAACTTCTAAGATATTGGGTTGATGAAGTTAAAAGGGGGTGCCCTTCTATACTTCTTTTTCTTCTCATTTCTGTTTGATTGTTTTTTGGGGTTAATTAGAGTGTATATCAGCCAGAGACAATTGTGGCACCAAAAAATTAGCCCTGTGCTCTCAAGATTCGACGTACAAAATTCCATGGACTTCTGCATCTCTGATGCGAAACTGAATATTTTGGGTTCAATATTTGCAACTTGTGCAAACACTAGGTGATTCTTCCCATCCATTCTAGCCTTGGTGGACAGAGTTACCTAGTACATGTTGCTGGTGGGAAGTGGCAGGTATCCGTGGAATTAGTCGAGGTGTGCGAAAGCTGGCCCGGACACCACGGTCATCAAAAAGAAAAATGCAACTTGTGCAGATAAAACTTGTTACCTCCCTCCTATATTGCTACAATTAGGAAGATCTTTCTGTAATTTGTAAATGAGGGAGGAATATTGAAGGGGAGTCGTAAAACTATAATGCCATTAGGTCTTTTTTTTTTTTTTGAAACTGGTATCACGTTTTAAAATGCCATTAGGTCTCATTTCTTGATAGTATCATGAGAGAAATTTTAGCAAAATGCACAGTTCTTTAATCAAGAACGAGACCTAGTTTTCCTCGATGCTGGATTTATTTGACAAAAATATGCTATCAAATTAATTTCAACTTTCTTAGACCATTGACAGAGTAATGAGAATATGAGGATTTTGGTTACTTGGTTTTCGAGAAGCAAACAGTTATGTTTACTGGAAGTATATTAAAGTATCAACTGTTCTCTTGTTTTCATCACAAACAAAAAGTGAGGCTAATGAAGATAGGTTTTCTGCAATATTTTAAGTAGAATAATCGAAGGTGTGAAGAAGAGTCAGAGACAGTCAGGCATCTACTCATTCACTGCAAGGTAGCAAGACAGTGTTGGGAACTATTTTTAAACATGTTTGGTGTCAAGTGGGTAAGGCCTCCCAGTGTTAAGAGCTTATTGAAGACATGGCAACATAAAAATATGATAAAGAGTAAACAATCTGTTTGGAGAACAATCCTCTTTGTGTTTTATGGAGTACGGAGTACGGACAATATGACTGGAAAGAAATGGGGCCGGCTTTGAAGGGAAAAGACAACATATATCCAGGACCAAGAATAGATGTCTTGTAAATTTGTATTTCTGGTGTACAAGGAGTATTAAGGAAAATATGGAGCAATACATGGAATTCTTAGAAGAGGTAGGAGATATATGGCTGACATGTTGGTGATAGATGCTGTTTTTTGTAATGTGTACCATCTTGGTTCCTTTTCTCAATCAAATCTTACCTTACAAAAGGATATTGAAAGGTAACGAATAATGTAGAAACATAGGTCATTAACCTAAAAGTATGGACAACATATTGGGCTTCGCTCGAAAGAATAGTCTAGAGATCGTGTTCCACACAGGAAGAAGCTTTTGGTGAGGGCAGTGGAGGTTTTCCCCATAAATTCGATTTGGATTCCTAAGGTACCGAGGAAGGTGCGCTTTTTCTCATGGTTAGCTGCTAGAGGGGTGATTTTGACGGCGGAATACCTAAGGAAAAGAAAGGTCATATGCATTAGTTGGTGTTACTTATGCAAGGAAATGGGTGAAGATGTAGATCATCTTCTATTACATTGCAACCTGACCACGAGACTCTGGTGAGATATGTTTAGCTGGTTTGGTATAATCCTGGGTGATGCCTAGATCTGTGAAGGAATGTTGAGTGCAGAGCTTAGAGTGTCTTTCCTTTAGCTTTGATGTGGATCATTTGGAGAGAGAGAAATAGGAGGACTTTTGAAGGGGTAGAAATGACTTTTGGGCAGTAGAGGAGTAGCCTCCGGTCCCTTATTTATTTTTGGTGCACCCATGTAGTGCCGGGTTGTACCGAGGATTGGGTGTCTTCTGTAGAGAACCATGTCGTGTTGTATGTTCTCTACTTTTTGGTATACTTCTTGTATACGGCCAATTTTGGCCCTGTGATTAATGGAAGTGTTTACCTGATCAAAAAAGAAAACAATTACTATTGTTATGTTTTTACAATGTACTTGTCTTGTAATTGCTATATCTCATCCTTTCTTTTCCGCAGTCTCTTTTTTGTTGTACTGGTCTTAAGAAAACATTGCTAATCTTGACACAACTGTGAGAAGCCAATGGTGAGCGATTTGCCTTGAATTTGCTTATTTTTTATATCTTGTCAGAGTTGAAGTTCGAATATCCCTATAATTGGAATTGAATGAACAAACACATACAACTAAAAGTTTTTGTTACAATTAAAGCAGAAAGTTATTGGGCTGTAATTTGAAATAGTAATTTCTTCTTAATGGGTAATCATGCAGTAGGGATGTTAAAACCTCTAGATATTATAGGCCTTCGTATTTATGTGTTAAAAGATTTATATATATGTTCATGTATAAGTAAAATCTGGACATATAAGAGTTCCGAATCAAATGTCATTAGAAAGATCTTTTGTCTCATGGTAGCCTGCTCCAGTCCCCTTACAGAAATTTTCATTATTGAATTAACCATAGAAAGGTAGGGAAGAGCTTTTGATATTTTCATGTTGTCAAAGAGTTGAAAAGTGGGGTTTTAATGTTGTCAAAGATTTGAACAATGAAAATAGATGGTGACTGCCTGATGCTTACTTAGTATTTGAATGAGATTATGTCCCAACATCATCCCATCAAGAGAAACTTTCTTCTGTAGTTGTAGCTTTTTAGAAAGCAATCTTAGTTTTGTGTTACTTTTATCAGTTTTTTACTTCTAGAAACCAATCATTGGTAGTTACTTTCTTTAATACCCAGTGTTTTACTTATATCCTAAACAATCTGTTCAACTATGTAAGACTGTCATTTTTCAGTATCCTTTTTATTTTAAAAACTGCAATGCTTTCGTATTGATAGTTGGCTCCTTTCTTTGTAGCCTGCAATTGCCATCGCAATTAGAGAACAACTTTATGAGGTGAGAATATCATTTATTTGGCTTATATGACCTATTTTTTTCTACGTGGATTTTAACTGTGTTCATAGTTGAAAGTCCGCCACTTCAAGGTCTTTTGACTGTATTTGGCATTTAACTTTTCAGATTGCAATTCAAAGTGTGGCATCGGCGAGAGAAAGCAGGGCAAATAAGAAAGGACGCAGAGGAACGGAACATCTCTCAGCTAGGTTAGTGTCATTGATCTATGCTGTTATGTTAATCTTTGGTTAATCAAATCGCAGATCTGCCCTTACATTGTTCTCGGTACATCTCTTTCCTCATAATTATCTTTTTGACAGTAAAATAGGTTTGCCTGCATTGGACCTGGTGAAGCTATTTGGCATTAAATCAAGTGTTGTCCGGTACCACTCTTTCTTAATATTCTTTCCCTCAATAGAAAATGAAAGCGAAACTAGGATTTTTTTTTCATCTGTATTTCAATTCAATGGTATCTCATCAGCATGTCCAGTTTTGGAATTGATTCATTTCAAATGTGAGTCTTGTCAGGAAAAGGAGGGACTGGGATGTATATGAACCAATTGTCGATCTCCTGTCGAATGAGGAGGTGGATGCCCTCGAGGCTAGAGAAGAGAAGATTGCTCGGTGATGCAGACAGTGTCCATTGGAATGGGAAGCAGCAGTTTAAAGGAGAAATTGTTTTAAGTTTTAGAATGATGAAATGAAACTAATTATTGCTAGTCATAGTATAGCCAAAATCCTTCGTTGTAGAGAATGTTCAGATTTTTGCATTGATCTGGAGATCACAGTTACCTCTGTTTGTCATAAGAATATGGAACACTTCTGCTTTATGTGTTAATACTAGTTACATGAGGCCCGTGCTAAGTCCGTATTCAAACTAAAAATATAAAAGTGGTAGTATTTTAATTAAAAAAGTATAATTTGTATCATAATTTCTTATCGCGTAATTAAATATAATTAAGAGGTCCATTACATAAGCATTGTTAATAAGTCTTCATAATTGTTAACATTCCTTAGTCACATAATTAGATAATTTTTAAACATAAAATTATGTATGAGTAAGGAAATTCGGCAAGAGGAATTATCAAATACCAAAGGAACACAAGTAATTTAACACTTTGTAAAGTAACATGAAATTAAATTATGCAAAATAATTACAATTCAAAGAAAATTGTAAACTCAAAAATTTTGGCATTTTTATGAATTTGTGAGTACATAATTTCTTTATTCAAAAATAGATTTTTTATATTTATTAAGTTTTAATTTCACTCATGATATTTCATGATGTAATAGTTTGTGCTAGTTAAATATGGTGATCTGAGCTTAGTTTTAGACAAAATTAAGGATAAAACTAAATTCATTAAATGAACCTCAAGAATCAATTTAGTTTTTCATATATAGTTTATGCTTAGAAATATTAATTCTCAATTAAAATTGAAATTTATAGAATTTTTTGTATACTTTATAAATATCTATATTTTAATTTAAAATATTTAAGTTTATCTAATGTAATTTGGCTTCACATAAATTAAAATGAAGAGAAAGTAATCAGTAAAATCTAATAAATGCTACAGTTAGAAATAAAAATGTGCTCCAAAGTTGTCTAAATTTTATCATGTATAATGACAAATAATGTAAAAGGTAATATAATCTTCATTTGATTGATATTTTATGGTGTTTTAATTCGACACACCTCTTAAAAAATTACTTATCTTAAAAAAAGTAAAAAGTATTTTCACTGAATTGTCCTTAATTAAATAGTATCAATATAATATGTTTTCTTGGTTATGTAAAAAATTCAATAAACAAAGGTAATTTTATTTAAAAAGTTATTAATACCTTCTTGATATGTAAAAATTATTTGTTTTGGACTAAGCATAAAAGCTAAAAGTATCATATATTTTCTCCGTCCTAATATATATGGCACCGATTGATTTGACACAAGGTTTAAAAAAAAAAGGAAGACTTTTAAAATTTATGGTCTAAATTCTTCCTTGTTCATTTATATGACTATAAATTATTTTACTGGGTAAAAGATGAAATTTAGCCCCCGTTTGGTCATAAAAAGTAGAAGTAGTTTTTGAGAAAAAAATTAGAAAAAGTGTTTGGCCATACAATTTACCATTTTTGACAAATATTTTTGGCAAAAACTCCAAATTCTCAAAAAATAGAAAAAAATAGTTTTTGAGCCAAATTCTAATTTTTGAGAACTTTAAAAATTTAAACTTTACCCCAAACTTTTATATTTTATAAAAATACCCCACCATTTATTAATCCCAAATAATATCTACTCTCAACCAATCCCATTAATAAACCTTGTTATTTGACTCAAGTATGTAATGGTATTGTTGCATAGCACTTGTTAAAAGTAATGTAAATAGAAAAATTGAATGCTCATTTGTGAGTTGAGAAAACTTCAGTAGCTCCTACACTGATTTGTGAAATTGTTTATAAGCAAGTTGGAGCTTATAATCTATGAGATTAATTTTTATCATGGAACATGTTCATTATAAAATTATAATACAAAGTTATGGATATTTTTAATAGTTTTTAGAACTTAAGGGTATAAATCATATTTCTTGAAAAAGTCAAATATTTTTTCCAAAAATTATGGCCAAACACACGGTGAAACTTCACCCAAAACTTCACCCAAAAATAGCTTGCCAAAAAAATTTGGAATCTATTGCCAAACGCTAGCTTAAAATATAGAAAAGTGACATTCTTTTTTGAAAGGACTAAGAAAAGAAAGTGTCACATAAATTAGGACAAATAAAATAATATAAATCGAAGAGAATAAGAGGAAAGAAAAGACACACTTCAACACTGTTACCTTTTTTTCAAAAAAATAATACTAACAGTGAATATAATTTAAACTGATTTAAATATATTTTAAAGTTTCGAATGACACGTGAGAATTTTGATTAATGACTTAATTAATTTACTTAATTAGTTTTAAACAAAAAAGAGTCACATAAATTACTATAATGTCAATATATTAAGGATAAATTACATAAAGAACTAAACATCCCTATCATATCTACTATTTCTCCCATCAGTTTATTTTAATTACTTTATATACCACATTGTAATGACCCTTCCGGTCATTTATGCGTGTTCGCCTTTCTTGTACCGTTAGAGCTTGACTGTAGCGGCCCCAAGTCATTTATGGCTTGCTGGGACCGATAGTTCGGTGGAACTATCCCGGGCCGTTTGTTTGGTCTTTTTGGTCATTCCTTATTTTAGAGATTTAGACCTTTGAAATCATTGACTTCGGTCAACATTCTTGGTGAATGTGCTCGGAATCGAATTTCAACAGTTCTGCTAGCTCCGGAGCGTGGACTTTGGTCTAGTGGGACCTTTGGTCGGGATCCGAGAGCTTTTCAGCTTGGAATTCTCTCTCATTCTATGTTTTCAAGCCAGTTGGGCTTGTTGGGTTGACTTTGGTCAACATTCGGAGAAGGTGGCCTCAGATGAAAATTTCGTCAGCGTCGTTAGCTCCGGAATGCCGAGTTTGTGTTAGTTAGTTGGTTGGTTCGGGTTCCGGATGAGCCGGGCTCATTTCGAGTATTTGGTTGGCATTAGCTAGTGTTGACTTGGGTCAACATTCTTCCGAAACGACCTCGTATGGAAGTTTCATCGATTTCGTTGAGTCCAGAACGTCTTTTCCACTCTATTAGCATTATTGGTTTTTGAATATCGGTTTTCGATTGTGCCCGAAACACCCCGTAGAGAATTTTAGTGCAGATGCAGGCCTTCAGCGCCAACGGCGCCCAGGCAGCGCGATCGCGCTAGCCTGTGGCAGGCCTTGAGCTCCGATGGCGCTGGCCATTTTCCAGTTGCTATATATTCTCTTATTTTCATTTTTCTAGCTTTATGTCTCAATTTCTCCCAACTCTAAAACACTTATACTCTCCCAAATTGCTCCAATATCAATCCTAGCCTTGGGGAAGTCATTTGTTCATTATTTATCTGTGGTTCTTCGATTCTTGGTAAGCTTCTTCCCCAACCTACTTACTTTTTGTTTTTCTCAAAATCCACCATTGTTGCTCATATCTCAAGCTTGGAAATTGTTGTAGTAGTTGCCTCATAGCTCTTGCATGTTTGTGGGCTCGAAGAGTTATCCGTCCTGGCTTAAAATTCCATCATTTTGGTAAGTAATCCTTGCCTAATTTTCGATTTTATTTTTAAAATTTTATCTTTAAACCCCAACTTGAGCGGGCTGTTTGGCGCCCTTCTCTTGGCCTATTGTGCTCAATTTTGGAGCATGCCTTCTTGGCATCATTGTGGTCATCGTGCTTCTTTTCATTTTTGATTTTGGGTTGTGGGCCCTGTAGGCCCGCTTTTGACCTGAATTTTGACCCGGTTATGTTTATGACATTATGGGTATCGTTAGTCTTGTTTTGACGTGTAGATTACTATTTTGATATTAGTTTTGTAAATTGGAGCTTCTCAGAGCAGTTCGAGCCTGGACGACGCCGTCCCCGCAGCTATTCGTCGGACGACAGGTAGGTTATGGCTTTCCCTACCTAGACTCTGCATATATAGGCTATAACTGCATTAGTTAGCATCCTTGGGTGGATTGTATTAGGTTAGTACCCCAGACCTTGTCCGCCTTTCTGTTCGCTTATTTCATATGTTGTATGTAGTATTCGTGTAGTATCGTATATTACCCTTGTGGTCCTGTACGACCTTGTATTGACTCTGGAACATATATGGTGGGTTATTTGGGAATGTCCGTGAGTCCCGAACATAGAGATATCCTTTTAGGCAGATTATGACTGTTGTAGAGCTGTTGAGCCTGTGCAGGGCCAATAGGAAATGTTTGTGAGCCGTTGGGCTAATCTATATTTGTGTGCGAGCATATCATCCATGAAAAAGGTTTTCCCCGCATGTTTTACTTCGATTTTAGCTGCGAGCTACTATAGATGATTTTTCCTAAACTTACATAGCCCCGGGGGCCCGGTTTTGGTGTATTTGATGATAAAATTGGGATTTTGGATGATTTCGCACTTATTTTATTACTGGTACTAGTCTCTGCTGGGCAGAGCACCAGACATGATTTTTGTTACTGATTTAGACTTGGATACGCTCTAGGCACCCTTTGAGAGGGTTATTGAGACTCTTATCACTGATTTAGACCCGAGTATACTTCGGGCACCCTTTGAGAGCGACTTTTGAGATTACTACTATTGTTTTAGACCGGGTCGAAGCTGGGCATGTACTACGAGGTTACAATTATTGAGTTACACTTGAGGTTAGCGGTTTTGTATGTGGTCGAGGGGTAGACCTCATGGACCCCTGTCATTCCTTGGCCACAGGATACAGGCCGACGCAACGTGCCAGGAGGGGGGTGTACAGCGTAGGAGAGGTACACGGGAAAGAGCCTTTCATGGATCCTGCCTCTATTGGTCCTTATAGGTACCGAAGGGGGTAATATACGGGTACTATTACATCAAATTCAGCATTATCATGCATATTTCACTTGGATTCCACCTTGTTTACTGCGTGTTTAGTGTACGCTCCGGTTGTATGGACGACCGGAGGGTTTGTTTTCACTTGATTGCGTTCCTCGATTGTATGGGCGGCCGTTGGGACTGTAGGTAATTTAGATTACTCTTGTCTCTTTATAGAGCTAGGTTTGGTCCTTGTTTCTTGGTGAGTTAGCGATTTTTAGCCTGTTGAGGCTCCGGTTGTGGGATTTTGATTATTGAGAGGGCTAGGGAGTCCTATCTTATTGAGGCACTTTTGTGTGGCCTTCTGAGCAGATTGTGAGTTTCTGGTTCCATTCTTATCAGGATTTGAGTAGTATTTCTCGATTATTGCGGGTTAGTTATTCCATCCTAGGGTTGTACTTGAGAGGTGGATTCCTGTTTATGCTAGCTTGAAGTTGGATTGGTGTTATGAATTCCTTATGCTTGTTGATTCCATCTTGAGTATGCTAGACTGCTTTCCTTCTCTTCCTTTTACTTGAGGTTACCGGCATACCGCCATGTTCCTGACTCTCTCTCCTTTATATACTATTGTTGCAAGGATTCCAGGTGCGTTCTTCTTTCTTACACCTGTGTTTCTGTGTTATGTATATGTTTGTGCTAGCATGTATACTTGTAACTCTTGGTTGATTGCTCCTTGTGCTAGTTCCTTGTTCTTCTTCCTTGCTTCCGTGACTACGTTCTTGTATTCTGCTTATTATTGTTTTTATATCTTATATATGCTCAGTCGGTTGATGATGCCTAATGAGTACCCGTTGTCTTGGTACTCATACTACACTTCTGCATCTTTTTGGTGCTGACATTAGTGTGAGCTTTGGCCGTTGATCGTGCTGGAGACTCGTGCAACTTTTGAGATATTCGAGACTTGGGTGAGCTCCCGACGGCCGGGGTTTGACCACATCTCATCTTTTGGCACTGTTGCTCCTTGTACTTTCGAAGACAGATTTATATTGTATTTTGTTACTTCTAGTACTTGTATTCTATTAGAAGCTTTTGTACTGTCGACACCAAGTCTTGGGATTGGTGTAGTATCCTTGTGTGTATATATATATATATATATATATATATATATATATATTATAATACTATATATATTTCGAGTTGTTGCTTCTGCGCTGTCATATCTTTATATTCGGCTTCCGCTTATTTCTGTTCATTGTGCGCATTGGTTAGGTAGTAGCCCATTACTAACCGTTCTGGGCTACGAGAATTGGTTCGCCTACTGGGGGGTTGTAGGTTCTATTATGACCTGAGAAATCGGGTCGTGACTGATGCGCCCAAATTACACCTCTAAAAGAAGCGCAAGTGGTCGCTGTTCAAATATAGAACCCAACTAAAGGTTTGGGTCGATCCCACAGGGAATATGGAAGGACTATTGTCGATTAGTGTTTACTTCAAGCTTTTAGTCAATTATTTCCCGCAAAGGTTTTTTTTTAATGTAACAAGTAAAGATGGTAATGTGAATTAGTAACAAGTAACAGAGATCAATTTCAACAGTTGCTATCAATAAGAGAAGTGACTAGGGTAGTGTTCCCCATGAGATCATAACTTAGTAAGGCTTTTGTACTTGGTTAACTAGTTTAGTGCTTAGCATGCAGAATCGGTAAGTTAGGTTCACCTAATTCCTTGGTTCGGCAACTAGGTGAATTTCACCACACGCCTTGGTCCTGCCGCGGGTGTCGCTTTACTAACCCTTACCCTTGATCCCAGATTAGCTATTCCCGGACAAGGTCAAGCTATTAGACGAGGGTTGATAGCCTCGAA
Source organism: Jaltomata sinuosa (assembly GCA_003996215.1). NCBI lineage: Eukaryota > Viridiplantae > Streptophyta > Magnoliopsida > Solanales > Solanaceae > Jaltomata > Jaltomata sinuosa. Next base: position 134,793 of record QJPP01001339.1, on the reverse strand, counting down.
TCTCGTTGTTTACAACCCTTTTCCCATTTGTTACCTCCTTGGTCTAGCAAGTAAGGATAAGGCGAGTTCTAACGTTGTACACCGTTAAAAAGCAATAAAAGCGAAGGGAAGAACAATACATGCATAAACACCTTCCTAGATTACCTAAGTACTTTTCCTACTTCATTAATCCTTCATGATTCCCACAACCCTAGTTGTGGACTTAGTTACTCATGCTCATAAGTAAACAATCAAGAATTATTTGTGTGATCATGATCATGTACTTACAATAAGAGTTAAAGAAATCTGGAATCTTAAATGGATGAAGATGGAAGTAAGAACAACGAACTATCAATGAATTAAACTCTCAAAACCAATAATAAACCAATATCACAAGGTTACGAATTTGTTTCCTACAAAATATCGTGCATAAAACGTAAAAGAAAACCTAGGGAAAGTATTTATAGACAATGGAAATCCTATCCTAACAAAACTAGGAAAACTGGAATCGGCAGCTTCCACGAGATCATTCCACGATTCGTGGAAGCTTCTACGGTTCGTCACATGTGCTCGTGAAACTCAGACAATTTGGCTCTTCTGCAGGTTCTTTTCCACGAAGGTAGTCTACGACTCGTGACTTGAATCGTAGAAGTTAGTCTTTCCATGACTCGTGACAATTTTGCTCTTTCCATGACTGACTTTCACGACTCGTGAAAGGGTCGACGACTCGTGGTAATGAGTCATAGAAGTTAGTTCAAGCTCCGTCTGCAGCATTCTTTTCACGACTGACTTCCATAACTCATGAAATAATTGACGACTCATGGTAATGAGTCGTAGAAGTCAGTTTCAGTCCTGAATTGCTGTCCTTTTCTGCACTTAGTCTCCGAACCCTATTTTCCTGTACATAACTCCAAAACACATCAAATCTACTAAAAATCGCTAAAGAACATACTCCAATTCTAAGTTTTAAGCGTCGAAAGTGCCGCAAACTCATGGCACATCAGTGATAGCTTGGTATCAGAGCTCTAGTTTCACCAGTGTCGTGGTACAGAAGCAAGTCTACACAGAGTCTAGCAGATCGGTACAATGACGTCCTTATCCTATCTGCGGGAGGCTACAGGGCATTGTTAGGAAAGGTTTCATCTTCTTGGCTTCTTATCGTGCGCTCCTGGCTCTATTGACTTCTAAACTTTGGTTGTTTCATTCTTTCTCAGATACCTAAGATGAGTTCGACAACAGTTGGTGTCGAGGATTCTGTGCCTGTTACTTTAGTGCTTCCATCAATGCCAGAATATCAGAGTAAGAGTATACCACATCAGATAGGGGGTGTGGGGTCAGCCCAGCCTCCGATTGGATTCATAGCTACCCCAGTTCTTCAGGACACCGTGGCTAGGACTCTGAGTCCTCCGGTGGGTGTTTCAGTACCCGGTTCTACGAGCAGTACTTCAGCTAGAGTTGAGCTACCAGTTCTTCAATAGGGTTATCTGTCGGTATTGGAGTATGAGGCAAGATTTCATGACATGGTTAGGAATACTGCTAGGGTTGTACCTTCAGAGTTTGATAGGGTTCAGAGCTTTGTGGGGGGTTTGATTTCACCGCTCTGTTTGGCTACCGAGCACTTGCTTACAGTTGGGACTACCTTTCTTCAGGTAGTGGACCATGCTTGGGATATCGAGGGCTTATGCCGTGAGGCTTATGGAGGTTGTGCTAAGAAACATCATCACCAGGACAGTTCTTGAGGTTTTCAGACTCGAGATAGGGGATTCTCCACCAGAGATAGGTTCCATTGCTTCTTAGCTACCAGGCCAGTTTTAGTTGCTCCACAGGTTTCAAAGAGTGGTTATGTAGGGAATGTTGAGTAGAGTAGATGGGGTTCGAATTATATCCTTCGGGGTTTGCCTTCAGAATGTATAGGTCATGGTGGCCGGTCAGGTTCAGTGAGATCTTCCCGTTGGACTTTATTTGGTAAAGGATGTTTTCGATGTGGTGAGCGTGGGCACTTAGCTAGGAATTGCCCCACGATTCTGTATCCTGGTCAGCCTGGTTGTTATGTTTATCGGTAAGTTGGTCACCTTTATAGAGCTTATCCCCGGCGAGGGATGACAGAGCTTTCAGCTTTGACTACTCAGTCCAGAGTTAGATCCTGTCAGTCTGATGCCCTTCCTGGTGGGCCAGAGGTAGAGGTTCCTGATATCGTTGCTCCAGGTTAGGCTTTTGCTACCTTCGACTTGTGATAGTGATGCTCGCATTGCGATTCCTTCCCTTTTATCATTTATTTGCTTATATGCCTACCTGCTACTTGTTTAGTTATTTGACTACCCGAGTGTAGTGTTTATGCATTGTTTTCTTGATAGTTTATTCCTTAGTAGTGGATGGGGTGAGTTATCCATGAAAGGTGTTTACCCGGAGTTGTAGCTCGTGGGTAGTTCTTGTTAGTCTATTTCTGGTTGGGTTTGTTTCCTGTTTCACTGTGGCTCTAGGCTTGTGCTGAGTCTTCCCTTTTGAGCAGTCCTAGATGGTTGATTGCCTAGGTTGTTATCTAGTGTGGCTAGAGGTCCTTGTTTTGGTTTGGTATTACCAGTAGTTGTGCTGAAGTTTGAGTTTCTGTCTTGAGATAAGAGGTGTTGGTTATGCTAGTGAGCATGGTTTGGTTTGGTTTTTTGGGTGATTAGAGTCGACCCTCTTTGTTTGGCTGGTTTAGGAGGTTGGCAGGTGTATGGGTTGTTCCCATAGTCTCCCTTAGTTTCTTGTCCGGGTTGGTTGTCTTATCATTTTCCCCGGTTCCAGTTAGAATGAATTTCGATCGTAGTTCTCTGGATGAGCTTTTGATTTCGGTGTTGTGTTTGAGTTTGGATTTAGCATTTTCAACTAAGTGTTGACAGTAGCCTCATGGCTGAGTTGTATTCATAGCATATTGGGTGAGTCAGGCACCCGACCCATTTTCTCCTGCTTTGTTGAGTATTGACAATGTAAGTATAGGAGCTAGGGAAATGGAACCAGATTCTTATTTGAGAAAGTATTTGTAAGGTTCAGTATACGCTAAGGAGGGTTTTGTTTAGTGGAAAAAGACGGAGATGGCTCATTGTTCGTGATTATGTGTTTCAGTAGTTGACTAATGTGATGACGAAGGTTTGCTTTGGGATCGTGTGTTGGTGGTTTGATTCGGCCGATTACAGATTACAGTGATTTTCCCTTGATTGGTTTAAGATTTCAGTAGCAACTGCGGTTTTGGGAACTTACATATTCAAACCTAGTTGGCTTCGGTTTCTAAGGATTCATTGGCAGCATACGGGTTCGACAATGCCATTGATTGGAAACTTTAGAGTTGGGTTTCAGAATCGTGGTCCAGCAAACTACTCCGGATGGTTCATGGTTGGTTCTTTTAGTTGCAGCTTCTTGGGTGTAATGACCCTTCCGGTCATTCCCACGTTTAAGTTTTGAAGTCAAGCAAATCGACAAAAGATATCGTAAGACCTTTAACAAAATTTTCTGAACTTTGGGTCAAATGTCTCGGGGCTTTTCTCCCAATATATAAAGAGTTAGAAGTCTCCCGAAATACCAAATCGAAGGTCTACGAGTCTAGTTTCCAACGCACAAAACCTCACGTCCAAATAATCTTGGAGCAAAGAGTTATGACTGTTTTACCGCGGACTGTCTGGCAGAAAATGGGTTGCGAATCGGGTCGCGAACCGGGTCGGGTTAAACGCGATTTAAGCCTCGACTTCACGTTTTAAAATGCCATTTCAGTTCCGAAACAGTGATAAAATATAAGGGAGGATCCCGAGAGAATTCTTGAATATCGAAATCGTGCGTAGGCGAATTACGAGCCTAAACTTAAGAATTTTATAAGTATCGTGCGTGTAATTGAAATATTTATTTAAAAGTTGAATTTGGTAAAAATTATATTATTATTTCCTTTCCAAAATATTTTAAAGGTTTATGAAAAATATATTTGATACGATATAAGTGTATACGTATTTATTTTATAAGGTTTTTATACTCCGTAATATTTTAACGAAGATAGTAAATTTAATTATGTTGAAAATTATTATTATAATATAGTAGGTTTTATTGGAAATGATTTTCTAATAATTATGGTATATTTAAAATATTATATTTATTTTACCACGAATTTATGCAATACCCGAATGTATACCTAACGGAGGGAATTTGGTTGCCACCTCCACCCCCACGTGTAAGTGGAAGATGAAGGCAGCAACTTGTAGTGGCATCATTTGGGGAGTTAGGCAGCAATTAGCACAAATATGTGGCATCTAAGGGATGCTTGACTTTTTGTTAAGTGATTAGTGTTTATTTAATAAAATCATTCACTTTGTTCATACTTATTCCTTGGCCTTTCAGCTGCACGCCACTGATCAATAAGTGGTCAATTGTTCATAGAAGTTTAACTGAAAAATATATTGGAAGATATATTTTGATCCCCGAAAGAAAATCAATTATCTTGTCAAGTTATTCCATCCCAAATCCGATTCCGATTCCGATTTAGTTTTGGATTTTCTCGGAGTGGTTCGAGCTTGGACAGCTTGGACATTGTTGTTCCAGCAGCTTGTCGTCGAACGACAGGTAGGTTACGGTTTAATTTCCCTAGACTCCGCATATATAGAATAAAATTGTATTAATGGGCATCCTTGGGTTGGTTTATTAGGTTGGTACCACAGACCTTGACCGCTTTATTCATGTCCGCCTATTTTTATTCCTCCGTTGTTTGTAGTATTTGCGAATATATTTTATTTACCCTTGTGGTCCTGTGAGGCCTTGTTGACTCTGGAACATAGAAGGTGGGATTTTGGGAATGTCCGCGAGTCCCGGGCATAGAATTATCCTTCTAGGCTGGTTATGCTTGCTGAGTAGCTGTGGGCCTGTGCAGGGTCGATAGGTTGATTGTGAGCTGCGGGGCAGCTATTGTGTGTGATCATACCATTTCCATGCATATAAAGAGGTTTTATCCATGTTTTACTGTGGTTTTGGCTTCGGGCCTACTGGCACTATTTTCTAAACCTTGCATGGCCCGGGGGGCCCGTTTTTGATGGAAATGATTTGGAAATGGTTGATTTCACTTGTGGAGATTTTTGGGCAAGAAAGTAAAATTATGTTTAAAATCATCAGTTTTATGATTATCGCTAGACTCGGCAGGGCCGGGTGCTAGTTGAGTTTTCTTGTTACTTGAGATGATTTTTAGCCTCGGTTGGACCGAGCACCTGAGATGACTTTTTACTGTTTAGACCCGGCGACGCCCGGGCACCCTTGGGAGGGGTTTTTGAGATATTTTCCTACTATTTTTAGTCCTGGACAGGGTCTGGGCATGCATATTCGAGACTGGGTCTCTATCTTGATATCGAGACGGGGTCTCTATCTTGATACATGTTCTGATACTGAGTTTTAGTATGGGGTCTGGGACCTCCATGGACCTTGCCATCCGGGCCAGGGGCTACGGGCTGCGTGTGCCGGAAGAGGGGTATACTGCGGGAGTAGAGGTATACGGGCAGGACGTCCTTCCATGAACCTACCGGCTGGGCCGGATCGGCGCCGGAGGAGGTACATACAGAGATACTATGGCACTTGAGATCTTCATGCATCATACCATTCATGGTTCGAGGTTCCACCCTTGTTTGCTGTTTGCTGATTGTACGCTCCGGTAGTATGGGATGCCGGAGGGGTTGTTTTCACTTGTTTGTGTTCCTCGGTTTGTATGGGCGGCCGGGGACTGTAGGGTAGACTTTTGCTATTTACTTACAGAGTTTTTCTCTATTAGGGATGAGTAGAGATTAGGTTACTGCTAGACTGTTAGTTTCTTCTGGATTTGAGATTGTTATGATTAGTTGGGTTGATTCATGTCTTGAGCATGCCTATTATTACTCTTTCTCTCTTCTTCTTACACTTGAGGTTACCGGTATACCGTCCATTCCGTAAACTTATTTTGTATACACTGTTGTTGCAAGGACCCCAAGTGCGTTGTTCTTCTTTTCACCTGTGTCTGTGGTGTGTATATGCTGCTTACTAGCCTCATATGTGGTTCTGTTGAATTCCCTCTGGGCTAGTTCCTGTGTACCTTTCGTTGATTTCTGTGACTGATTGCTTCTATTCTGTCTATTACTGCGCTTTTATCTTATATGTGCCCAGTCGGCCTATGATACCTACTGGGTACCTTATGCTTCGCATTTGGTGCTCACCCCTACCCCCTGCATCTTTGGGTGCAGATCCTAGCGTGGGCCATCACCGTTAGATCGCTGTGATTCGTGCTTGGAGACCTGTTGAGGACTACTTCAGGCTGAGGGTGAGCTCTTGGCGATCGGAGCTTAGCTTTAGTTTATCTTTCGCTTCATGTACTCTATTACCATTCGGAGACATTTGTATATATAGTTTGGTTTATTTTGCACTCCATGTATGTAGTTTGGCTCTGTACTATGATACCAGGTCTTGGGGTTTGGTTTAGTTTCCGCATATGTATATATTTATATATCTGTTATCTATTTTATTTGTCTTGTTCGCTTATCTGTTAGATAGTAGCCCATTACTAACTATTCTGGGCTATAGGGATTGGTTCACCTACCGGGGGTTGTAGGTGCCATCATGACCGAGAAATCGGGTCGTGACAAATATGGTACCAGAGAGCCTAAAAAATGCAATGATTCATGACACATTTCTAGTCAGACAGTTCAGATCGGATTATCACTGGGTTCAGGTAAGGGGGTCAATATGGGTATTTAGAAATTATTTGTACCTACAAGGACTTATGGAGATTATATGTTGTTTGTACTTGTCGGGATTATGGGGGCCAGGTAAGGTTATTGTTTGCTATGTGCTATAGATGGTATTTTATTACAGGAAAGTAAGTGATTGCACTTTTGGTTTACTACTGCCCTTTTGTTCAATCCTCACACTTCAGTTTTAGTTTTCAGTTTTTGTTACATGCTCGGTAAATTATTTCATACTGACGCCCCATTGCCTGGGCGCACTATGTTTTCATGCCTGTAGGTTTTGAGCAACAACTAGATAGACCTATTGGGTAGCATCGTCGAGCTTTCAATGGGTTGGTTGACTCTTTTCCTTTCAGGGGTCGCCAGAGTCTCAGAGGTTTCCCCTTCTTGTTGTTTATAGCTTTTTGGGTAGGTTAGTGTCGTATCCCACCAAGTATTGTATTCATAGAGGCTTACAGACTAGTGAGTTGTGTTGCATAGATACGATGATGGCTATTTTGTCCTTGTATATTTATTAGCTGTATTTGTTAGCCAATTGGGCCTTGTTGTTGTTTTGTTGGCAATTTAGCGACTTATTGGCCTAGTTTACATTGTGTATACATATTTTCAGTTTTATATTGAGATCATGGTGGCCTTTATGGCCTGCATAGCGTTTATGCTTTCCTAGATATCGTGGCGGCCTCGATGGCTCAAACAGGACTTATGTGGTACCTGCTCATTGCTTTATATGAACTGTTGGGAGTAGTTGGTTTATTTCTAGAGCTGTTGATAGGGGCCTTAATGGACGAGGGATGATTCTTAAGCCGAGATATACATCTTTATTTTCTTGATTGTGTGTGGCTGCTATATGCTATTGGAAAATAGTTCAACAGGGTCGGCTTTAACCTAAGTTTTGGCATTAGGTGCAAGTTGCGCCCCCCGAGTTTGGGGCATGACAAACTTTGTATCAGAGCAACATCGTATCCTATGGAGTCTGCAAGCCGTGTCTAGTATAGTCTTGTTTATAAATGTGTTGTGCACCACGTTTTCTAAGCGGGAAGCTACAAACATTGTTCAGGAAAGTTACTCTTTTTTTATTCAAATCGTGCTATAGAGCTGAGTCATAACGGTTGAGTTCTTCGGCTTATGATTGTTATTGGGCTTGTACTTAAACCCCACATAATGATGATATGGATATATCATGGATTCATGCTACTAAATAGAACTTAAAGGTGCTTGGACATCAGCAGTATACGACTGAGAGAGTCGAGAGAGTGTAACAGATAAGGGCTAGGCCCATAGTTTTAGACAGAGGCCCACGGTTGCTCCAGACCTTAAGATTTATGGAGACCACCTACACCCCCAAAATAGAAGTCCTAAGGTATCAGGTTTGATCACCGAGGGCGGTCAGGTCTGGGTGAGAGCTCAGGAGCATCAGGCTCGCAGCAACACAGGGTCCCAGAGCAGTTTAGATCAGTTGTGCCACATTGTGATAAATACAATAAACACATGCCGGGAGATGCCGTCAGGGCTCCACAATATGCTATTTTTGTTTCCAAAAGGGTCATATACAAGGTATTGTCCGTTTACAGAGCAACAAGGTTTAACAAAGACAGATAGATTAGCAACAGGATCATCTTCCTCAGTATATCCTATAGAGTGTATTTCCTAGATTTTATTAGGTAGAGGTTGACGCTAAAAGGGAGCATCTAGTTTTGGCAGTGGCTAGAATTGCCCATATGCACTACAAGTCATCAGGATTCATAGTCATAGCCAGATGTTGTGACAGGTATATTAAGTAATTGCTCCAAATGTGTTTATGTTTTGATAGATCCAAGCTCTACATATTGTATGTTACACCATTATTTGTTTGGAGGTGATGAATAGTACTAGAGCCATTCCAATGACCTTTTTGTTGTGTCTACCCTAGTTGGAAACTCTATTATTTCCATGAGGATTTATCGAGATTGCATGATAGAAATTACTGGCTATCAGACCTTTACAGACCTGATAGAGTTAGAGATACTTGACATTGATATTATTATGGGCATGGATTGGCTAGCATCTTTTTATGCCAATGTTGACTATCAAGCAAAGACTGTTAGATTCCACCTTACAAGGGAAGTAGTTTGAGAGTGGAAGGGTAATGCAACAACGCCAAAAGGTAAGTTTATTTCCTATAATCAGGCAAGGAAAATGATAGCCAAGGGATGCATTTACCATACTGTTTGAGTTTAAGACATTGATGCTAACCCATCAACTATTCAATTTATTCCAGTAGTTAATTAGTTTCCAGATTCGTTTCCAGACAATCCTCCAAGTATTCCTCTAGAATGGGAGATTGATTTTTCCACTAATACATTACCAGATGCCTAGCCGATATCAATTCCCCCATATAGAAATGTACCAACAGAATTGAAGGAATTGGAGGAAAATAGAAAGATTTATTAGATAAGGGCTTTATTAGACCTAGTGCATCACTATGGGCTGCACAAGTGTTATTTGATCAGAAGAAAAATAGCTTGTTGTAAAACTGTATAGACTACCAAAAATTTAATAAGGTGACTATAAAGGACACATATCCACTACCAAAGATTGATGGTTTTTTTTACCAACCATAAGATGCCCGATGCTTCTCAAAGATTGATTTAAATTTAGGGTACCATCAGGAACCTGTTCGAGAGGGTAATATTCCAAAGACAACCTTCAAGTTCAGATATGGCAATTTTGAGTTTCTTGTGATGTCTTTTGGGTTGGCGAACACCCCAGTAGTATTTATGGACTTGATGAACATTATATACATGCCATTTTTAGACTTGTTGTGATTGTGTTTATTGACTATATTCTAGTATATCTCATTCAGAGACCGAGCATAGAGACCATGTTCTAGCACTACTTCAGGTACTCTGAGATAAGAGGTTGTACGCTAAGCTCCTAAAGTGTGAGTTATGCTCGCATTTCATGGACTTTTTGGGCTATATTGTATCAAATACTGGTATTCAGGTTGATTTATAGAATATTATGACTGTAAAGACTTGTCCTAGACCCACAATTCCGACAGAAGTTCATAGCATTCTGGCGTTGGCAGGGTATTACAAAGAGTTTATAGAAGGATTTTCCTCACTTTTAGGACCCTTGATAAAGCTAACTCAGATGCAGCTAAGTTTCAGTAGACCATGGCCTGTGAGCAGAGTTTCCAAGGGATAAAAGATAGATTGACTTCAATACCAGTTCTGACCTCACCATAAGGTCCAAAGTGCTACAAAATATTACGATGCTTCAAGCATTAGGCTGGTTTGTGTTTTTATGCAACACAGAAAGGTAATTGCTTATGCTTCTAGACAATTAAAGAAGAATGCGAAGAACTACCTGACCCATGATCTAGAGTTGGTTGCAGTTATTCATGCCCTAAATATTTGGAGGAATTAAATGTATTGCTTTGATATTGATATTTATACAGATCATAAAAGCCTCCAATATATTTTTAGATCGAAAGATTTGAACCTCTGATAATGCCGAGAGATTGAATTGTTAAAATACTATGATGTTAATATCTTATATCATTCAGTGAAGGTCAATATAGTAGTGGATGCCCTCAGTTATAAATATATGGGTTGTATATCATATTTGGGAGTTGAGAGGCGAGACACAACCCGAGAGCTCCATCAGATAGCTAGTTTGGAGGGTAAGGTTATTAGACTGAAGTGATATAAGGGTCACAGTTTAGGATACAACAATATTACCTCTATTATTGAGGTGAAGGCACAACAATACAACGATCCCAACTTAGAGCAGCTTAGAGGAAAGGTTCAGCAGCGGGAGTCTTTAGACTTGGATATAGCAATAGATGGAGTCTTCAAATTCAAAGATCAGTTATGTGTTCCAGTTATTGCAGGGCTTAGAGAATATATTATTGAAGGGGCACACCATGCTCTTTACTCTATTCACCCATGATCCATGAAAATGTATTATGATATTAAAAAGATTTATTGGTGGTTGGGACAAAGAGAGACATAGCTAAGTTTATGGCATAGTGCCTAAATAATCATCAGATAGAGATAAAGCATCAAAAACCTAGTAGGCTGACTCATGAGATAGCTATTCTATTTTTGAAGTAGGAGGAGATAAATATTAATGTTGTCCCATGTTTATGATGAAAGTTTGATTTTATCTAGGTGGTTATCTATAGGTTCACAATATTAGCCTATTTCTTGCTAGTCACTACCACATTCTTAGCTAAATATTATGCTGGGTTGAACATTATAGAGATAGCAAGACTTCATGGTGTCCCAGTATCAATTATATCAGATAGGGGGGCATGGTTTACAACATTTTTCAAGATCTTTCTAGGAGGGTTTGAGGACTCAGTTTAAGCTTAGTTCAACTTTTTATTCATAGAACAATGGCCAAGCCAAACCTATGATCTAGACGCTCGAAGATATTAGGGGCATGTGTGCTAGATTTGAAAGGGAACTGAATGATCCCTTGTCACTTATTATGCTTGCTTATTAAAACAACAATCATTCAAGCATTGGTATAGCATCGTACAATGCTTTATATGGGCATAAATTCCAATCCCCTCTTGGTTAGTTTGAGGTTGGAGAGTCAGAGTTACTTGGACCTGACGTAGTACAGTAGGCTGTGAAAATGGTTAAGCTGATCAGAGAGAAATTATTGATAGCTCAGAGCCGCCGAAAATCATATTGAGATGTTAGGAAACGGGTCTTAAAGTTCAATGTTGACAATTAAGTCTTTTTGAAGGTTTTGCATATGAAGAGCGTTATGCAATTTGGCAGGAAGGAAAGGTTGAGACCTCGATATATTAGACCTTATCGTATTATGTGACGTATATACAAAGTTTCTTACCAGTTAGAATTACCTTAAGAGTTAGAGTCGGTGCACACAGTCTTTCATGTTTCTATGTTATGGAAGTGTATCGGAGATCCAACACATATAGTACTAATGACATATGTTCAGATTTTAGAGGAATTATCTCATAAAGAAGTCCCAGTTATCATAGTAGACCGCCAGATTAGGAGATTGCAGAATAAGGATATAGCTTCAGTAAAATTGTTGTTGTGGAATCGTAATATCAGGAAATATCGTGGGAAGCTCAAGAGAACACGAAGTGCAGATATCCTCACTTGTTCACTCCTTCAAATGATTTTCAAAGGAAATAAATAGTAGACCCATATTTGAGTACTTGAGGTACATTACTTTGGTATTTTTTAAGTTCTTGTGATGTTTTCTATGATTCCATGTACATTATGTTCATTCGAGGACGAATGTCCTTAAGGGGCAGGGGATGTAACATCCCGCCCATCTGAACTTCAGATTCACTTGTACTTTTGGGATAAGACTAAGAGCTTAACATGTTAGGGAGGATGTTTTATAAGTTATTTTAACTGCACTATATCGTATGTTAAGTTTTGAAGTGAAGCAAGTTGCAAATAAAAGCTGGGGAAAGTTATAGTAAATTCCGTTAAGAAATTCTCTTGAAATTTGGGTCAAATATCTCAAATATTTCCCCCCAATATATAAATAGTTAGAAGACCCCCGACCTAAAGAATCAAACATCTATGAGTCTATTTTCCAACGCACTAAACTTTTCATCTATACGACTTCAGATTCAGGAGATATTCGCGTTTTTGTAAGACTGCACAAGCAGGCACGTCAAGGTGGGGCCCCTATCCTAAGTCGGTTTTGCTTTATAAATGTTGTTTTTCCTTCATTTTAATTCAGAAAAAACAACCAAAAACTACATAAAATCAGATATAATCCCCTAAATACTCCATGGACCTTGATGCTTTCAATTCGTAAGTTTGACGAAAGTTTCTCTACATAGCAAGCTCATCATTTTGGTATAGTTTCCCCGGTCGATTTCATGATGTATCTCCATGGGTGTTGTGGCAGCGAGCTAGTAGGTGTTTTCTGAGTATCTAGCAGTAGCTACGGATTTATATTGTCAAGGTATGGATTCCGTACACTTATCTATTTGTTGAATCGATATTTTAAGCTTCTAGTTATGAAAGTCTTTAGTTGACAATGACTTGTAGTAGTATCTTGTTGAATTTGGATCCGTTTGTTGTTACTACAAGGAGGAAGCTTGTTTAGCGTTGGAATTCAGTCCCTTTTGTCAAGGAAATGTCCCCCCTATGATCCTACTCCATAATTACATGTTCTAGTATCATTTTTATAGCTTTTCGAGCAACAAAGTGGTGTTTTGGATATTGTGGTTTTGAATAGCCCCTTTATCTTATTACCTTATGTTATTATTGTTGTGTATTGATGGTGTTAAGGTGCTGGAGGGACTGGGGGTTGGTATGATTCTTATTGGAGTCACGTACTATGATTGTTAGATTGAATGATGTGAAGTATGCCTTGAAATAGTGCCTCGAGAGATCGTCGCTCCTTTGAGATGTGGTTAGCATATTGTTTTTAGATTTAGCGGCCATTTATTATTGTTATTGGCCTTATTTTATGGTTTAGAGTTGGCTGGTTGTTCGTGTGGCATTAACATCTTATTAATCATCTATGGATCATACTCGCAACCTTGTTGATTCTAGCAATTATTGTGTTATGATAAGTTGGTCAAGTTTCACAGCGACACATTTGGGGCTTTAATTGAAAGATATATTAAGGCTTCCATTTCACTTTCTGGCATGACCTTTAAGGCCAAACCTTTTAAAGCATTTTTTAACGTCATTATTCGACTTGTGGCCTTATAGTATTGAGCTTTGCTGCACAACATGATATAGCGACTATCAGCAACACTCTATTCCTTACCTAGTAGTTTAGAAAAGCATGTTATGATTACATTGAGGTAACCTTTGATTACATGATATTATTATGTTATTTTTATTGTCTTGCTTCCACCTATGAGCTTGTTTTGGCCTCAGTAGACACTAACACTTCATGGTTTTGGAGCCTACATTCTGGTTACTATTACTATGCTTTCGAGCTCTGCAGACCGTACCTATGGGACAGTTAGGCTTTACCTACGGGGCAGAAGTTACATTATATTACTATGCCTTTGGGTCAGGAAGACCGTGCCTATGGGACAGGCAGGCTGTACCTACGAGGCAACAATTACATTAATTTACTGCACCTTTGGGCTAGGCAGATCATACCTACGAGCCAGGCAGACCATACCTATAGGACGAGCAGGTTGTAAATATAGAGAAGCACATATATAGTACCACAGAGCCTCAGAGTTGAAGTGATTCATGACACATGTACAGTCATATAGTTCTGATCAGATTATCACCGGGTCTAGGTAAGGGGGTCAATATGGGTATTAAGTGACTATTTGCGGATACTAGGACTTATGGCAATTGTATGCTGTTTGTACCTATCGGGCTTATAGGGGCCAAATAAGGTTTTTGTTTGCTATGTGCTTTAGATGGTATTTTATTGTAGGAAGGTAAGTTATTGTACTTTTGTGTTACTACTGCCATTTTGTTCAATCCTCACACTTTAGTTTCAGTTTTCAGTTGCCTTACATGCTCGGTACATTATTTTATACAGACGCCTTATTGCCTGGGGGAACTGCATTCATGCCTATAGGTTCTGAGTAACAACCAGACAGACCTGTCGGGTAGCATCGCCAAGCTTTCAGCTTGTTGGTTGACTCTATTTCCTTCAAGGGTTGCTAGAGTCTCAAAGGTTTTCCCTTTTTGTTGTTTATAGCTTTTTGGGTAGGTTAGGGCCCTTCCCCACCAAGTATTGTATTTATAGAGGCTTGTAGACTAGTCAGTTGGGTTGCATAGCTACGATGATGGCCATTTTGGCCTTGTATATTTATTAGATGTACATGTTAGCCAATTGGGCCTTGTTGTTGTTTTGTTGACAGTTTAGCAACTTATTGGCCTAGTTTACATTGTGTATACATGTTTTAAGTTTTATATAAAGATCATGATGGCCTTGATGCCTACATAGAATTTATGCTTTCCTAGATATTATGGCGGCCTCGATGGCCCAAATAGGACTTATGTGCTCCTGCTCATTGCTTTTACATGAACTGTTGGAAGAAGCTATTTTCTTTATAGAGCTGTTGATAGAAGCCTTGCAGGCCGAGGGATGATTCTTAAGTCGAGATATACTTGTTTGTTTTCTTGATTATGTGTGGCTGCTATACGCCATTGGAATATAATTCAGCAGGGTCCGCTTTGGCCTAAGTTTTGGCATTAGGTGCAAGTTGCGCCCCCTATGTTTGGGGCATGATAGGTTCTTCTCAAGGAGCAAAAGTTTTATTTTCTTTATTTTTGTGTCGAACCTGGTGGAATTTCCCTATGATAGATTAAGAGGCGACTTTCTTAAGGGAAAATTCTAAGTTTTAGTGTTTAGATTGAGTTTGTGTTTTGCTTGTCTCGTATGGGCCCACCAAAAACTTTCTTGGCAAAGAATTTGAAAAATTGAAAAAAGAGGGGAAAATGATTTTTTCTAAGACATTCTCTTGTCATGATTTTTACATTCTCTATTTGGCTTGATTGATTCACAAATGAGTGTGCGAAACTCGGAATAGCTTGTCAAAAGTCATTTGTCCCAATTAATTTTGAGACTAATTGTGAACTTTTTGTGTTGTGATGCCTTGTGTGGTAAGGATAACTTCATTCTTGTTCATGCATGTTATCTAGAACTTGCCCCGAATGTAATTCAAGGCAAAATTAGATGTTGCTTAGCTTAGAAGATGACCTTAGGTCCTTTTTGAATAGCCATTTTTCCCAAATGTCCTTCCCTTAACATTGATCCTAATTAACCACTTTGAGATTTTCACTTTTTCTTGGCACCTTATGTTAGACACCTTAACCCTTTTTGCATCCTCTATCTTGGCAACCATCCTCCCAAATTTCTAGAAATTTAAATGTAGGCTAAAAGTCTATGTTTGGGGGGGGGGGGGAACATGAATGAAAATGAAATGTTGATGTAGGAAAAAGCCTAAGTTTAGGTATGTATACTTGTAGTGTGGAAAAAAGAGGAGTCAAGCTTTAAAGTGAGGTAACACTCTATGCTTATAATTTTAATTTCTTCAGAGTATCAACAAGACGAATAAATGAAAAATAAAAGAAGAGATTAGTGCTACCAAATTAGTTAAACAAATGGGTGTTTGAAGGAATAGTTGTTAGGAAAGCTTTGTCTGTGAGAGGGAGTAATAAGGTAAAGTTGATGTTCAAAAATATGAGTGGTGCACTTGAATGCTTATGATAACATTAGAGAGGTTTTGTCACTTGAGCCAAATGAAATCCTCACCTTAACCCTAGCCTACATCTTTGTCTGGAAGTTCTTAGTGATTCCGAGCATGGCAACTCTACATTAGTGGCGAATTACATAAAGGGAAAGCCCATAGTTCAATGTGTGTGTACCTGAACTTCTTTGAGAGTGTGAGAGTCCTTGTGTTCTCTTATAATCCCTATATTTTGAACTGCATGATTGTGAGTGAGATTCTCTTTTGTAGTGAATGGCATTGCATCCTTGAAATGAATGATGAAGTCCTAATTTCAATTGAGAGGAATGAATGAGACAAATTGTGTGGCAAATCTTGAAGGTCAATGCCAATGACTTGAGAAGCTTAATAATCTTTTTTTGAACGATAAATCCCCTGATTTTGAATGAAAATTGAAGTCTTTTGATAAGACCTTTGAAATATGTATTTTCCTTGAGATTATGGTGATACCAAATGAGATGAGTGCTTTTATTTGAGTTTTTTGTTTTGAGTCATTTGTTATAATTTTTTTGAGTCTTTGAGTCGCTATAGTCCTTTGTGAAGCCTTGTGTCTTGAGAAATTCGTGTTAATCCTTTGTCTTATGAGTTCTTTACTTGAGGACAAGCAATAGTTCATGTTTGGGGATTTGATAAATTGGTAATTTACCAACTTATTTATCTTCTATTTATGAATTATTGCCTTGATATGATATGATTTGGAAGGATTTTATGCCTTTATGGTCTTATATGCAAGCATTCTTAATGAATAAAGAAAGAACTTGATTAAGAATGAGAGTGAAAGGGTAACCATATATGATAATAGGAGAGAAAGAGTCAGACACCAATTTAGATTGACATATACTAATTAGAATCAAGTAATAGAATGAAGGAAGAAATAAATTGAGTTTTCCTAAAGTTCTATAGCCTCCTGAAAAAAAGTAATGATATCTCCATACCGTCCTGCAAAATTCTACTAGACACGTTCTTGTAAGACAAGATCAACAAACTCGGGGCTCTTATGCCAACTTTGTCACGACCCAAATAGCCATTAGTGGTACCCACACTAACCCTTCGATGGGAGAACCATCTAACCCAACCTTAACCTTTAAACTTACTCAAATTGTAAAAGAGATAATATAAAGCCTAACTTAACCATAATGAAAGTTGAAAACTGATATAAATAAGGGCAAAATAATTCGAATAACTAATACATTCCCCAAGAACTAAGAGTCATCCTGCAAGAACTCTAATAATAACCAATGTCTATGTCGCGACCCAATTTCTCGGTCATAATGGCACCTACAACCCCCAGTAGGCGAATCAACCCCGTAGCCCAGAACAATTAGTGAGGGACTACTATCTAACAAGCAAACAAAAGAAAATACAATATACGCAGAAGCAAGGGATATAAGATAAAGAAAAGGGGTAACAGGGATATATATATATAAGATAAAACCAACCCAAAACCTGGTATCATAGCATAAGAGCAGGAACTACATCAACAGAGTACAAAAGGATCCAAAACAATATATACACATCTGTCTCTGAATATCAAAAGATTACGAGATACAAGGGATGAGCTAAAAGCTAAGCCCGGCCGTCAAGATCTCACCCTCAGCCTCGGATAGTCCAAAAGATCAGCCTGCACGAGTCTCCAAGGAAACAGCGACGACAGACCGCACTAGGATCTCCACTAGAAGATGCAGAGTGTAGTATGAGCACCAATTTCTAAGCAACGGGTACCCAGTAGGTATCATAGGCCGAATGGGCGCATATAATATATAAAGGCAATAATATAGCAAAAGAGAATCAAGTAGTCACAGAAAACAATGAATTAGTACACGAAAACTAGCACAGAAGGATACAAGAAGAAAACAACATACTTGGCTAGCTACTAGAACACATATATCACAGACACAAGTGAAAGAAAGAAGTAATGCACCTGGGATCCTCGCAGTAACAATATATATATAAAAAGTTTTAGAAATAGGCGGTATACCGGTAACTTCAAGTGAAAGAAGGGAAGAAGAGAAGCAAATAATCTAACCATGCTTGAACCCCAATTCTACTACTAAAACATGCCAATAATCCAAGTAGAACATGAAGTGAACTAAGAGCATACAATACATAACTCCTATATGTGAAACCTTGAATATGACACCGAATATAACCATAATATGAACCAGAGATGCGATAGGGTAATAATAAGTCTACCTACATTCCCAATGTGCTCCCATACACCCGAGGAATGCATACAAGTGAAGACAAACCCTCCGGCATCCCATACTATCAGAGCGTACACTCAACAAATAGCAAACAAGGGTGGAATCTCACAGAAATGGATGATATGATGTAGTTGTGAAAACCAAGTGGAACCATAACCCTGTATGTACCCCCTCCAGTGCCTATATGCCCAACAAGTAGGATCTATTGAAGGAAACAACCCGTATACCTCAACTACACCATATACCCATCCTCCGACAAACTCAACACGTAGCCCCTGTCCAGATCAGCAAGGTCCATGAAGGACCTCGACCATATACTAACTCTCATAACCTCAAAGTAATAGTCAGAAGTAAATCTGGATCCAAAGTAGTAACCCATTCTCGAAAATGCATGCCCAGAGCCCATCCGGGTCTAAATCGGTTAAATAAGTCTTAAAAGCCCCTACAGGGGTGCCCAGACATAACCCGGTCTAAAACAGTAGTAAAAAAAGTCTGATGCTCGACCTAACCGAGTCTAGTACCCTCTCCAATCAATAGTAAACAATTGTAGCACTTCGTCCTCACTGAGTCTAGTCATAATCTGAAAACAGTAGTAAAATCAACCTATTAACTTCCTTAACCCAAGAAGATCTATGAAAAATCATTTCCAAAACCCTTTATAACCATTTTTACTGGAAATAGGCCCTCGGGGATATGCATGGTTTAGAAAACCACCAATAGTAGGCCTGAAGCCAAAACTATAGTAAAAACATGAGAGAAACCCTTTTTATGCATGGTAATGGCATGCTCAAACACAACAATAGCCCAATGGCTCACAATCAACCTATCAGCCCTGCATAGGCTCCAATCGCTCTACTCCACAAATAACCAGCCTAAGATCGCAATATCAATGTCCAGGGCTCATGGACATTCACAAATAACCCACCATCTATGGTACAGAGTCAAATATAAGGTCACACAGGAGCACAAGGGTGATAATATCATCTACCACGAGTACTACAATCATCAGAAAAAACAAAATAAGTCAGACATGAAGAAGCAGACAAGGTCTGGGGTACGAAGCTAATGAACCCAATCCAAGGATGCTAATTAGAACAATTATATCCTATATATCTGATGTCTAAGAGAGTTAGACCGTAACCTACCTGTCATCCGATGACAAGCTTCTAGAATGACGATGTCCAAGCCCGAACCGCACTAAGAAGCTCCAAACAAAAATCAAACTATCATAAACATAAACTACACGTCAAAATGAGTCTAATGATACCCATCAAGCTAGAGTTATAGCCGGGTTGAAATCTGATTCAAAAGTAGGCCTGCAGGGCCCACCCATAGTCAAAAATGAAATAAAGTACGCTAAACATGCTATGCCCGTGAGTGCATGCTCCAAATTTGAGTGAATTTGGCCAAGATAAATGGCACAAAATAGCCCTCTCAAGTAAGGAATTTAAAGATGGAATTTTAAGAATAAAATCCGGAAATTGGAGCAAGAACTACTTACCAAAATGAGGTGAAACACTCCAAGGAATAGGAATCACCGAACCCACAAGCATGCACCCCAAGAGAGTAGTTTCTACAAGGAATTCCCAATATTTAAGGATCACAACAATGGAGGTTCGCAAAAATGGAGAAGGAGCAACTTGGGGAAGAAGAAGACTCACCAATCGACGTGGAAGTAACAAAATCCGCCAACTAGAAGCAGTCCCCAAGAGTAGGAATTAATGGGAGCAATTTGTGTGAGAGAATTATCAGTTTGGAGTTGGGAAAATGTAAGAAACAATGCTGGAAAAATGAAGAGGAAAAGATCTTATAGCTGCTGGATGCTAGTCAGCGTCATTGGAACTAAAGCAGCGCCATCGCGCAGGAGGAGGCCAGGCGCTGAGGCGCCATCACGCTGGCCGACTGGCAGGATGGCAGGCGCTGGAGCGCTAACACGCTGACATGGTTCCATCAATACTAATGGCACACACAGTATAGTGCGATCGCACTGTCTGGGCACCATTGGCGCTGAAAGCCCGACTTACAACAAAAACCAGCAAATGCTAAAAATTCCACGGGGCATTCCGTGTACAATCGGAACTCGATACTCGAAAACCAATAATGCTAATAGAGTGGAAATTACATTCTGGACTCAAGGGAATTGAAAGAACTTCCATATGAGATCATTTTGGAGGAATGTTAACCCAAGTCAATACTAACTAAAATAAACCAAACACCCGAAATGAGCTAGGCTCACCCGAGCCCCGAACCAACCACCTACCTAACCCAAACTCAACATTTTGAGCTGATGGAATCATTAGATTTCGAATCTGACGCTCCGATCATCGAAAGCTGACCCAAGTCACAGTTGCAACTCAAAATGGCCTGAAAATAGAAAAAGCAACACAAAACCAATACTGGAAGTCCTCAGGCCTGGACTAAAGGTCCAACTAGACCAAACTCCACATTCCGGAGCTAATGGAACTATCAGAATTTAATTCCGAGCACGTTAGCTAAGAATGTTGACTAAAGTAAACGGATTCCTAAGTTAAAGCTCTAAAATAGGGAAACAACCATAACAACCAAACAAACAGCTAGGGCACCGAATCACAGGTCCAAACAAGCCATAAATAACTTGGGGATGCTACAATAAATCTCTAACAGTACAAAGAAAGCATAAATACGAAAATGACCCAAAGGGTCATTACATTATTCACTACTAAAAAGGACTTTCCTCCTCGAAAGTCAAGGACTAGAAAGTCCCTTAAGGCTCAAATAGCTACGGATACAGAGCCCGCATATCTCTCTCAGTATCCCAGGTAGCCTCCTTAACTGTACAGTGCCTCCACTGAACTTTTACAACTAAAATCTCCCTAGATATTAACCTCGTGACATCCCTAGACAAAAATAGCAACTGGATCCTCAACAAAAGCCAAACTCTCATCCAACTGAACCGTGTCCCACTGCAACACATGAGACTCATCTAGAATATAACATCACAATATCGATACATTGAAAATCAGGTGCATAGCAGAAAACATCAGAGGTAAAGCTAACTGATAGGCAACACTACCAACCCTCTGAAGAATCTCAAATGGCCCAATGTACCTGGGGCTAAGCTTGCCCTACCTACCAAATCTCATCACGCCCTTTGTGGGTGATACATGGAGGAACACCAAGTCACCAATACTAAACTCTAAGGCACGAAGTCCATGATCAGTGTAGCTTTTCTGCCTACTCTGGGCTTACCAAAGTCTGTCCTGAATCACTTAGACTCTGTGTAATGAATCATGAATAAAATCTGTACTCTGTGGACTAGACACTAAACAATCAAACCAACCAATCGGCAATTTGCAATGCCTACAACACAAATCCTAGAAAGGTACCATGTTAATGCTCGAATGGAATGTATTATTATAGGCAAACTCAGCCAAAGACACAAACTGATCCCAAGAACCTCCAAAGTCAAGAACACAGGCCCGAAACATGTCCTCTAGGACCTGAATAGTAATCTCAGACTGGCTATCTGTCTGAGGATGGAATGCAATACTAAGCTGAACCTCTGTACCTAAATCTCGCTAAATAGCCCTCCAGAACTGAGATGTGAACTGAGTGCCATGGTCTAAAATGATAGAAGCTGGAACCCCGTGCAACCGAACAACCTCATGAAGGTAAATCAGAGCTAACCTCTTGACATTATAAGTAGTATGAATCAGAAAGAAGTGTGCTGACTTAGTCAGCCGATCAATAATCACCCAAATAGAGTCAAAACCCTTAAAAGTATGAGGTAATCGAACTAAAAAGTCCATAGTGATCCCTTCCCACTTCCACTCCGGAATGGGAAGTCACTGCATCAAACCACCAGGTCTCATGTGCTCGAACTTCACCTGCTGATAATTCAAGCACCGAGATACAAACTCTGCTATTGCATGCTTCATACCACTCAACTAGTAAAGCTGTCTCAAATGTCTATACATCTTGGCTGCACCAGGATGGAATAAATACCTAAAACAATGAGCCTCTCAAAGAATCAACTAAATCAGATCCCCAACTCTCAGAACATAAAGGCGACTATCAAACCTCAGAACCCCATCTGAATCTAGAGTAGCCCAGCTATCCTCACCCCGAACACCCTGATCATAAAGGTCACACAACCACTAATCCTCAAACTGATGGCTCTGAATCTGATCAACCAAGGTAGAATGAACCTCAATACTAGCAAGAACTCTGCTAGGATCCAACAAATCAAGCCTAACCAAATGGCTAGCCAAGGACTGGATGTCCAAGGACAACGGTCGCTTTGACACTGATAGTCAAGCTAGGCTACCCATACTCACCGCCTTCCAACTTAAGTCATCTGCTACCATATTTGCCTTGTCCGAATGGTACAAAATAGTGAAATCATAGTACTTCAGTAATCAATCTATCTCCTCTGCCTCGAGTTCAGCTCCAGCTAACTCGTGATGTAGTAAAAACTATGGTGATCGGTGAATATCTCATAGTGAACCCCATATAAGTAGTGCCTCCATAGCTTGAGCACAAAATCTACCGCCACCAACTCCAAGTCATGGGTGGGTAGTTGTGCTCATGAACCTTCAGTTGCCTCGATGCATATACTATCACACGACCCTGCTGCATCAACACACAACTAAGACCAACCCCTGAAGCATCATAATATACCAAGAAACTCTGACCCTCAACTGGTAAAGTCAACACAAGAGCTGAAGTCAAAAAGGCCTTAAGCCTCTGAAAGCTATCCTTGCACTGATCCGACCACTGAAATTGGACATCCTTCCTAGTCCGCCTAGTCAAAGGTGCTGCTATGGAAGAAAATCCCCCGATGAACCTCTGATAGTACCCTGCTAACCCAACAAAACTGTGAACCTTGGTAGGAGTAGTAGATCTCAGCCAATCACGAACTGCTGAAATCTTACCCAGGTCTACTCTAATCCCATCCTTAGACACCACGTGTCTTAGGAATGTAATTGAGTCAAGCCAAAACTCGCACTTTGAGAACTTGGCATAAAGTTAATGATCTCTCAATGTTTGGAGTATAATCCTCAAGTGTTGTTCATGCTCATCCCTACTCTGCGAGTATATCAAGATATCGTCTATAAAAACTATCACAAATGAGTCCAAGTACGGGCTAAGCACCCTGTGCATCAGATCCATCAAAGCTACGAGGGCATTAGTCAACCCAAACGACATCACCAGGAACTCATAGTAGCCATAACGTGTCCTGAATGCTGTCTTTCGGATGTCCTTTGCCCTAATCCTCAACTGGTGGTAGCCTGACCTCAAATCTATCTTCTAAAACATGGCTGAACCCTGAAGCTGATCAAACAAATCATCTATGTGCGACATCGAATACCCATTCCTCACAGTCACGCTATTCAGTTGCCGATAATTAATACACATCCGCATTGACCCTGTAACACCTTGGGTATTTTGAGGTATCCTTCGTCCCTTGTCGAAAGGTTACATGCCTAAATTTCAAAATTTTACTAATATTGTGCATGTTTGAAAATATTTGATCTAAATTAGAATTTTATAAAAAGTTATATTTTTATTTCCTTCTTAAAATATTTTAAATATTTATGAAAAATTCTTTTGTTATGATATATTTGTGTATGTATATATTTTATAAGAGTTTGATAATTTATTAATATTTTAACTGAGATAGTAAATTTAGTTATATTGAAAATTAATATTATATGTAGTGGGCTTTATTCAAAATAATTTTCTATTAATTATGATATACTCAAAAAGTTATATATATTTTATCACGAACCTACGCAATATCTGAGCGAATAAATAATGACATAAATGAAAAATAGGTTGTGACTACACCACCACTCCCACGTGGAAGTGGTGGAAGAATACACCAAATTTTGTGTCATTTAATGTTACCTTTACATTGATTAGCACTTGGGAATTTTTATATTTATAGTGGTCATCATACTAGTCGGTTTGCATATGTTCAATTTGTTATATAAGTATATGTATGCACTTTAAACTGCTGTTCCATTCATTTTTTTCCCTTACTAATACTACTAATATAGTTGCTGCTATATACATCTCCATATAGCTTCACGCTAAGAGGATTTTTATGGACAAACATTATTTGACAATTTATTTGATCTCCAAAAGAAAAATTGATTATCTACATCAAGTTACCCGAGCTTGGATTCTAGGTATGTAAAGGCTTCTCCGTTCTTTTCGTGGCACGATTCCTTGATTCTAGTGGTTATAAGTTTATCATTGTTTTGAGGTACTAATTGTAGAGCCTTAGAATTATTATGGTGTTGTATTCCCCTTATACCATTATTCCTCATCATGAACTCATATCCGATAGTATTGGCTCCGTATCGAGTGGGGAAGTAGTTACTACTTATGTAATCTTGTTAATGGACTGACTTGGGGCGAGTATACCTTCTAATATATAAAGAACTAGAGGGCCTATTATATGTCACATTAAAGGTCTTTGAGTCTAGTCTCTAGAACATCAAACCATTCATCCATACAACATCAAATTAAAATGTTATGACCATTTTACCACAGATTGTCCGGGTAAAATTGGGTAGGGCCGAAATTATCATAAAATTATGTTTTGACTTGGTTTGGATAAAGTAATGGTGGTGGGTCCTTCTAAGAACTTGTTTAGTTTTGTATTTTTAAGATTTTTTCATGGTAATCTTGTTTCTATGACCCTCCCTCGTAATTTCACGTTCTAGAATCATTTTTATAGAATTTCAAGCAATGAAGCAGTGTTTTGGATACCGTAGTTTTGAGCAGCCCATTTTCTCATCAAATTGGGTCATTATTATTATATATTGATGGTATTAAGGTATTGGAGGGACTGGTGGGTTGCTGCACTTCTTCTCGGAGTCGCGTACGACAGTTGTCAGATTGAACAGTGTGAAATACACCTTGTTAGATTGCCTCGAGAGCTCACCTCTCTTGTGAGGCATTGATAGCTTCTTATTGTTATTATTATCTTTGGGTATAGAAGGAATAGTGATGTCGATTGTTGAGTTAAAGTGTACTGATCGTAATAACGACTTTAACGCATTACTGATTGACAATGGTTCATTCCCGCGGTCTTGTTGATTCTCATAGTTGTTGCATTATGATCAGTTGATCGAGTTTCATAGAAACACCTTTGGGATTCAATTGAAAGGCTTGTTAAGTCCATCCTTCTTCTTGGCATATTCCTTTAAAGTCCATGGTATATCAAGGCTAAGCTTCGTCCTTCCTTTGAGTATGAATTTTAGAAAACTCCTAAATCGTCAAATGTGATATTTCACTATTCTTTTACTAGAAAGGACGTCTGTAAAAGGAATTGGGATAGCAACTGAAGTATTTTCATGATCATATTAAGTTGATATTCCACTCGTTCGATTATATTGAGTATTCGGCATCTATATGTCATTTTGTCGACTTCCTTGACTATATGTCCATATGTATGTTCTTATTTTTCTTTGGGTGTAGTGTCTTAAAATGATTATGAAGAATCATTAAGAATATTCAACCAATCCTCCTTCCTCGCTAAAGTATTTTTCGGTGTCAATTTCAAAAACTCTCAAATATAACTCGTATGTTTAAACTACCAAAGGACTTGGTTTTTGAAATACTTTCTTTTACAAACCATTAGGAAAACATATATAGAAACTAAGTGAAACACCTTAAGATCTTTATGAACATCCATAGGTTTAAGTTATCTTTGTAGAGTCAAGCTAAGTGTTCAAGTCTATTCTAAAAGCACATGAGGTTTTACGAGGCTTTTACATGTTACACATAAGTGATTACGAGATTATGAGAATAAAGAGTACTAGTGGGCCAAGATTGACAATATGATTATGATGACATTCCTGCATTACAAGTTCATAACATGACATGCTATGCATTCAACTTCTGAGCTATAATCGGGAGGCATGGGGCCTATTACCTATATTTATACGTATGAGACAAAGATGGCCACAAGTTGGCAGATATGATGCCGGTTAGCTAGCAGAAGACACCACCATTGCTAACACTTGGTTGGGTATGATATGCATTTACATCTATATATATGTATTCATAACATATGATTATGCAAGCATACCATGCATATTTGATTTTTATTTGGTCAAATGTCGGCCATAGAGGCTATCCGAGTTTCAGTTTCAGGTGGTATCACTATTACCATTTTTACAGTAGCAAATTATGATTCTACTTTCTGCCTTACATACTAGTACATTTTTATTCGTACTGACGTCCCATTGCCTGGGGACGTTACATTTTTGTTTCATGCGTGCAGGTCCAGGTGGGGATTCTGATCAATCCCTTTACTAGGATTCAGGGTTCAGTGGCGAGTTGGTAAGCTCCACCTCTTCCTAGAGCTTTTATAGAATATTTACTTTTGTTATACAATTTAGGTATAGTTGGGGCATTGTCCCGACCAGTGCTTATGAAACTCTTAGAGGCTATTATGGACACAGTATTCTGGGTTTCTTTCTGTAGCTTCCAATCTCTAGCCCCATAGGCTTGGCAAGTATGTATATGTATGTATGTCTTCTATTGCGGCCTCATCGACCAGCTTGTACTTTGTTATTTTTAACTTGTCTACCTTTGTCTATATGACTTGCTGTCATTCAGGTTATGGCCTTAATGGTCCAGGATTAGTATTTCAGATGCTATGCCACCCGACCTTCTGGGCCCACAATTGAGTCACTTAGTATGTTTCAGTGGCTAACTCAATCAAATAAGGTATCGAGTGCCAGTCGCACCTCCCCCTAGTTTGGGCCGTGACAGACCCATCCTTCTTCTTCACAAATAGAACAGGAACACCCCAAGGTGACACACTCACCCTAATAAAACCCATAGATAATAAGTCCTGGAGCTTCTCCTTAAACTCCCTCAACTCAGCTGGAGCCATACGGTAAGGAGAAATAGAAATGGGCCTGGTGCACGGTTCTAACTCAATTGCAAAGTCGATGTATCTCTTAGGTGGGAGGCCTAGAAGGTCGGTAGGGAACACATCAAGGAAATCTCTAACCCCAAGATCTGACTCAGGGGAAGAAGGGTTGGTACTAGCATCTCAATCATATTCTAGAAAAGCCAAACACCCATGAGAAATCATCTTCCTAGCACGAAGGCAAGAAATGATCCGAGATGGTGCGCAACTGATAGAACCCTGCCACACAACTAGGGATACATCGAGCATGTCTATGGTAATGTTCTTGGCATAGAAATCCAAAACCACACGGTGAGGGGATAACCATTCCATGCCCAAAATCACGTCAAAGTCTAACATATCAAGAATCATCAAATCACCCCAAGTCTCAATATCTCCAACAGAAATCATATAGGACCTCACAATTTGATCCATTACTAAAGAATCTCCTACTGGAGTTGAAACAGATACATGCATAGATAACGGCTCACTAGTCAACCTCAAACAAGGCAAATAGTAGGCATAAACATACGAGCAAGTGGATCCAGGATCAAATAAAGCATAAGCTGGTCGACGGTATACATAAATCATACCTTTGATCACAACATCCGAGGCCTCTGACTCTGGTCTCCTAGGGACCATATAAAACTAACGATGACCACCACCTGACCGACTACCATCCCTACCACCTATCCTTCCTCATGGGGAATCACCCCTAGCCTGACCACCACCTCCTCTATCCAGTGGCTGAGCTGCACAAATGGGCTGAGCCAGCTGAACCGTACCCCACTTGAGGCAATATCTAGCATAATGACCACTATCCCTACACTCATAGCAAGTTGTACCCCACTGGGGGCACTCTCTGACATACTGACCACTAATACCACACTCATAGCAAGGCCCTGATAGACCACCCTGTCAAGATGGACCATCTGAACTTATGTGGCCACAACAGCCCGATGCCCTAGAAGCTGCACCCCTCGAAGACTGACCATAGTGACCTCGCTGGCTACTCTAACCCTACTCAAGCTGAGAACTACCAGAAGACTGAAGTGAATCCTGAACCAGTCGACTAGACTGACCTAGTATTGCTATGGCTGATAACCTCAGCCCCACTGGCCTAAACCTCTACCACTGTGATGGGAACCACTGTAGCTACCCTAATGTCGAGGACTCTTATCTCTGGCCCCAGAGTCATAACGATGCAAATCCTCTATGGTACAGGCATAGTCTGCAATAGCCTAGAGAATAGACCACTAGCAAATAATATCTCAGCTAGCTCTTTAAACTCTGTCGGCAATCCCCAAACAAACCTATGGACTCTGTCGGGCACGATATGCATGATCATAGCCCCAAATGAAGCAAGCTGGTTGAAGTGAGTCTTATACTCTGACATGGTCATAGAACCCTACATATGTCTAGTGAACTGCTCCCTACGATGCTCTCTATCACTCTGTGGCAAGAACTTGTCCATAAAGGCCTCATAGAACTTGGACCAAGACAACAGAAGAGATGAAGATGGTCTGCAAGTAACCTGGGCCCTCCACCATAACTTAGATAGCCCCTCAAGATGATAAGTAGTATACCCAACTCCGTGAGTCCCCAATAAACCTAAATGGTGAAGCATCTCCTCACAAGTAGTGATAAAATCATGTGGATCCTAACCAGAAGTAACAACGAACCTCGAAGGTGCTAATCTCGGAAGTTTACCCAACGTATTCTTCTCCATCTTTTTCATAGCTGGGTAAGGAGTAAGAGGCTGTGCAACAGATGGAACTAAAAGAACCTTGGCACGGGGAGCTATAGCAGCAGGATGTGCTCTTGAACGCTATGCACCCAGGGCTGCCTCCTGAGTTGATGTCTATGCTACCTCAGCAGGCCGATCCCCGATCATACCCAAATACTGTAGAAAACCCATAGATGCTTCTCCAGCTCTCACAAGAATTGTATAGGAGTTGCCCTTAGAGGGACTTCCCAAATGACTGTACCAAGGAATTATACCGTACTCCGTGCAACTATTGTTGTTGATCTTGCAGAGTCTACCCAAAGGTTCAAGCCAGATTGTAGGAAGTGGGCGATAAAACCCCGGACACCTGATGACTGAGCTGGGGCTGATGCTGGCATTGAAGCTGATACTGGAGCGAGCACTGGAGCTGGTGGCACCTGGGCTATCCCCTGGCCCACATGCTGCTGCTCGGGAACAAACTTGGGCTCATACTCGAGCATAACCTCGACTCTAGGAACTCTAACTGGTGCCACTGCTCACTCATATCCTCCAGATCTACCTCTATGGCCTCCCCGACCCCTAGCTAGAGTTGGAGATACAGGGGTCGAAGTCTCTCCTTTGCCTGATGCCAACGATCTCGTACGAACCATCTGCAAAAGAGTGAACTAGAACAAGTGAGATTCGAGAAAATTTAAAGGATACTACGCACGAGATAGAAGCATGAAGAGGTCCATGTTTCCTAAGATGCCACTGTAGCCTCCTGAAGATTGAGTATGGATGTCTCCGCCCTGATCTATAGCACTCTACTAGACATTGGATCCTATCTCGATGACACCGGTGAACCTAGGCTCTGATACCAAGCTATCACGACCTGATTTCTCTGTCATGATGGCACCTACAATCCCCTAGTAGGCGAACCAATCCCTGTAGCCCAGAATGGTTAGTAATGAACTACTATCTAACAAGAAAGTAGAAGAAAACACAATATAAGCGAAAGCAAGGGATATAAGATAAAGAAAAGGAATAACAGGGATATATAGAAGCTAAAACCAACCCAAAACTTGGTATCATAATATAAGAGCTGGAACTACATCAACAAAGTACAAAAGGATCCAAAACAATATATACACATCTATCTCCGAATAACAAAAGAGTAAGAGATACAAAGGATGGCTAAAAGCTAAGCCCGATAGTCAAGAGTTCACCCTCAGCCTCAGATAGTCCAAAAGATCAGCCTGCACGAGTCTCCATTAAATCATCAGTGATGGACCATATTAGGATCTGCACTAGAAGATGTAGAGTGTAGTATGAGCACCAATTTCTAAGCAACGGGTACCCAGTAGGTATCATAGGCTGACTGGGAACATATAAGATATAAAGGCAATAATATACTAGAAGATAAGCAAGTAGTCACAGAAAACAAAGAAAAAGTACACGGAAGCTAGCACAGAAAGATGCAAGAACAAAAAACATACTTTGCTAGATACTAGAATACATATATCATAGACACAGGTGAAAAAAAGAAGTAACGCACCTGGGATCCTTGCAATAACAATATATATAAAAAGTTTTAGAAATAGGCGGTATACCAGTAACTTCAAGCGAAAGAAGGGAAGAAGAGAAGCAAATAATCTAATCATTCTTGAACCCCAATTCTACTACTTAAACATGCCAATAATCCAAGTAGAACATGAAGTGAACCAAGAGCATACACTACACAACTCCCTTATGTGAAACCTTGAATATGATACCGAATATAACCATATTCAGAACCAGAGATGCGATAGGGTAATAATAAGTCTACCTATAGTCCCAACGGGCTCCCATACACCCGAGGAATGCATACAAGTGAAGACAAACCCTACGGCATCTTATACTATCGGAGCGTACACTCAGCAAATAGCAAAAAAGGGTGGAATCTCACACAAATGGATGATATGATGCAGTAGTGAAAACTAGGTGGAACCGTAACCCCGTATGTACCCCCTCAGACGCTTATGAGCCCAGCAGGTAGGATCCATAGAAGGACACAGACCATATACCTTAACTACACCATATACCCCTCCTTCGGCACACTTAACATGTAGCACCTGGTCCGAATCAGAAAGGTCCATGCAGGTCCTAGACCATATACTAACTCTCGTAACCTCAAAGTAACTGTCCAAAGTGAATCGGGATCCTAAGTAGTAACCCAATCTAAAAAATGCATGCCCGGAGCCTATCCAGGTCTAAATCGGTGAAATAAGTCTCAAAATCCCCTATAGGGGTGCCCGAACATAACCAGGTCTAATAAAGTAGTAAAATAAGTCTGATGCTCAGCCTAATCGAGTCTAGTACCCTCTCGAATCAACAGTAAAACAACTCTAGCACTCCGCCCCCCCAGTCTAGTCGTAGTCTAAAAACACTAATAAAATCAACCTATTAGCTTCCTTACCCCAAGAAGATCTATGAAAAGTCATTTCCAAAACCCTTTATAACCACTTTTACTGGAGTTGGGCCCTTAGGGCCATGCAAAGTTTAGAAAATTGCCAATAGTAGGCCCAAATCCAAAACCGTAGTAAAAACATGAGGGAAACCTTTTTTATATGCATGATAACAGAATGCTCAAACACAATAATAGCCCAATGGCTCACAATCAACCTATCGACCCTGCACAGGCTCCAATCGCTCTACAACACAAATAACCAGCCTAAGATCACAATATCGATATTTGGGGCTCATGAATATTCCCAAATAACCCACCATCTATGGTTCAGAGTCAAATATAAGGTCATACAAAACCACAAGGGTGATAATATCATCTACCACGAGTACTATAATAATCGGAAAAAGCAAACTAAGTCAGACATAAAGAAGCAAACAAGGTTTGGGGTACCAAGCTTATAAACCTAACTCAAAGATGCTAATTACTACAATTATATCCTATATATGTGAAGTCTAAGAGAGTTATACCATCACCTACATGTTTTCCAATGACAAGCTGCAAGAACGATCATGTCCAAGCCCGAATCACTTTGAGAAACTCGAATGGAAATCAAACTATCATAAACATAAACTATGCATCAAAATGAGTCTAATGATAACTATAATGCTATAATTATAGCCGAGTAGAAATCTAGGTCAGAAGTGAGCCTTTGAGGCCCACAACCCAAAATCAGAAATAAAAAGAAGCACAGTGAACATACTACGACCGTGAGCGCATGCTCCAAATTTGAGCAGATTTTTCCAAGATAAAGGGCACAAAATAGCCCGCTCAAGTAAGGAATTTAAAGATGGAATTTCAAGAATAAAATCCAAAAATTAGAGCAAGAACTACTTACCACAATGAGGTGAAACACGCCAAGGAAGAGGAATCACTGAACCCACGAATATGCACCCCAAGAGAGTAGTGTCTAGAAGGAATTCCCAAGCTTTAAGGATCAAAACAATTGAGGTTTGCAAAAATGAAGGAGCAACTAGGGGAAGGATAAGACTCACCAACCGACAAGGAAGTAACAAAATCCGCCAACTAGAAGCAATACCCAAGACTAGGAACTGATGGGAGAAATTTAGGTGAGAGAATTATCAGTTTGGAGTTGTGAAAATGTAAGAAACAATGCTGGAAACACAAAAAGGAAAAGATCTTATAGCTTCTAGACGCTGGTCAGTGCCATTGGCGCTATAGCAGTGCCATCGCGCAGGAAGTGGCCAGGTGCTGAGGCACCATCGCGCTAAAACAACACCATCGTGCTGGCCGACTGGTAGGCGCTGGAGCACTAACGTGTTTGCACGATGCCATCGACGCTGATGGCATACGCAGGCTAGCGCGATCGCGCCGCCTGGGAGCTATTGGCATTGAAAGCCCGACTTACAACAAAAACAAGCAAATTCTAAAACTTCCACAGGGCATTTAGGGCATAATCAAAATCCGATACTCAAAAACCAATAATGCTAATAGAGTGGAAACAACATTCTGAACTCAACAGAATCAACGAAACTTTTATACGAGGTCATTTTAGAGTAATGTTGACCCAAGTCAATACTAATTAAAATCAACCAAACACCCAAAATAAGCCTGGATCACCCGAGACCTGAACCAACCACCTACCTAACCCAAACTCAATATTACAAAGCTGATGGAATTATCGGATTTCAAATCTGATGTTCCGATCATCGATAACTGACCCAAGTCACACTTCCAACTCTAAATGGCCTGAAAACAGAAAAAGTAACACAAAACCCACACAAGAATTCTCAGGCCTCGCCTAAAGGTCTAACTAGACCAAACTACACGTTTTGGAGCTAATGGAACTATCATAATTTGATTTTGAGCATGTTAACTAAGAATGTTGACTAAAGTCAATGAATTTCTAAGATAAAGCTCTATAATATGGAAACGACAATAACAACCAAATGAATGGTCAGGATACCAAACCACCAATCCCAGCAAGTCATAAATGACTTGGGGCCGCAACAGGAAAGCTCTAACAGTACAAAGAAAGCGTAAATGCAAAAATGACCAAAAGGTTCATTACAATCTATGATATCCAAAATGACCAAAAATAAATAGTAAGGAGTCTTATTGCCTGAAAGAAAGACAATGACTTGACAGAGGATCCACGGTAGTCTGAGAAGTAGTGCTCACCCTTTAATCAAAATGTAAGACGCCTAGTCTAGATGAGGTCGCATCTGAGCCTTTGAAATATGGTCTGCACTCAACAAAAGAAGAGTACAAGGTAGTATTAGTAGAAAACACTATGCATTGGTAGGTATCATAGGCTGACTCAGTTTAGAATAGGTATATAATCAGACCAAATAACAAGTAACATGCACATTAACACTTATCATGTAATTCAATCAACAGATAGTCATCTTAAGTCAAGTCAACAACATTTGTAACAAGTTCACATAAATCATCGAATATTGCCACCACAAAGTAAGAGTAAACACTTTCAATAAATATATCACACGAGATCTATGTTGACCTAACTTTATCAATGTAATCAATTTCTCTAGTCTCATTTATGTTCACAATACCATCTCACAATATCTGACCAAGAAAAAAAGATATAGAAAAGGTATACACATATGCTAATGGGTCTTATTTCTATTGAACTAGCCATTACCTGCAGGGGATGCACTAGGGTCCATATACCGTATCGACTTATGGTACCCAATCCATAACTAGTAACAATATCAAATTCATACCAGCTCATAATACCCTTTCCAACTAGAAATAAAACAATATCAAATTTGTACTGGCTCATGGCACCTGCCCCAACTAGTCAAGAGAACTTATGGTTCTAAGTCCTATCACAGTGCACTTAATCACATGTTCACTTATTTTATTTCAATTCCTTAATCAGTTTCATGTATACCTAGCTTTTATTCAAGCATAACATGAAAACACTCATCACCTAAAATATATCCAAAAACCAATCACAAGCCAAATGATTAAACCAAATACATGTACTAAAATAAGTCTAAACTCCAATTTAAACTGTAACCTACCTCGAGTGATGAATTACCACCCGCAAGTTACTTCACAATTTCCTTGTCCTTCCTTAACACTTTAAAACATTCAAAGTCTATAAACAATAACTTACAAGAGCAATTGATCTTAGGTATATTTATACACCTATGTGTCATTATCTATGCGCATTTAGCTTATTTTTTTAGGATAACTTGATGTACTATTGAGGTATATATGGTGTAAGTGTGTATTTTGTGGCTAATGTACATGTTTATAGTGTTTAAGGTGCATTTGGAACAAGTAATGAGTCAAAATGATTAAATAAAGTTTAGACGAGAAAACTAGTGTTGCTAGCTTGAGCTATTCCTATTCTAGTATACGTTGATGAACTCTATTTTGTTATATGGACTAATGTGTGTTATGAGTTATTGTAGGAGACCTTTAGAGGAGATATGGAAGAAAATTGGACCCTACAAACAAGCTACAAACGATTGGGACAGAAAACAAGGTGGACAAATTGCGTTGGAGGCAAAAATGGGAAGCCAATAAACACCCCCATGCCACAGAGGCTAATCTTCATTTTATGGGCATGGCACAGAGTTGATGCAGCTAAATGACTACAAATTTCCAGTGGCTTGCCACATTTTAGGCGTGTCACGGTGGTTGTTCTCCGTGATAAGAAGCATGTCAAGCTGGCTGGTCTCTTTGATGAGCGTCGTGACACATTGGCTGGTCTCCATGATAAGCAGTGTGTCACAGACACTATTCTCGGCAGGTGAAATTAATCCCACACTATAAATAGGCCACTTAGCCTTAATTGTAAACACTTCTATACAACTTTGGATTGCAAAAAACAAGGAGGAGGCTGCCTTAGGGGTCTTATTCTCTTTTTTTCTTTACTTAATTCTTGTATGAACTAAATCAATTTTGTAATCACAAATTAGATTATGAGTGGCTAAACACCCTCTTTTTAGGGTTGAGGCTACAACATGATTGTTTGATTATTGATATATAGTTGGTTAAATTATTTATCATGTCATGTGGTTGTTCTTACGTTCTTGTTTTGACTATTCTAAAGTGTCATGAACTTTAGGATAAATCCAAGTCTCAAAATGAATTGACCATAGGAGTTGAGGGATAAAATGAAGAACGTAAGGAGTGTGGATCATATATTTTATTGTTAGCTAACAATTGTAAAGGTTGATTTGCGGTTAGGATATAAATATACCTAAATTTACCACTTGGTTAGTAAAACGAGAAGATAGCTGAATGCATCCGAATTAAAGATTCACATCCTTACTTAATGATGTAGTTATAAGAATAATTTGGGTAGATGACTTAGAGGATAATCATTCCTGGGTTATAATATCAACCCTGTAGATCAACGATCATGATAAACACCAACATCGGCTATAAACTATAGTGAAGCATGAATGTGTAGTGAATGCCTCAACCCTGGACCTCTCCATATATTATTTACAATCCGAATTTTATATCGTCGTTATTTCTAGTATTTAGTTTATATAAGCAAAACTCAAACTCTTCTTGGTTACACATTGCACTTGTTTAAAACTTTAATAGTAATAGTTAAGTTGGATCATTTCCTAAACACCAAGTCCCTATGGGATCGATATTCGGCTCGCCAGAGCCACTTATTACTTGCATGACCACATACTCTTGCGTGTGCGCTTGGGATGCAATACGTTTTTGATGCCGTTGCCGGGGACTTGAAAAATTAGCAATCATCTACTTTTTATTTTTACTATTTTATTTGATAACTTCTAATTACTTGGTCTTAGCTACTGAATTTTCAGGGACATGTATTAATCTCGAGCAAGCTAGAAAGGGATAAGGAATTGGTTGAACCACTTCCCACACCTGACCAACACTTGCCCTAAGCAAGGAGAGAAGCAACACTTCTCAACCCAATCCCACAAGTCTAACAGGCTGAGACGATTACTGTAGTCATGGCGGAGGAACCACCACCAGCTCATAGGATAGTATGCAAAGTGGCAATACCACTCACAACTAATGTGACCTACTGCATTCAGAAGCCCACCACAAGAGGCATATTTGAACTGAAATAGAATATGGTGCAATTGTTGCACACAAGCGGATAATTTACAGGATTGTCATATGAGGATCCACAGGTTCATCTACAGAACTTTTTGGAGATCGGTGACACATTCATTCTAGAAGGAGTCTTCACAGACTACGTAAGGCTCACACTTTTCCCATTCTCATATTTGGGAGAAGCAAAGATATGGTTAAAGGTAGAACCTTCAAATATAATCACAACCTGGGATGATTTAGCAAAGAAGTTCCTCATACGATTCTTTCCATCAGGCAAAACTGCAAAGTTGAGAGTGAAATTCTAAGATTCAAGTAAAAACTAAACGAAAATCTCTATCATGCATGGGAGAGATTCAAGTCTCTTCTTAGGGATTGCCTACATCACCAGCAGACTAATGAGGTATTAGCTCACACCTTTGTTGAAAGTCTTGACCACAACACGAAAACTTTGCTAGATTTAGCGGTAGGTGGTCAAGCTTTAGAGAAAACCTATGATGAGATATATACACTCCTCAACCATATTGCACAAGGTAATATAGAATGGCAGGGTGAAATGTCCAAAAATATGGTGAAGAGGCCAGCAGGTATTATTGATATGGATAGTGTCACTACATTAGCAGCATAGTTGGCCAGTTTTCGAACTTAGATGATGGCTCAGTTTAAGAAGTTGAGTGTGGCTCAACCTCTGGGTCAAGTAAATACAGTTTAGAAAGTTGAGACTTGGTGTGAAACTTTTGGTCTGAGTGGCGATTCAACAGACTTATGTGGAGTGAATCCGGAGTAAGTGAATTTTGTAGGAAATGCATAGAAAGGCAATCAAAACTATGGTAATGCCTACAATTGCAACTGACAGAGTCATCCCACTTACTCATGGGGTACTAATCAGGCTCAACCATAATAGTTTCAACAACAGCAAGGCATTTAGAGAACACTCAGTCCAGCAATATTGAGGAAATGTTGAAAAAGATCATGGCTAATCAAGCACTGATTGCTGGTGATCAAGCACAGATTACTGCTGACATAAAAAATCTGTAGTTAGCCACAAAGACAATAGAAGTTCAAATGGGACAGCTTATTGCAACACAAAACACGAGACCTCAATGGGGTTTGCCTAGTGTTATAGAAAAGCCAAAGAAAGTGATGGAAATCACCTTGAAGAGCGGTAGAGATTTGATTGACGCACCCCCAAAGAAAAATCATGAGGTGCAAGAAGAGTTGATCACTTCCAAGCAGACAGAAAAGCAGGCGGAGTCCAAAGAAGCTGATAAAAAGGGAATTCTGTGTACCCTAAAAAAAATCCAATCGAGCAGACTCAATATAAACCACCACCACTATTCCCTCAAAAGCATATCAAAGCCAAAGAGGATGCTTATTTCAAGAAGTTCTTTAACACGTTCAGAGAACTTCACATTAACCTTTCTTTGATAGATGTTTTATAGGGAATGCATAAGTATGCTAAGTACGTGAAGGATGTGGTGGAGAACAAAATAATGTTGGTAGATATTGAGATTGTGGCACTTACTGAAGAGTGCAGTTCAGTGGTGATGAGCAAGATGCTCAATAAGCTCAAGGATCCTGGGAGCTTCACCCTCTCCATACAAATTGGTGAAAGTGATGTTGTTCAACCCTTGAGTGACTTGGGGGCAAGCATCAATTTGATGCCCCTTTCATTATTTAATACTCTTGGGTTGGGGAAGCCAAGGCCTTTCTCAATTGTGATATAGATGGAGGACAGAACCAGAGTGGTCCCCGAAGGAATGATTGAGGATGTTCTAATCAACGTTGGTAAGTTTATTATTCTTGTTAATTTTATTATTCTTGATTATGATGTAGATGAAAGAGTACCAATCATATTAGGACATCCATTCTTAGATACTGGTGGAGCACTGATTGATGTGAGAGAGGGCACGCTCAATATGAGACTGAATGATAAAGAGGTGGTCTTTAGAGTGTACACAACACTCAACACACCCTCACACTATGAAGATCTATGCATGATCATAACTGTGGAAGTGGATGAGTGTGGGGTGGAAAAGAGAGTACCTATAATTACCTCTTTAGACTCTCTCATAGAGCTGGCCAAATTGACAAAAGAGCCTGAACCTGAAAGACCTGAATGAAATACTAAAAAAGTAGGTGCAAGAAAGGCCCCAGACATCAAGTGTGAGCATAAGAGAGGTCAGAAAAGAAGGTGAAGATGGGCCCAAAATAGGAGAAAGAGGATGAGAGAATGGGAATGAAAGTTGTGATATGAGTCATGCCGCGATATTAAATCAGGCGCTACTTGGGAGGCAACCCAAGTTAAGGTAGTATTTTTTATTCTTTTTAGGTTTTCTTTAGTATCACCATTGGTTTTGTTTTTTTTTGTTGTGTCAACAGGTTGAAGGGAAGTCTGAGTACTTGAGATCTGAGGTAAGGAGCATAGAAAATACTAAGTGTAGGGTCCTCCGGACCCCCTAGATGAAATTGATGCTACTAGATAGGCCTGAAGGCCTCAGGGAGTATTTCAATTTTTACTTTTAATTTATACTTTAGGAACAAAGTATGGTTTTAAGTATGGGGTGGGAATCTTACGAATTTGTTTAGGGTGAAGTGGGCTATAGGATTTCTATTATTATTTAATGACAATTTTTTGATGAAAAAAAATTATTACAAAAAGATTTTATCTTTGTTTGTTTTATTTTTTTGTTTGGTCTATTTAGTAGAAGCACACTTCACCCACCCCTCGATTTTTCTTTTCAGTTCTTTTTCAAGGAAGAAACGTTTGAATCCAGTATCCTTTTAAATTTTTAGGAGTAAAGTTAAAATTCTTGTCATTAGGAATAAATAGAGATGCTCTTGCTAGATGCTACACATGATTACTTTTTGCAAGTTGATGTTGAATTTTATGGCATGATTGGAAGAAGTGAATAACTACTGTGAGACACCTAGGCTCTTTTACTAGACTCTTGTGTGATGTTGGCTTAAATTTAAATTCTTGCAATTGCTTAGTTGAGAGTCTATAAGTGTCCTTCTTGATTTGAACATGTGCCAAGTGTGAGTGAGGTTTTTGTTATTCCATGTTGCATTTTGGTGTCTAGAACTTGCCCCGTGTGTTTGCAAAGCAAAATAAAGAATATCGAGTTTAGGAGATGATATAGGCATTTCTTTGATAGCCATGTTTTATACTCTCTTTATCTACCCTTTATGCATGACCATAGCTAGCCCCGTTGAACCTTTAGCCTATTATTTGGTAGCGTCATACATAGCTTATTCCTTTTCTTTCAATTGCCCATAATTCAATCCAAAACTCCTAAGGACTTTGGTTGAGAAATTAAGATGTTAAGGAGTGTAAAATTGATGAAGGAAAAAGTTAAGTTGATGCCCTAAGGAAATATATTTTGGTGTGTTGAAAAGGTTTATATGTTGTTGGTAGGGAGTAATGTAATGGAAAGACAAATTGATCAAAGCTTCTGAGTAAGAAGCGAATCATGTGTTGATAGCAAATACTCTCTACTAAAAATGTGTAAGCTAGCTTAAAAACATGGGGAAAAACAAAAGAAAGTTGGGAAGATAATAATTGTGTAAAATAGGTTGGTTGGAGATGATGTTTGATGTAAGATGTGATGTATTAAAGTACTTAGGGAAGATAGTCACTATTTTTGACCAAATAGTTCCTACCCATCCCTTAACCTACATTACAACCCTTAAAGTCCTACTTGATCTTGAGCTTTAAAATTCTGATATTAGTGGAGTACTACACTACGGGCAAGCCTATGGTTTATCTTATGTGACATGTGAATTCATTGTGAGAGTGAGTGAAATTTGATTTTTTCACCCATTCTTGTGATATGTATGAGTGAATATCAGTAACTCTCTTGTGGTGAGGCCGCTTGTTTGATGATAAATAGGTGGCTAATATGATCTCTTTGTTGAGTATTATGCATGAGTTTGCCAACTAAGTAGTGTCAATTTTTGAGGCTAGGAAGTCTTAAAGTAGTATTCATGTGATTCTAGTTGTATTATGGCTTTTCGAATGTAGAACTTGCTATTCATGTGGTCGTTGTAGCTCCAGCATGAGTGTCCTAGTTTTAATAGAGAAGTTGGAGTCTTTCTGAAGTATGATTAGTGTAAAGATTTGTTCGAGAAAGAACAAGGCTTTAAGTGTGGGGTGGTGATCTTAGGAGTATTTATACACCTATGTGTCGTTATCTATGCGCATTTAGCTTATTTTTGAGGATAACTAGATGTGCTATTAAGGTATAAGTGGTGTAAGTGTGCATTTTGTGGCTAATGTACATGTTTATAGTGTTTAAGGTGCATTTGGAACAAGTAATGAGTCAAAATGATTAAATAAAGTTTAGACGAGAAAACTTGTAACACCCCGTACACGTATCCAGCTATCTAAGTTAAGAATCTCAGAAAATTTCAAATTTTTAGAGACGACGGCTCAGACGACGATCCATCATTTGGAAGCACGGGCCCACCCTGTGCTCCCATCGTCCCATCTCCAGAAGACCCCTCAGAGTGTCCCAGAAATGACGAGTCCATGAACGGTCCATCTTTCTGGACGACAGACCATCTTCTCAACTTTCCTAGTACTTTTCATCCTAAGTTCAGAAACCTATCTTCCAAGTGCTAGAAACGATGAGTCAAAGGATGGCTCGTCCTTATGGATGACGGGTCATCGTTCCAACCGTAATACCTAAGGTCCAATAGCCCCCAAACTCTTTCAGTCAAACCACGATTCCCTTAGACGGCCTGTCCTTCTGGACGATGGACCGTCATCCAACCCGTGGTCACTGACTTCGACAATTTTTCCAGCTTTTCTTAAATTAAGTCCAGGGGCATTTGGTCATTTCCCACCCTTTCTAACTATTAAGTGGTGCCATTTTGACTATTTCTAGTAGGGTTTTCACCCATATTATCCTAAGTCAATTCTAAGTTCCTCATTCTTCTCCCAAAAAGGAAGATTTCTCTCCAAAGTTTCTCTCAAGCTCAAGTCTCCTAGCTTCAAGTTCAAGCCTCCTAGTTCTTTTCCATTGAAGTGGGTTATCTTCTTCCAAGGTATGTGGATCTTTAGCAACGGGTTTCTTCCACCCTTGTGCCCAAAATCCCCAAGTCTTATTTTGAGATCATGAAGCTATGAAATTAGGGTTTTAAACCAAAAGTTGGGGAAAGTTTATGAAATCAGTTCCTATGTTTAAATTCATAGTTTCTTATTGATTAGTCATGATTTGATTATGATTTCCTTTTTGGCTTTGAAAGCCCAAACATGAAAGTTGATTTCTAGCATGATTCCATGAATTTACATGTTTTCAAAAGAAAGATAGCATGATTAGATATCATGGCATTTGCGAACTTATGAAATTTCATGTATGATTCTTCAAGCACGAAGTTGGAACGAAAAGCATGTTTTGAACTATTGATAATCTAAGCCTTCAGATTATGACTTTGAATTACATAGCATCCGATATGTCTTTTGCTTTTCAAAATAGCTTTGGCGTTATATATGTCATTGGTTTTACTTAGCTTTGGCATTAGATATGTCATTGGGTGTTTAAACAGTTTTGACATTAGATATGTCACCAGTTTATGAACTAGCTTTGACTTCAGATATGTCATTGTTTATGAATCAGCTTTGGCATCATATATGTCATTGGTATTATATGAGCTATATGTATGTTTTGGGAGTAGTATTAGCACAGAGTTGGATGGATGAGAGTACCCATATGTCCCAGAACTACGTAGCCCCCATAGGTTCTAAGTCCCTTGCTGGGCATCGGTTTCAGGTGATCACGTTATAGTCATGCCTTTGTACCCCTGACAAGGTACATTGGGTCCTCTTGATGGGGCGTATACATCGAATTCCATGTAGCTCACATGGCCTATGTCGGTTATAGCACCTCCCACAGAAACAGTTTGTGCTTAAAAAATGTATCGACTCTTTGCTTTCAGATTTCAGACATACTACTTATGATTAGGTTTTTAGCTTATGATATTACATTAAGTCATTACATTACATATTTTACCATTACCACATGATTTCAACTTCAAGGATAATTAAAGCATGTTTTACCATAAGTTATACATGATCTCAGTTTTAAACAGGCTTCCCAGTATATTTTTATCATGACATATGCATATCCCACATACTTAGTACATTCCATAGTACTAATGCATATTGCGCTGCATCCTTTGATGATGCAGATTCAGGTGTCCCTTCATAGCTTCGTGAATAGAGTTCCCGGCCACTCACCCCCAGCTTTGGTGAGTACTCATAATGCGAGGACTAGTTATGCTTTTCCTTATATTAGCTTTACTTCTATACTCCGAGTTAGCTAGGGTCTTGTCCTAGCAACTCTTATGTTATGACTAGAGGCTTTTAGACATAGTTTGTATTCGAATTCACCTTTTTGATATGGTATGTTATGTGGCCCTTAGACCCTTATTGGGTTTCCGTATTATGCTTCTGCTTATCATTTGTTATGCTTGAGAATGCTATGACCAAGGGTTATCATGGGGCACTTGTGGTCCCAAGTCCCGTGTGATTTCTAGGGGGTAACCTCGGGGAGTGACAAACTTGGTATCAGATCCAGGTTTAAGAGTCTTAGGATGTCTAAAAGCTTCATCGAGTGGAATCTCTTTCATGGGTGTGAAGCACACCACACTTATGAGGGGAGGCTATGAGATATTTTAGAAAAAGCTTCACTTCTTCATGTTCAATATCGTGCGATAGAGTTTGACTCTACTACGCTTCTAATCTGTTCCTTACGCATTCCAGATAATGTCTCCGCAAAGAAACCCCACTAGGAATTGTAATCCAACCACTCCAGATCATTAGGTTACAAATGCAAAATTTTGTGAAGCCATCTGTATGTTGGCTCAAGCCATGACAGCTCAGTTGAATGAGAAAGAAACTAAAGCAGAAGAAGAGGAAAAACAAGAAGACCAGAACATGGAACCAATCGTCTTCTTAGCAGAGGTCATCCTGACCAACCCCATCTTCAGTTAGCACACCTGCCCTCGATTCTCAGTTGTGTCTCCATAAGGCCCTGAAGACCTTGAGGTACCCTCGTTGTAGTAGTTGTGGTAAGTTTCTTTTAAGTGAGTGCCTTGCAGGCAAGGAGGGGTGTTTTAGGTGTGGTCAGTTAGGCCATAGGATAAGGAATTGCCCCTCATCTAAGAAAAGCAACTGTGATATTCAGCTCCAAAAACAATTCCTTTCATTGCCTAGCTAGTCGGGTCAAAGTATTCCTCCAGAAGTTGAATCAGGTACGTCACTATATTTTCTTCCTTTATGCACCCATAGCCCCCGGACCCCTACTCTTGTTTGGATATGAGTTGTCTTGACATAGAACTAAGTGGGGATAAGAGGGTTGAGGCCTAGACTTTTAGGAGAAGGAGAGTCTTAGACTATAGAAGGAAGTGGGTATTCGTGCTAGATTCTGGAGTAGTGTATGTTCTGTTAGGGTAAAATGGTCATAGTTCCTTTGAAAGGTTGGTTAAAGGTCCATAGACTTAGGAGGGTAGCATGAACCTAAGGAGGAGATGGTGGAATGTAGAATCAATCAGATTTTAGAGTCTCAGGTAGCAATGCTTGTGGGTGTTAGAATAAAGTCAAGAGGAGAGGCAGAAGCTTATTTTCATCCTAGCGTCCTAAGTATACTTCTGCCATTATTATACATTTTGCATGCCTTGTGTGTCAG
This sequence comes from Jaltomata sinuosa, assembly GCA_003996215.1. Lineage (NCBI taxonomy): Eukaryota > Viridiplantae > Streptophyta > Magnoliopsida > Solanales > Solanaceae > Jaltomata > Jaltomata sinuosa. The sequence continues at coordinate 90,836 of QJPP01001339.1, read as the reverse complement.
TGCCATGGTCCTATTTCAGACTCACGCTCATGTTCAGATTCTAGAATGGCAAGTGATTTCTCCAGACAATGATTCTACTCTTACTCTGCGAGTCTATGAATCCCAGCTTTATGCCCCGAGGTCCGTTATGTATGCAAACTCATGTATCGCAGTATGCTCACTTATGTTTTCTCAGTCAGTCTTCAGAAATACCTCAATGTCTAGTCAAAGCATGTTACGCCATGTATATGCTCAGACCTGATTCTTGAAATAATTCACGCTTATGATTTCCTTATTCTAAAGCCCTTTGGATCTTTTCCTGTGATGATGAGGGGTGGTGATCCCTACTAACTCATGTCTTAGGTGACTAATATGTGAAGTGCTCATGCCTATTGCACTCAATTCCCCAAGCCTCACCTTGAGTGGCTTGATCAAGCTAAGTGTAAGTTAAAATCAATCTGTAATCCTTCATTCGTGACGCTCCTGCTCCTTCTCTTTTCTTTCAATGGTTCTGGTTTATGATGTTATAAGTGTTTGGAGAGAAGGCCTTGTAGTAGCCTAGCTGGGAGGTAGCATATTCCTTTTTCCTTGTTAGTGTACTTGTTCCACCTTGACTTCTAGGTGTGGGTGAATTATGAGGTACAGATTATTCATGCAAAATACTTAGATGAGGAAGTTTAGTATGTCCCTCTGTAGAAGTTCTTGAATTTGCGATTCCTAGTTATGATAGGAAAGAGGAGAGAAGTCTTAAATAGGATAAGCTACAAAACCATAGGGTGACCATAGTAATAAGCTTGAATATCATGATGGGATACATGTGGATAATTGTTTGCGCAACTAGTGACCCTTGGGTTGGGGAGCCCTATGTTAGTTGGTTTTTGTGATAATAGGGAATACTATCCTTAGAAGACATTCTAGATGCAAAAGACCTGGTCGAGATAGGTTTGAACATGGAGAATTGGGTAGTTAGACTCAAACCTTAGTGCCTTTATATGCGCTGTTGAGGTTGTTAGTTTCAAATGGTAGGAGTGGTATTCAGAAGAAAATAGTTTTACCGTATGTCTACTTCTCTCAGTTTGGTGTCCCTTTCGGTTAACTGTGAGTTCTAGAGTATGTTTGTTCTTTATGAGTTTTAGCTGAGTTCCTACTCTCATCCCAGAAAAACTATCATGTTAGATATCCAGCTCCTGTCCCATTAGCTGATCTTACATTCCTAGTATGCATACGTGTCTCATGAAACCAGCTCAGTTTTTATTTCAATCAGAAGTCGATTACCACGATAGTACTTCAGCTTTTAGAACTCAGTTGAAGGAACTACTTGGGAAGTAGAATCATCCATGAAGGCCAAGTACCATCATCCTTTTCTTTTCGATACAGTTTCAGCTTGAGAAAGGAATTCCATCCTTAGTATGTCCCTCCAATTCCATTCCACCAGTTTCCCTTAAGATCCTAGCATGCATACATGTTTTATGATGTTAGGTTATCATATTTTCAAGTCGAGAAGTTCAGCTTTCATGATTACCCCTTGATTTCTATGTTATGATATTGGTTGGGCTATTTTCTCCTCAGTTTCCCTTGTTTAGCCTTCATTCGAGGATGAATGATCCCAAGGGGGAGATATTGTAACACCCCGTACACGTATCCAGCTATCTAAGTTAAAAATATCAGAAAATTGCAAGTTTCCAGAGACGACGGCTCAGACGACGATCCGTTATTTAGAAGCATGGGCCCTTCCTGTGCTCCCATCGCCCCATCTCAAGAATACCCCTCAGAATGTCCCAGAAATGACGAGTCCAAGAACGGTCTGTCCTTCTTGACGACAGACCGTCTTCTCAGCTTTCCTGGTACTCGTCGTCCTAAGTTCAGAAACCTATCTTCAAGTGCCAGAAATGATGAGTCGAAGGACGGCCCGACCTTCTGGACGATAGGTCATCATTCCAACTGTTATTCCTGAGGTCCAGTAGCCCCCAAACTCTTTCAGTCAAACCACGGTTCCCTTAGACAGTCCGTCCTTCTAGACGACGGACCGTCATCCAACCCGTGGTCACTGACTTCGACAATTTTTCCAGCTTTTCTTAAATTAAGTCCAGGGGCATTTCAGTCATTTCCCACCCTTTTTAACTATTAAGTGGTGCCATTTTGACTATTTATAGTAGGGTTTTCACCCATATTATCCTAAGTCTCTTCTAAGTTCCTCATTCTTCCCCCAAAAAGGAAGATTTCTCTCCAAAATTTCTCTCAAGCTCAAGTCTCCTAGCTTCAAGTTCAAGCCTCTTAGTTCTTTCCCATTGAAGTGGGTTATCTTCTTCCAAGGTATGTGGGTCTTTAGAAATGGGTTTCTTCGACCCTTGTGCCCAAAATCCCCAAGTCTTATTTTGAGATCATGAAGCTATGAAATTAGGGTTTTAAAGCAAAATTTTGGGAAAGTTTATGAAATCATTTCCTATGTTTAAATTCATGATTTCTTATTGATTACTCATGATTTAATTATGATTTCATTTTTGTCTTTGAAAGCCCAAGCATGAAAGTTGATTTCTAGAATGATTCCATGAATTTACATGTTTTTAAAAGAAAGATAGCACGATTAGATATCACGGCATTTGCGAACTTATGAAATTGCATTTATGATTCTTCAAGCACGAAGTTGGAACGAAAAGCATGTTTTAAACTATAGATAATCTGAGCCTTCAGATTATGACTTTGAATTGCATAGCATCTGATATGTCTTTTGCTTTTCAAAATAGCTTTGACATTATATATGTCATTGGTTTTACTTAGCTTTGGCATTAGATATGTCATTGGGTGTTTAAACAGTTTTGACATTAGATATGTCACCAGTTTATGAACTAGCTTTGACTTCAGATATGTCATTGGTTATGAATCAGCTTTGGCATCATATATGTCATTGGTATTATATGAGCTATATGTATGTTTTGGGAGTAGTATTAGCACCGAGTTGGATGGGTGAGAGTACCCATATGTCCCAGAACTACGTTAACCCCGTAGGTTCTAAGTCCCATGATGGGCATCGGTTTCAGGTGATCACGTTACAGTCATGCCTTTGTACCCCTATCAAGGTACATTGGGTCCTCTCGATGGGGGCATATACATCGAATTTCATGTATCTCAGATGGCCTATGTAGGTTAGAGAACCTCCCACAGAAACAATTTATGCTTTAAAAATGTATTGACTCTTTGCTTTCAGATTTCAGACTTACTACTTATGATTAGGTTTTTAGCTTATGATATTGCATTGAGTCATTACATTACAGATTTTACTATTACCACATGATTTCAGCTTCAAGGATAATTTAAGCATGTTTTACCACAAGTTATGCATGATCTCAGTTTTAAACAGGCTTCCAAGTATATTTTTATCATGACCTATGCATATCCCACATACTTAGTACATTCCATAGTACTAATGCATATTGCGCTGCATCTTTTTATGATGCAGATTCAGGTGTTCCTTCACAACTTCGTGACTAGAGTTCCTGGCCACTCACGCCTAGCTTTGGTGAGTCCTCATAGTGTGAGGACTTGTTATGCTTTTCCTTATGTTAGCTTTACTTCTATACTCCGAGTTAGCTAGGGTCTTGTCCTAGAAACTCTTATGTTATGACTAGAGGCTTTCATACATAGTTTGTATTCGAATTCCCCTTCTTGATATGGTATGTTATGTGGCTCTTAGACCCTTATTGATGTTTCCTTATTGGGTTTCCGTATTATGCTTCCGCTTATCATTTGTTATGATTGAAAATGCTATGACCAAGGGTTAGCTTGGGGAAATTGTGGTCCTAAGTCCCGTGCTACGTCTAGGGGGTAACCTCGGGGCGTGACAAAACTAGTGCTGCTAGCTTGAGCTATGCCTATTCTAGTGTACTTTGATGAACTATATTTTGTTATATGGACAAATGTGTGTTATGAGTTGTTATAGGAGACCTTTGGAGGATCTATGGAAGCAAATTGTAGCTTGCAAACAAGCTACAAACCATTGGGCCACAAAACAAGGTGAAAAGATTGCGTTGGAGGCAAAAATGGGAGGCCAATAAAAACCCCCATGCCACGGAGGCTAAGCTTCATTTTATGGGCATGGCACGGAGGTGATGCAACTGAATGACTACAAATTTCGAGTGGCTTTCCATGTTTTGGGCGTGTCATGCTGGCTATTCTCCGTGATAAGCAGCGTGACACGCTGTCTAGTCTTCGTGATAAGCAGAGTGTCACGGACCCTGTTCCCGGCGGGTGAAATTCATCCCACACAATAAATAGTACACTTAGCCTCAATTCTAAACACTTGCAGATGGGTTTGAATCGCAAAAACACAAAGAGAAGGCTGCCTTAGGGTTCTTATTCTCTTCTTTTTCTTTTACTTAATTCTTGTATGAACTACATCAATTTTGTAATCACGAATTATATTATGAGTGGCTAAACACCCTCTTTCTAGGGTTGAGGCTACAACATGATTTTTTGATTATGGATTTATAGTTGGTTTAATTGTTTATCATGTTATGTGATTGTTCTTACGTTCTTGTTTTAACAATTCTAAAGCGTCATGAACTTTAGTATAAATCCAAGTCAAAATGAATTGACCATAGGAGTTAAGGGACGGAATGAAGAACGTAGGGAGTGCGGATCATATATTTTATTATTAGCTAACAATTGTAAAGGATGATTTGCAGTTAGAATAGAAAAATACCTCAACGCCCCACTTGGTTAGTAAAACGGGAAGATAGTTGAATCCATCCGAATTAAAGACTCACATCCCCACTTAACGATGTAGTTGTGAGATTAATTTAGGTAGATGACTTAGAGGATGACCGTTCCCAGGTTATAATATCAATCCCATAAATCAACGATTACGATAAACACCAACATCAGCTATACACTATAGTTAAGCATGAATGGTAGTTAATGCCTCAACCCTGGACCTCTCTATATATTATTTACATTACGAATTTTATATCGTCGTTATTTCTAGTATTTTGTTTATATAATCAAAACTCAAACTCTTCTTGGTTATGCATTGAACTTGTTTAACTTTAATAGTAATAGTTAAGTTGGATCGTTTCCTAAACACCAAGTCCATGTGGGATCGATATTCAACTCGCAAGAGCCACTTTATTACTTGCATGACCGCATACACTTGCGTGTGTGCTTAGGACGCAATAAAACAATATCAAATTTGTACTGGCTCGTGGTACCCGTACCAACTAGTCAAGTGAACCTATGGTTCCAAGTTCTATCTCTCAGGATATCACATAGTGAACTTAATCACACGTTCACTTATTTTATTTCAATTTTTTAATTAGTTTCATGTATACCTAACTTTTATTCAAGCATAACATGAAAACACTCATCACCTTAAATATATCCAAAAACCAATCACAAGCAAAATAGTTCAACCACATACATGAACTAAAATAAGTCTTAACTCCTATTTAAACTGTAACCTACCTCAAGTAAAGAATTATCACCTGCAAGTTACTTCACAATTGCCTTGCCTTTCCTTAACACTTTTAAACATTCAAAGTCTATAAACAATAATTTACAAGAGTAATTAATCATTTACTCATCATTTTGGGATTTGGGAGTTTAACGCACTAATTTTAACCTTATTCAAGGTCTATAACATTCCCCAAGGGTCAATTATTCATTAGTTAGACTCACAATAATCATGTGATCAACATTCAAAAGGTTTCTAATCAAATTACCCAATTTTTAGCGATTTTTATGCTTAAAGCTCTCATATATATGAAACCCAAGGTTTCACATTAGTCCTAATCATGTTTAGAACTTTCAATTTTATTCTAGGTATCATAAAAGAACATCCTAGAATAAATTCTAGGTGAAATTACACCAACCCATATGTTTCTTTCCTACTTTCCATACTTTTGGGGTTCAACCCAAGAATTCTACCATAATTCTTTATTCTTGTGATTCTATGATCATCAAGGAATTAAATGATGATAAGAGGGAGGAATTACTTACCTTAATGGAGAAAAATTGCCTACACAAAAAGGGAAATCGCCACACACTACTCTTAGAATGAGATTTTGGAGTTATGAGAACTGAACCTCTGAAAAACACACTTAACACGAATCTACATCGCTTCATTGGTAACATCCAACACGCTCCAATGAAGGAGGTGGAAATGGTCATATAGAAAAATATTTACCCAATTATGAGTCGGGGTGGAATCCCACAAGGATTACAGTTAGATTTGTCAAATTTTGTGAATTGAATCACAAGAGCATTTGCATTGTATTAAATAACAAGAAAGTTAAATTTGGGGAAGTGTGTGAACAAGTGATTATCAATAGTAGCAAGTCACAACGTTAACACAAATATTGAACTACCAAGTTAGTAAAACTAGGGGTATGCTTTTGAATGGGAATTTACTTGAAATTGGGGTTAACTATTTGTCTTAATCATAGTTATAGTGAGGATTCCCTTGGTTCTAGCTATGCCAATTATTTTTCAACTAATAAACATATTTTCCTTGGGGTTTTCTCAGACCCAAAATTCTACACAATGAAACAACAAAATAAGTTAAATGGGTTAAGCTATTGCTAGCCTTAACCCTTAGAAGGGAAATCCCCAAATCCTTACCATAAATCTTTGCCCAATTTTGGACTTTTTTCTCAAGAAAAACCAAAATTAGAGGTCTAAATCAATATTTGCAACCATTAATTATTAATTAAAACTCGAAGGATTCAATTGATCCATACATAATAATCAATTTTAAGCACAAGTAATCAACACCCAATAGCAATTCATACATTCATGCACACACCCCTAGATGAAAATTTAGCCACTCATAATTAAAGGAAGAGAGATTGTACCTATTAGGCTAACTTCAATTCCTTCCATTAAAAAGTAATTCAATCTAAATGCAAAATTTCAATGTCTACAATGGAGTTTTCAATAAGAAAGAAGAATGAGAAGCTCTAGTGTACTTCTCTAAGTGTACTCTAATACAATATCCAAATTTGAAACATTTTATGTAAGAAAAAACTATGCACAGATCCCTAAAATGTAATTTCAAACTTCCCAAATACGCTAAAAAATTCTGGACAAAATCGCCCCTCAACCAACTTGCATTACACTTGCACTTCACCTGCGACCGCAGGTCTAGATTTGCAGCACACTGGTTCTAGAAGTTTTTACCAGTCTCTTATTATTCTCTTGCATCTCACCTGCATTTCATAAATGAGGAATTGTGGAATGCAAGTCTCAAGCGATTTTTAATCAGGGAGCTTCACTTCTGTTCTTCTCTTGACTTAGCTTTCTTCCTTAACTTGTGGAACGGGTTTTTGCCATTCTTTCATTGCATATTTGGGTTCAAATCCTCTTCCATCCTAGAATTCGATGAATGACTGCACATGAGAGGAAAAAATTATAAATTCCTTCTAAATAGTACAAGATTGAGACAATAATTCATGCTTAAGAGCTAAATAAGTTGCTAGATTACTAACTTATCAAATTCCCAAACATAAACTATTGCTTGTCCTCAAGAAAAATATTCACTAAGCGTAGGATTGACTCAAGCTTCAGAGACCAGGGATCATACTAGAACTACTATGACTCAAATAAAACAAAACAAGCAAAAAGACTCAAAACAAAGACTTAGCAAAAACACTAGTCTCAATTGGTTCCACCATAGCACAAGGCAATCAAACTCATTTCAAAATCACATTTCAAGAGACTTTACTTCTCATTCAAAAACTGGGGGGAAATTTTTCACTTAAAACAATATCAATTAGAATCTCAAGTTATTAACACTAAATTTCAAGGGCTTCTTGGCCAAATAGCCAGTTTGAAAACTTATTTTGCTTTTTAGAAAAAAGTTTTCAAGTCCTTGCAAAATACACAGTATTAATGATGTCATCACTAAAATTTAGAAACCTAACAACCCTAGCACACAAGTCTTCAATAATACACTTTAGTCCCAACCCCAAGTTATATATATCCATTTTTTTATAAAACTAAAATAAAAAAGCAAAATCAATTTTCCCCATATTTTCCTCGATTTCTCCCCCATTTTAGGCCCTTTTCCGGTGAGATTGTCGAACTCACACCATAAAATCAGTTCATATTTGGTAGAATCTTTCCCATTACAACCATTTTTATCCATTATTTTTGAAATTTTCTTAAACAATTTTTTCCACCATTGTTACCCCCATAAGCTTTCAAATCACTCCCACCTTTTCAGAAGAGATTCTAGCCTCATTAGATATATTCCATAAGCTCAGGTGTACTGTAAAATTGTGTCTTTGTTCCAACTAAGGTTGGGATCATCGATAATTAAGAAATTGTGGTTCATCTCCATCTTGTACGAATATCATCGACCACAACCATAGTCTAGAATCGGCTATTTTAGTTCTATAATGTCTACTGCAGAAATTATTGTTGTGGGTGGTGATTTGTGAGAGCATGGGAGGAGACTCGCATTAGTTATATAATGATAATACTTTATTATATCATATGAAAGTCTTCATCAATTAATGACACGATCCAATGAGTTTGAGAATAAGTAATGATTACAAAATATTTTCTTAAAATTGAGAGTCTTTTTGCCAAATTGGTCCATATATGACAGATATTCCTCAGAAATAATTCACCTTGCAAGAAGTCTACAATTGACTTATAGAATATATAGACAAACACTTTTTTATGGCTAAAAAGGGCAATAATTAATTAAATTAAACGAAGGAAAATAATACAATTCAAACATTGTAAAACAATTTTGTTACATTATTTGGGAGTCCAGATCAATTTTATACATGATCAATATGGTGTAAAGACAAGTAATGGTCCTAAAACACTAAAATATGACCAAATAGGGAAATAATTAATTATATTAAAATTAAACTAAGGCAATAAACACCATTCAAACCTTCAAATACAACTTAGATGATTATATGGGAGTCCACATCAATTGAACACATAACCAAAGGGATATAAGGAAGAGGAATGGTTATACAAACCATTTCCTCAGAGTAGTGTTTGATATCAAGTAATGTTTTTCTAAGAACAAGTTTGGTATGAGGAAGTATTTTGTACAACTATTGCTCTTCCTTATTCTCATTTGGTCACTACTCCTAATTGATGTGGACTCTTATATGATCATGTAAGTTGTATTTGAATTTCTGAATGGTATCAACTTACATAATTTAATTTAATTTATTTAATTATTACCTTTTTTAGCATATTAGTGCTTGACTATATATTCATCTGATATATTATAGACTAAAAGCACGATCAAGTATATATAAAAGTCGTTATTTATAATAGACTGGTGTAATGACCCTTCCGGTCATACCCATGTTTTCACCTTCTTTGTACTATTAGAGCTTGCATGTAGCGACCCTAAGTCATTTATGACTTGTTGGGACATTTTTTTGGATATTTTGGCCGTTTCCATAATTTAGAACCTTAACTTAGGAAAGTTTTGACTTCGGTCAACATTCTTAGCAATCGTTCTCGGAATCGAATTCTGACAGTTTCATTATCTTTGGAGAATGGACTTTGGTCTAACTGGATCTTCAATCGGGATTTGGGAGCTTTTCAGCTTGGTATTTTCTCTCATTCCATATTTTTAGGCCAGTTGGGCTTGTAAGGTAAACTTTGGTAAAAATTTTGAGAAGAAGGCCTAGGATGAAAATTTTGTCAGTGTTGTTAACTCTAGAATGTCGAGTTTAGTCTAAAGGGACTATTGGTTTGGGTCCCAAGGCTTCCAGACTTAAATTTGGTCCTTAGGTTCAATTTTTGAATAATTGGCCTAAAGGTTGATTTTAGGTGTGGGTCCATGTTTTGTTAAATCAACCTCCGATGAGATTTTCATCGATTTTGTTGAGTCCAAAATGTTGTTTCTAGTTGAATAACTTAGCTTGTTTGTGTTCGTGGGACCCCAAATGCATTCCTGGAGGCCCATCGTGTGTTAGTTGTCCTTAGCTTAGGCTGTTGTTGCTGCTAGTATGACGCTGCAGCGTGCGCCTGGGCCGCACCTACACGAGCGCCTGCACCATGGAGCTGCGCCTGCATGCCGACCAATGCTCTCATGCCATATTCCATGTTCCCTCCTGCTTGCCTCGGTGCCAGCGCATCTGCACCTGCCTGGGCACTGTGGCACCAGTGCACCTGCGCCTGCCTGGCTGCCCCTGCGTCAGGGCATGGCAGCTTAAGTAGCTGGCCATACACTCTTTCTCCCTAATTTCCTAAAATCCCAAAACTCGTTCCTCCATTGATAATGAACCCAAAACCTCCCTTTTTCACCCTTGATCATTCCCAAAAGCTTGGAGGTTTATAATTGTTGATACTTGATCATCTGTGAATTCTAAATCCGGTAAGTTCTCTCTTTAAATTCTAATTTTCTTCCATTAATTCCATCATTAAATTCTTTGATTCTTGGGCTATTTTAAGCCCTTGTAATGGTCCATTTCCACTTAATTTTGGTGCATATTCTCCTAAGAATATGGGTAACATCGTGGTGTTTTTTATTTCCGGCTTTGGGTTGCAGAGCCCAGGGGCCCACTTATGACCTAGATTTTGACCTGGCTATATTTTTAGCATTATGGGTACCATTGGCTTCATCTTTTTTTTTTGGTAAACAAGGAAATTCATTGATACCAAGTGAATATTTACAAACCCAGCTTCGAGCAGACTTCCAAACTCTAAAGAAGCAACAAGTTAACAACAAACCAACTAGCTAAGCATGCTACAACATGTTGTAGTAGAAATCTACCCAGTAGCTATTCTAAAGCTAATAACGAGCTATGTAAAGGAACTAGTAAATAAGAGCCAAAGTTAACAATGAAAACCATCAGTCAAGGCAGAACTGGTAGAGTAGTCAACGTTGATCCCTATTTCGTCAAGCTCTGACCCTTGATGTGAATATAGAGTGCCACTTCTCTACAAACTCGCTCATTGTCGTAGTGGCCTGTTTGAAAATGTAGACTATTTCGTTCCCTCCAAACTATATTCACGACCATAGCAAACACATTGCATATAATAGCTCCTTTGGCAGAACTAGACCCAGCCTATGTATTGGCCCACTGGAGCTCCTCCGTCCAGGTCCCTATAGATCGTTGGACCTTCACTCACGTCAGAAGTCTATTCCAGAATTCCTTGGTTACAACACACTCAAAGAATAGGTGACCAAAGGTTTCCTCTATGATGGAGCAAAAGATGCAATCTGTTAGAACTTGGATACCAAACCTGTGGAGCCTATCAACTGTGGCCAGTCGTTTCCAAGCAACAAGCCATAAAGTAAATTTATAACGAGGGTGTATGCTAGGTTGTAGTATGATTTGTTTGCAGGGGACCTTTTGGTATTGGGGGAGAAGAAGGCAATACATCTTATGGATTAAGAATTTACCATGAACTATCACAGACCTGAGTCTAGTAATCAGATCACCCTGCAGCTAGGGTGTTAGTAATATATATTCCGTGCCTCCAAAATCTTCCTCACAACCCAAGTCGTAGTAGCCGGAATTTAACAATGCTGAACAGTGTCCCCCTTTATATAGTATGAGTGAACCCATTTAATCCATAGACAATCTTTCTTTTCCGTCACAGCCCACAAAAGCTTCAGTATGTTAGTATGGTTCCACACCCTCAAATTCATGACATTCTACCCCCCAGCTCCCTTTGGCAAGCATAACTTATGCCAAGATACCAGAGCCTTCCTAGATGCTAGCACCAAACCAGTCCAAATATAAGTTCAGCAAATACCTTCAATCAATTTCAGTACCCTCTTTGGAATGACAAATAGTTGTGCCCAATAGGTCTGAAGGCCAAATACTACTGATTTGATCAAGAGCAACGTCCCAGAATAAGATAATAACTTGGCTATCCAACATCTCACCCTTTCCGTAATCCTTTCCACCAAGGGCATACATTTTTCAATAGTGATTTTTTTTTACAAAAGGGTAGCCCCCAAGTACCTGAAGGGAGTTCACCTTCTATATAACCCAAAGAAGAGAGGATAAGATGCTTGATAGCCAGAGATACCCCGGACATATATATGGTACTCTTATCTGTATTTTCCTAAAGTTCTGAAGAGGTGAAAAATATCTAAAAAGCACCCTGTAAAAGCTGAATAGAGACTATGTCAGCTTTGCAAAACATCAACAAGTAATCCGCAAAGCAGATATGCATCACACCAAGTTTCTGGCATCGTGGATGATATTGGTAATACTTGGTGAGATTTAGCATATCCATTTCCCTTTGCAAGTATTCCATGGCTATCACAAACAAGTAAGGAGACATTGGGTCCCCTGTCTTAACCCCCTCTTCCCTTTGAAAGGTTTGGATAAGCCACCATTCAACACTAGAGAATAAGAGACTGTGGATATGCACTCCATGATCCAGAGTATGAACTTATGTGTAAACCCCAACTCCACCAACACTATTCTAAAAAATCCCTACTCAGTAGAGTCGTATGCTTTTCTCAAATAAACTTTCATAACACATCTAGGAAAAAGACCCTTCCTGGTGTACCATCTGAGCAATTCATGGCTAAATAAGATGTTATCATTGATGCTTCTACCCCCAATAAAAGCTGTCTGAGAGGGACCGATAATGTGGTTGATTACTCCCTTGATTATATTTGTCAAAACTTTATTGATAATCTTGTAAACCATTGTGCAACAAGCTATAGGTCTATAATCCTTGACATGGGATGGGGATGAGACTTTAGGAACAAGTGTGATAGTTGTGCCACTGAAAGCTTGAAGTAATTTACTAATAATAAAGAATTCTTGGATGACATCAAGAATATCATCTTTAAGGATGGACAAGTACTGAGTAAAAAACTCAATTGGGAAACCATCAACACCTGGTGACTTATCTTTTGGCATTTGGCTCATATCATTCAGGATTTCCTGTTTTGTTATAGGCTGAATCAGTGCACATCTGTGGTTATAGTTCAGGCAATACCCCCTTCGTATTACATCTATATTAGGGCTAAGGAGTTCAGGTGCAACATCCCACATTAGATTAGAGAAAAAAGAAATAAAGTCTGCCTCAACAAGCTTGGGCTCTTGCACCTTGACACCAGCAACATCATACACAGATGTAATAGCATTTCTATTCAGTCGCAGCTTCACTTGGGCATTAAAGTAACTAGTATTCGCATCACCACTAGTTATCCAGTTCACCCGAGCCTTTTGGTGCATAACCTGATCCTCCACCTTACTCCACCTAGAAATTTCTGCCAACAACTCCTTCACCTGGGCTAATAGTATAGGGCCTAGTGGAGCACAACTTATCTAGCCTTGAATTACCTCGAGTTATTGTCTAGCTAGATTTAGTTTTTGAGTGTAGGAAGCCATTTAGGTGTTGATATCCTTTAGGCTCATCTTCAATACCTTAAGTTTGTGCCATATCTGGTATAGCTTGGTACCTCTCCATTTAGACTCCCAGACATTAGTCAGGACTTTCACAAAATCTGGGTGCTGCATCACTATTTTGTACAACTTGAAAGCTTTGTGATTGGTGAGTAGTTAAGGGCTTGGTTCTAATAAAATAGGGGAATTATCTGAGACCCTCGGATTTAAGAACTCAGCTTCAACATGAGCATATGTAGACAGCCAAGTATGTTTCCAAAAGCACAATCAATTTTTGAATAAACTCTACTATCTAGCTGCTGTTTATTACAGAATGTATAGTGCAACCCCTTAGCTCTTAAAGAAGTTAGTTATAGATAATCAACACATCCTTGAAAAGCTTGGGTTTCTCCAAGATCAACTGGAGACCCTATTCTGTCCTCTGTGGATTGGATGATATTAAAATCTCCACACAACAACCAAGCATCATGTATGGTACTACCTAAACACTGAAGCTCCTGCCACAACACATCCCTATATTGGGATTTATTCTTCCCGTAGACCACAGTGAACCTAAATGAAATAGTAGCCGAAACATCTATAATTGTGCAGTGGATAAATTATTCATGGACCATATGGTCCTGCTGCTGGATATTGTTCCTCCATACAAGCCATATTCTTCCATTGTAAGCCAATGGATAATTACAACATGTTGACTACCCTGGAACCATCTTTTGGATTATGTCCTTTGCTCTGTTCTCCTTAACTCTAGTTTTAAGAATCCCCATTACATCTACATTATTCTTTTTCAGAAAGAGTCGCACCTCCTTCTGTTTAAAGGGCTGATTAAGCCCTCTAACGTTCCATGTGGCTAGAATCATAGAGGGTTAGTAGTCCCCCCTGGATCCCCTGTCTGAATGCAGTCCTCCTCTGTAAGGGCATTAAACCTGTTTCTAGTCTGAAGACTGGAAATGTCTATATTAACCGAATCATCTAGCTGACCATCCACCTTTTCGTTGGCTTAAGAAATCTCAGCAACCCCTGTTCTAGGATCCATAGACATCTTACCAGTACGTTTTCAGTCCTGTTGTACTTGTTTAGGTCGACGTTGATTCCTCCTTCACTTTTTCTTCATAGGTTCAAACTCGTACGACACCCTGTGTTCCACAACCTTGTTCCTCCAGCATGTATCTTTTGTGTGACCAAATTTTATACATTCATGGAAAAATCTTGGTCTCCATTCATACTCAATGGTCTGCTCAAATGAACCAATAGGTGTTATGATATCAATGGAATCTTGAAATGCTCTACCAGACCTGAGCTTTCCCTTTTCTGGTAACCTCGTCTTGATTGTGGTCTAAAACAGAAATACAAATAATATTTCAACCCATGACCTCAATTATTGCATATTCTAGCCTAATCCTGAATCCCTAAGACATAATTCATAATCATTCAACCCATGCTAGGGTTTCTATAAGTCAATCCAATCTCGCCTTTTGACTATCAATTTACCTAGAACCATGAATTTTATGGTTACACTAGCGAATTACGATAATGGAAACACGAATTAACAATTTTAAATCAAAAACCTAAGATTTTATACCTTATAATCCCCCTTTACACTAGATATTCCATCTTAGGTCAAGATAAATCTTCTCCAAGGCATGTAACCAATGATTCTAAGCAAAAGGAATCAAAATACTAGTTTATGGGGATAAAATACTTACCTAAACAAAGAATTCTGGTGGAAAAATAATAGGAATCGCCCCAAATCACCTCTGACATCCCCAAAATGTTAAAAAGAAACAACAAACATTTTTGGGGATGTTTTTGCATTTATAGTGATTAACCCCGCTGTAGCAGCCTAATCCCTTTATAGCGGCACTGCCATAGTAGAAGCCTCCCGCTATAGTATAGTTAATAGACTCTGACTCCCGCTGTAGCGGGAATTTCTCTGCTATAGCAACATCACAGTAGAAGCTTTTCACCCGCTATAATGGTTGTGACTAAATAGAAACTCAAAAATCATCCCAGTTTTGTTTATTTCATGACACACCCTAAAACTATGACGTCTCATACTAACTCTTTTACATCAAGTTCGATATTAAGAGTTCTACTCACCCTAATTCACTTCTGAAAGTTCTACGGACTTCTTAACGCCTTAGCTAATAGAAAAATAAGCCAAGATTTAATCGTTTCACCCAATCCTTCCACAGATTTCCCTAGATCTCACCTTGCTCGAATTTTATCTAAGACTAGTCTAGCCTAAAATTTTCAACTTCCAATTTTGAAATATTCCTAACCCGATTTCTTGCACAATAAGCTCACCCATAATGAAATAAAGGGTCATTACATTGGTGTATTTGGAATGTTTCAAATGATGCTTTGGGGATCAATGCATAGTATTTTTTACAAATAATTTTCTAGATTTAGATATTGTATTGGAGTACACTAGAGTTTCTCCTTCTTCTTGCTTATTAAAAACTCCATTATTGACATTAAAAGCTTGGATTTGGATTGAATTACTTTTTAATGGAAGGAATTGAAGTTAACCCAATTCGTATAATCTCTCTTTTTTTTAATTATGAGTAGCTAAGTTCTTATCTAGGGTTGTATGCATGATGGGAGTACAAATTTCTATTGGGTGTTAATTATTGAGAAAATACATAAAAGCTCCCCTAAACTTGGTTGCATAACATACTTTAGCACTTCAACTTCACATGCAATTAAATACCCTCCTTAACAACTTTTAAGTGAATTAAATATCACCCTAATGCTGACGTGGATAAGAAACTTGAATATAAAAGAAAAAAAAGCGCATTTAAAATTCAAAACTGTTTTATTATTTTTTTAAAAAAAATTAATAAGTAGATCCCACCTTTAATTTTTAGCCCATCTCCCTATTTATTTATCTTCTTCGAACCCCCCACCCCACCTCGCCCCCCTTCCTCCCTTTCTTCTTTCTTCCTCTCACTATTTTCAACTGGTGTTCAGTTTATTTTTTTCTTCACCAATCAACAAAAGATTTTTTAAAATAATATTAGATCATCATGAAATTAAATTATAGATTCAAAGTTTGAGAACAAAAACCATTAATGGAACTTCGTATTATTGTAATGCCAATTTCAAAAATATAATTAGGGACATATGAAGGTATGATAGTAAATGGGAGATGAAAAATCATAAATTTATGGTAACAAATTGATAATGGTTAATACTAAAAATTTTAAATTCATATTAATTATTAAGTGATGTTCTTTTGTGTTGTTGAAATGATGGAAGCTAAAAAAATGAAATTTCGTATTAAAAATTTCAAGAAGTGAATAAGAGAGTGGTGGAGGTGGGTGGGTGGATGGGGGCAGTGTTGGAGATGAATAAAGGGGGGCGTATTGGAGATGAAAAAATAAGCGGGGGTGTCTGAGAAGAAGGAAAGAGGGGAGGCGACGGTGTTGGAGAAGAAGAAGGGGGGGGCAGTGGTGGAGGAGAAGGGGGAACCGGCAGTGTTGGAGAAGAATAAAAGTGGAGGGGTGGGATGTTGGAGAAGAAGAAATTAAAAGGAGTGGGGCTTGGATATTTTTTATATATATTTATTTTATTATATAACATTCATATTAGTGATGTGGCTCTAATGTGGCGAAGATGTGGCGCTAACGTGGTAGTGACATGGTGCGTGTGTAATGCACTTGCCATTGTGAGACTAGGATTATATTTTTAAGAGTGTTTTTAGTCACTTAAAAGTTGTTAAGGGAGGTATTTAATTGCTCGTGAAATTTAAGTGCTAAAGTATGTTGTGCAGCCAAGCTTAGAATGTTTTTTTTTATGTATTTTCTCTTGATTATTTGTGCTTAAAATTGATTATTAAGTGTGGATCCATTGAATTTTTTGAGTTTTAATTAAATAATTGATGGTCCTAAATATTAATTTAGACCTCTAGTTTTGGTTTTGCTTGAGGAAGAAGGCTAAAATTTGGCAAGGGTTCAAGGTGAGGATTTGGAATTTTCCCATCTAAGGGTTAATGCTAGGAATAGCTTAACCCACTTAAGCTATTTGGTTGTTTAGCGGTATATACCTTGGGGTTTGAGAAAATTGTAAGGAAAATGTGCTTATTGGTTGAAAAACAATTGACATAGCTAGAACCAAGGCTATCCTCACTATAATTCTGATAAAGACAAATAGTTAACCTTAATTGCAAGTAATTTCCCCATAGGAAGCACACCCCTAGTTTTCCTAACTTGATAGTTCAACAATTATGTTAACGTTGTCACTTGCTACTATTGATAATCAGTTGTTCACACACTTCTCCCAATTTTACTTTCTCGTTGTTTAATACAATTTGCATGCTCTAGTGATTCAATTCACAAAATTCAGAAAATCTAACTCTAATCCTTGTAGGATTTCACCCCAACTCATAGTTAGGTAAATGTTTTGCATACGACCATTTACACCTCCTTCATTGGAGAGTGACTTTAGACGTTACCAAAAATGGTGTTATTGTTGGGATTATAAATTGATTACCATATATTGTTTACTGATTCACATTAGTTGCACCTTGTTGTTTTACTTTACTTTTGTTTTTTATTTTTGTGTTTGAGTAGGTGAAGTAATGAGTCAAGCTAGTGAACACGCAAGTAGTGATGGGTTTATGGATGTTGAGGATAAACCAATAGGTAATGGTGTAGCTAGAGACATTCTCATACCTCCAACGGTAGGAAATGCATTTTTCCATGTCACTAGCATCATTCTACAACTCATCTAAAAGAAAGGCTCATTCAGAGAGATTGCACATGAATACGCTAATCGCTATATAAGGAACTTCGCTTAAATTTGTAAACCATATAACATTACCAACATCAGCCAAGAGTCTATCCAATTAAGGTTATTCCTATTCTCCGTCATGGAGAAGCAACATCATGGTTGGAGGAGCTTTCTTAAGGCTCCATCACTTCATGGAATGAATTAAACTAGGCCTTCCTAGATTGCTTCTTTCCACCTTCAAGAATGCTTCAACTTCATGATGAGATCACGAATTTTTGCCAAAATCTGGGTGAACCCTTACATGAAATTTGGTTAAGGTTCAAAAGGAAGGTGTTATTGTGTCCAAATCATGGATTGCATAACGGAGTGCTACTTCAAAGCTTCTATTGATCATTGAATTCCATCAACAAGTCCATGGAAAATAATTTGGTGGGTGTTCATTAATAGACCAAACTTATAGACATGCCAAAGTCTTGTTGGATAGGCTGAGAAAAACTAACCAGGCTTGGCATACAAGGAAAGCCGAGGTGACATCAGGTGTTACCTTTGCTATTATGACAAATGAGATAAGGCAGAAGGAGGAAGAAAGAGATAAAACCTTGGCCAAGATGATGACCCAAGTAGAGTTGCTTGCAAAACACATTATGCGAACCGACACAAAGAATGTAAATGCTATTGGGGCTCAAGGAGAAAAATCACATAAATAGGATAACATGTATTCTTTGTTTGATGAGGAGGCGCATTATGTGTCTATCAAGTGGTGGGTTCTCTCCCGAGTTACCAAGGTGCAAACCAAGGCCCGTGGTGACCAATGGATAGAAATCTAGGTTGCGGCAAGGATAGAGAAGCCTCATTGAGAGATTGCGAGAAAGAAAGAGATTAGGATGGCCATTGGAGATATAAGGACCGAGAAACAGATAGTGATAGATTTAATCACCGGAGTTTGAATCCTTATGTGCCTCCTCCAAAGGTGGATGTAAATCTCCTCCAAATAAGTGTTATCAATTTTGCTATCTCTAAAATTGAGGACATATTAGCTCGAGTCTAAAAGAAGGTGGAATCTACAGATAATGGTATCAAAGAGTTGAAAAGCGAGCTATCTACCCTTAATCAAACTGTAAGTTTCCATTTGGATTCCATTAAACACCTTGAAGCTCAAATGAATCATTTATCGGTTTAAATGAACCCAAGGCAAAAATGTACATGTCCTAGCTACACTCTGTTTAATCTGAAGAATGATGGCTAGTGTATGGAAATTGTCATTAGAAGTTGACGAATGCTAGATGGTGTGGTTGATGGACCTGAGAATATTGTGAGAAAGAAGAAGACTGACTAGATTCCTAAGGTGTTTGTAAATCCCATTGCACCTATGTTGAATGATGATGAGAGTGTGAATGTGGATGAAGAGAATCCAAGCTCATAGAAAAAAAAGGTAGATCCTCCGCTCTGAATTGTGATTGACATCGATAAGGACAAAGAGGAAAAAGTTGTGAAGGCTCTAACTCTAGTGCCCAAGTGTCATCCTCCTTATCCCCAAAGGTTCACCAAAAATAAAAAGAAAAATAAGTTCAAAAAGTTTGTTGATTTGTTTAGTAAGTTGTCTGTGAATATCCCTTTGGTTAATGCCTTGCTACGAATGCCGGTCTATGATAAGTTTATGAAGGAATTGTTGAAGAAGAAAAGAGTAGTTTATATGGGCACAGTGGAGGTTTTGCATCATTGTAGTGTGATCATGGTTAGCAACTTGGCCCCAAAAGGAGAAGATCTAGGGGCCTTTAAGATTCCTTGCACCATCGGGGTGTATCTATTCAACAAATCCTTGTATGACCTTGGGGAAAGCATCAACTTGATACCCATGCTATATTAAATAAATTGGGCTTGGAATCTCCAAAGCTAACTCCAATGAGGTTGCTCATGGCTCATAGATAAATCAAACCCCCGGTTGGCATTCTATTTATTGTTTTGGTTAAGGTCGATAAGTTCATTCTCCCTGTGAATTTTATTGTTTTAGATTGTGATGTGGACCAAGATGTGCCTATTATCTTAGGGTGCCAATTCTTAGCCACCAGTCACGTATTTATGGATGTTGAATACGGAGAGCTAAAGTTCTGGGTTGGTAGTGAAGAATTCATATTGTATGTCTGCCAATCAATGAAACTTGAGGATGACATGAGGGTCATCTCCATGATTAGGGCAAGCATTAAAGAAAATGTAGTAGGAATGGAAAAGGATGGATCCCGTGTTAAAGGTTTTGTTCGCTGGCTTTATTTGATATTTTGTTCTCTTTGAAGCAAACATCACCACATTCCTTGATCTTTAATGTAATATCGCCTTGTTGTGGCGTTAAATCAAGTGCTTCATAAGAGGCAACCCAAGTGTTTTTGATTTTCATCCTCACTCTTCTGTTGTTTTTGTTGTGTTAGGAATGAAGGAGCTTGGAAAGTAGCAAAGTGTTTAAAGGAGCCTTAAAAGTGAACCTATGCTATACTTGTGAACCGCAAATGCCTACTTGCGGCATACATGTGGAGTGCATGTTTGAGAGAATGCACTTGGGAAGAAGTTTGACAATGTTGAGAACATATGAAAAACCAGCGAGACACAGGTGGGGATCCTCATCATGTAGGTTTGATGCACATCCATTAAAGTGAACTTGGGTAGAAAGGTTGAAAAAATCATAACCTGCACACCACCTACAGCATGCAAGTTTGTACATGTGGCCGTAAGTGCAATGCAATAGCTGGTAAGACCTTTAATCTTCTGACCTTACCCGTTGACCTAGTTGATTTGGCTCTTTTACCAATGCCTATTCCTCTTCTAGACCCTCTATCTCCTATTCTTCTTCATATTTTTCTCCATTGCCACCTCAAAAAGTGTCCATTCTCCACACCTAAACTCTCCCACTCTCAAATCCCTTTTTCTCTCACATTCTCTCCACCATTACGCCCATCACCAGTTAGCGAGCTGTCGTCACCATTGTTTTTTGGCAAAGTTGATTGCACCACCATTGTTAAGAACTTCAAGCTCTAATTTTTCTTACCCACTTCATTCCCACTCTAATGTGTTATGCATCTTTTACGTTAAAGTCATGATTTTTCTTGATTAGGAGTAACTTTTGTGAAAGAAAGTTATGTGTAATCCCCATTACCCCAAAGTTCTTAAATTTTTTATTTTTGTAGATCAATTTTAGGTATTTTTTTATCTCGGGTTCTGTTTAAAATGGTTGATTGTGTTGTTTTTTTAATGCATGTTCATGTAAAGTTGATTCTTAGCCTAATTTTAGTTGGAGGTGAAGGCTGATGTCATTCTTAAGGGAAAATCATCAGTGCATTGAGTTTTTTTTATTGAAATAGTATTTTGTTAGGCTGAGTTAACGACCACTGTGTTCGTGAGTAGACTTGTTAGATTATAATGTTTGGTGAGCACTTTGGTTGAGTCTGAGTGATTCATGTGTGTTGCATACGTGATTTTGATTAATAGAGATTTTAGCTTGACGATCCCTAGTGATAGATGGGGTAACATCCTTCTTAAGGGAAGTCATTGAGTTTGTGTTTGAGTTTTCAATTATGGTAGAAACCTTGTTGGAAAAGCTCTTCGGGTAATTCTGAGTACTCATTAAATTTTGTTTTTGGTAAAAAAAATTCTAAAGTATGGAATTGATGTTTGTTTAGAAGTAAAATTGCACTGTTGAACACTTGCGTGTTTGCAGGTGTTTCCTTGCGAAACGCAAGTGAAATGCAGGTGTTGTGCAGAAGGTCAACCTTCACTACCTGACACTTCTGCATCACTTGTGTGCTGGAAGTCTTCACCTGCGTAATGCAATGAAAAACATGCACCCTTATGATTTCTAGGTTTCTTCCCCAACAACGGTGGCTCACTTACAAGCCGTGGGTCCCATCCTGCGAAATGCAAGTGGCACACATGTTTTGGACAGTTAGCCTATGCTACTCCTTTCTTTTTCCGTTCCACTTCTTTTTATTACTTAGCTTGTTTTAGTTGTTTCCTTTTGCTTAAACCCTGAAAAATTCAAAAATATTTTTGTTTTTCTATTCTTGGTGCTCACATCCTTTTACAGTCCATGATTTTAATAAGCAACCCCGACAAAAATGCTCGTAAAGCTCCATCCTCGAGCAAGAGCAAAAGCAAGAGAAAGGTCAAGGCCCCAAGCAAGAGTAAAGCACCATAGGTTGTCCCTAAGGTCTCCCCTATACCTGCCAATGAGGAGGATAGGATCCGTTTTTATGTCAAGGGCATGAGGACCTATTACCTCCACTTATGTACGAGCCCTCCATTCACACTTGAGAAGCGGTTGAATTTGGAATGGCTAAAATATGAATTTCCTAATATCACATATAATTTCACTAAGAGGGAATGGTCACCTTTTCTAGATGTTCCAAGAGGTTATTTTAAAGCCCTTGTGTGCGAGTTCTATGCCTCTTATCAAGCCAGGCATGACTCAATGAAGCATACATGCCAAGTTGAAGATTTACCCAGCTTGACCTCTATCATAGTGTGAGGGAATGAGATTGATGTTTCTCCGGAGGCCATAAATTCCATATATTGGGTCGTGCCTATAGCTCTAGGGGATCTATACTCTGAGAAGATAGTAGTAAAAGGGAGATAATTTACGTGGGTAGTGGAAATCATAACTGTATTCTAGCCACTTTGGGCCACTCTTTGTAGTGAAATCTCTAGGAAAGACCTCAACTTTGAAGCAAAATTGTGGGTCTACCTTGTTTGCTCCCATATCATGCCTTCCAAGAATGATAAAAAACTTTCCATTGAAGCTGCCATTTTGATTTATTGTATCATGAAGGGAACTTATGTGAACTTTGGAGAGATTGTTGAAGTCTGATTTAAAAGGAAACCAGCCAAAATGCAACCTTCATGCCTTTCACCATTCTTATTAGAAAGCTTTGTGCTAGAGAAGATGTACCCTATTTTCCTTTTGACCAGTCGTGTCTCACCACTAGTGTTATTGAAATTGAGAATAAGCGGGATACAAATGCTCCCAAAGTGAAAAATAGGAATCTTGCAAAAGATTTGGGCATGCCAGAGAGTTCACTCGCCTATTTTGAGATATTGGGTGCAACAGTTGACCTTTGGAGGCTTCATTCACTCAGTTTGTTTTGCATATTCCTACTCTCGTGATGTCGAGAAGTGCTCGTTCATATTTGCTGCCTCCTAGGCCTTTTCCATCTTCTCACCCTTCATTGCCTAGTAGTCTACAAAATCTCGCAGATATGACTTGATACAATAATAGTCAACTGGCAAGTTGGCTAAGAATCTTCGTTTCTTTATCCAGAGATGTGTTAATGATACATTGGCACCTGTTCTTAAAAATATAAGTAATCTTTGTGCCCAAGTTGATACTTTTTAAAGGTCGATTGCTTTGATGATGAATGTTATGGGTAAGATAAAAGGAAAGGACATTCAGACCACTCTGTATTTTAGCTTTTTAGATGAGGCCATGGCAACTCCTCGTGTTGCAAATGACCCATTGATGAGTTTTTTTGTAGTGTGAGACGGGCAAAGGATAATGAGCTAGATGAGGATGACAGTATGTCTCCACGGACACAAAAGGCTATGTTGGAATCTTTAGGGACAACACATTCACGTAGAGGCAGAGCTGGACCTAGATCACATAGGACTCAATAGGATGGTGTTGTTACTATTCAGGAGCACTATCCTCATGCAACAACCACAACCTCGCACACCTCAAGGGATGGTCATTTTTCAGCCTAGTGATCACTAGGATTCGTTTCACCTTACCTACCATCTTCTATTATTTTGCTTTGGGGACAATGCTTATTCTTAGTTAGGGGTGGGTGTGTTTATTGTGATGGATGATTTTGGTGCCATTGTCGGGCTTGAATTAACTTTTTGATATATTTTGATTACCTTTGTTGGGCTTGGTTTATATGTTTTAGATGCTATTTGTCCCTTATCGAGCATGTTTTGGATAATCTTGTTATTTTGCCCTTGCCAGGCTTTTATTTTGCTATGCTTAATATTGGGCCCTCACCGGGCTTAATTTTTTATGTGAGTGTATGATTTTGTGCCGAGTCTATTTCATACGTCGATTGTCCTACTATCCGTGCCTTGCAAATTTTTGCTTAGTGCCTTTGTCGAGCTTCATTTATCAAATGATTCATAAGCGCGTATTTTGAAATTGCCATTGTAGATAGTAGTTTTAATAAACTCTGAGGGTTTTTTGTATACCACAATTCTTTCCCAAGGAGAAAAAACTTGTTTTTTTAAATTTTTGTGTCAAATAAGGTGGCATGTCCCTATGATAGATTGAGAGGCCACTTTCTTAAGGTAAAATCCCAATTTTAGTATTTATTTTGAGTTAGTGTCACACTTGTCTCGAACGAGACCACCAAAAACATTCTTGGCTATTGTTTTTTGAAAATTGAGAAAAGAGAGGAAAATGAATTCAAGAATTCTCTTATCATGATCTTTAAATCTTCATTTGGTTTTTTGTTCACAACTGAGTTGCATGAAACTCAGAATAACTTCTCAAAAGTCATTAGTTTTATTTGGTTTTGAGAATAACTCTTAAATCTTAGTGCTTATGATGCCTTGTATGGTCAGGTTTAGTATATTCTGGTGTAAGCATGTTGTCTAGAACTTGCCCCGAATGTGATTCAAGGCAAAATCCTAGATGTTTCTTGGTTTGGAAGATGACCTTAGGTCTTCTTTGGATAGTCACTTTACCGGGAAAAAAATTCCTTTCCTTAACATTGATCTTAGTCAACCCCTTTGAGCCTTTCATCTTTTCTTGGAAACTGTGTTACACACCTTTACCTTTTTTAAATCCCCTATATTGGCACCCTTTCTCCCGAATAACTAGTAAATAAAGATGTAGGCTAAACGCCTAAATTTGAAAGGTGGGGCATGAATGAAAAGTTTGAATGATTGATGTTGTAACTCCCCGAAAATTCTAAGCTAAGACCTGAACCACCTATCACCAGTGTTATGATCAATTCCCTAGTGTTGGAAGTGATTTCGATGCGAATCATGTTCATAAGAAACTCCTATCATCAAGTTAAGTTGAAAGCACCCCAACAGATTAAGTTTTCATGCAAGACTCAACCTGGGTTAACTTCAAACGATCATAATCCTAGAATAAAATGTTTTAGGTGGCCTAGTAACTACCAAGTTAAAGATCTTTGAGTCTTCTTTCCAACACCACTTACTTTGCATTCATCGGAGTCTAGATGTTTTACCAAGAAGTGTCTGTCAATCAAAAATGACAGATAGGGACCACAGACCCAGTCCACGGACCGTGGAACAAACCATGGACGAGGTCCACAAATCGTGGAAATAGACCCGAGGACCAGAAAAGGATCGTGAGAACCACAAACTAGGTCCATAGACCATGGAACAGTCCACAGACCATGGTCTACCACCGTGGAAATTAGGCTTGTAGCCTTGCAAAACCCATGATAACCACGGACCGTGGAACCTAATTCTGAGAACTTCAGCAGCTTTTCGATTAATTTTTCTCAGGGGTATTTTATACTTTTCCTATTCTTTTAAATCCTATACTTGGTCGTTTTAAGCATATTTGAGGGATTATAATCACACTTATACTATTCTTTTCTAATTCCATTGACTCAAGCTTCAGAAAAAAAAAGAAAAGAATGCTCCCTTTCAAGCTACAGACCTAGGGCTTCTTCCCCAAAGCTTTAGAATGGCTTCTAGTCTGGATTCTTCAACAAACAGGTATGTGGGTATTCAATGAGGATCTCCCTTCACCCTCATGCCCAAAGTTCAGCTTTCAATTATGATTTCTACAAACCTATGATTCTAGGGTTCCGACTCAACTATGCATATTTTTATAGAATTGAATTTCTTATGATACTATATGTTTTTTGTGCCTGTTTAAGTGATACTGCATGAAGTTTTATGGATATTTTCTTAAAATTCTTGGAATTTAGATGAAATAGACTTAACTTGGCTTTATCGTGTCTTCTGCATGAATTAGCTTTTTCAAGAACTTAGCATGAAATTAGAGTATTTTCACATGAATTAACTTTCTTCAGAATTTATCCTAGCCTACTAGCACTCAGTTTTCAAGAATGAAATTAGTTAGTTTTCAGCCTACATCTTTTTATAATATAAAGGTTTGCAGACTAGTTAAGTTCTGATGCAACTTTCCAGAACATCAGTTTTTAAAAGAGCTATCAGAAATCAATTTTGGGAGTAGTACTTAGCACTGAGTAAGAATAGGGTTCAACGTACCCTAGAATCCAAAAATACATTCCACCATAGGTTTATTTAGCCACTTATATGGGCATCAAAACTAGTGATCACCCTAGTTATTCCTCTATACCCTGGCAAGGTATATTGCGTCCTCTAGGTGGGGCGTATACATCGGAATCCACAGTTAGCTCACATAGTTTATGTCAGTTAAACGACTCTCTAATAGATTTAGACTCAGTATTTAGATACTAGGCCCCTAGTTCAGCTTAGCTCAGTTCAGTTTAGTTTAAATGTTTTTACTATGCCATTCAGAATTGTTATGAATTTTAGACTTATACATCTCATGATTTATGGGCCATTATATTATAGTTTTCAACATGCTTAATTATTTTATACTCTACATAACTCACAGTTATAGTTTAAAAATAGTCTTTATACTCTCTTCATAAAAAGAGTTTTGTTTTTACAATTTTTGACTTATGCATTCTCAGACGCCTATTCATAGTCCAATTTTTATTCATGCTTTCATTATAAATATATTTCCCATGATTTCAGAGTTAGTGCATATCTCACTTCCTCAGTACATTCAAATTACTGATCGCATAACTTCTTGTGTTGTATCTTTTTATGTTGCAGGTTTTAGTGCTAGCTTTCAAAATTAGGGTTAGACAGATCGCAGCTTCCTGCCAGTAGGTGATGAGTTCTGAGTCACTTATGAGTCATAACAGTTTATTTCAGTCAGTATACATTGATTAGAGACAGTTGGGGTCATGTCCTGGCTAACTAGAGTCAGTATTAGTAGAGGCTACATAGACAGTCAATTAGAATGGTTATATTCAGTTTCAGTTTTCTTTTCTTTTACAATACAATGTTGTAAATATTTTAACCAGTGATTCATTAAACAAGTTATTCCATAATCTTGCTTTCGCATAATTTTTTTCAGTTTAAATTTTTATATTTAGTTTCTCATGAAATATGCCAGTAAAAAGGGTTAGCTTCGGGCTATTTATGGTTTCAGGTCCCGTGTTACATCCAGGGTATAGGCTTAAGGCATTGACAAACTTGGTATCAGAGCATAGAGTTCAAGTATCCTAGGGTGTCTGTGAAGCTGTTTCTAGTAGAGTCTTGCTTATGTATGTGTTATGCACCACACTTATAATCAGGAGGCTACATGGCATTTAGAAAATGTTGCCTTTTTTCATACTCCAAATTTTATAGTAGAAAGGTTCCCTAAGAGACTTATGTGGATCTGTGCATTGCTCCAATTTCTCCAATCATACCTCATCTTTGAGGTTGTGGGAACAGTAAAGTTCAGATTCCTATTAGTGAGATGCTCTCAGATAGAGTCATTAGAATGTGAAGAGACTACATAAGGGCTTGAGAGAAGCCCAATAATGCGTTAAGTCTACTAAGTCAAAAGCATGTACCCTTTCTCACTCGTGCAATTCAGCCTATATTAGAATGTGCTCTCAGACCCCCCCCCCTTTCCAGACACTTTACTGCAAATGGTTCCTTAGACAAAGAGTATGGTTTTATGAGCATTTGGGTAGAAAAATCACTCAACAATTAGTGTGAATATAGATGTTATGGGCGATAAGTAGCAGAATGACCCTAGAGCTATGTGTATGAATTTAGAAGTACAGTAGCTATAAGATGAGGAAGGTGATGCTAGTTTTATGGAATTGACCTAGTAGGCTTGACATATTGTATGCGGAGAATTAAGTTGATTAATTTGCAATGAGAATGGTGGTGCTGGTAAGATGTATATGTGATCCCTAGACAAATTGGTAAATTGTGAATAAGCCATGAGATAAACAAGAGAGCCTTAAGCATTAGAAAGGTAGATGTGTACCCTGAGTAGTATGTTGTTTCATGATATTCAGGAGATTATATACATATGATGTTGAGTCCCTTAGCATGGTTTTAATTCAGTTGATTTGGGTGGATGTAATATTAGAGAGGCGATGTTAGTATATGAATAAGCAAAGGTCAGATTGATAAGTGTTAGAAGAAGTAGTTAGGTGTGATAGTAAGAGTATGAGTCCTTTTGTGATAGCCTTAAGGGTAAACATAAAGCTAAGATATGATTCAAAAGAAAACCTAGCAAGGGTTTGGCATCTTCAGTTATAGCGTATTAGGGAGAGTTTAGCATCCAAGAGTACAGTGATACCCCGACCTTACAAGACTTAATTGATTATAGCCTATCTAGGAGAGAGATCCACAGACTTATAGGGGTGACATTTGAGATAGGGGGAGATGATAGAATGAAGAACCAAGTCAAGTCTTGCGACTCAACTAGTAGAGAATTCTAGAAAGAGATATGATAGGATATCAATCCATTCTTATTCCAGCGGATTTCCTAGTGCTTTAGTCAAGATGACACTATTCTTAGATGTATTTATGTCATACACATGGCAAAGTTCATGCACTCCATATAGATTCACGTCCATGCTCAACTCTTAAAATAAACAGAAATTTCTCCAGACAGCGATTCCAGTCTTACTCTATGATTTTTTGAATCCCAGCTTTATGCCTTGAGACTTGTTATATATGTAAACTCATGTCTCACAGTATGCTCAGTTTTATGTACTCAATTTAGTCCTCAAGATATGCCTTAATGGCTAGTGAAATCATGCTACGTCATGTATATGCTCAGACCAGATTTCTTGAACAGTTCGTGCTTATGAATTCCTTACTCTAATCATGCTATATATGTCAAGGATGTGAGACACTTAGGCCTTTGCACTTAACTTCTTAGACATTATATTGAGTAGCTAGATCATGCTAAGTGTAAGTCAAGAACAAACAATATTCCTTCATGCGTGATGCTCATGCTCGCACTCCATTCCTTCAGTAATCTCAGATTTTAGTGGAGGAAGCAAAGTAGTAGCCTAGATGGGAAGTACTAGCTTTTTCTCTTTTTGGTGTCCTATTGTAGAAGTTCTTGCAGTTATAGTTTCTAGATATGCTAGGGAAGAGGAGATGAGTCTCAGGGAGTTTCAGCTATAAAGAATCCATAAAATGATCATAGTAATAGGCTTGAATGTCATGATGAAATACATGTGGGCCTTTGCTTTATGCGACTAATGACCCTTCGATTAGATTTCAAGGTTAGTTGATTTTTGTGATAAGAAGGAATTTCATTCTTGAGGGATAACTCTAGATGCAAGAGATTTAGCCGAGATAGGCTTGAACATGGTGAAAGCATGTAGTTAGACTCACACCTTAGAGTCTATATGTGCGCTGGTGAGAATTTCAATTGCAAATGGTAAGTGTGGTATTCAGAGAAGTTGGTGTAGTTAAAAAGGGTATTCCTACGCTTAAAAGTTGTCAACCATATGGTTTAAGGTGGGAATAGTCTTGTTCTTACTCCCTGCCCATGGTGCTCGAATGAAGACTAACAATATCTCCTCCTTGGGATCATTCGTCCTCGAATGAAGACTAGTAAAATGTTTTAGGTGGCCTAGTAAGCACTAAGTTAAAGAGCTTTGATTCTTCTTTCCAATGCCACTAACTTTGCGTTAATTAGATTCCTGTGTAAAAAGTTATCAATGTTTTACCAAGAAGTATATGTCTGTCAAAAATGATAGACAGGGACCACGGACCCGGTCCATGGACCATTGAACAGACTAGAGACCAGGTCCATGAATCATAGAAATATAGCTGAGGACCAGCAAAGGGGCCTGAAAACCATGGACCGTGGAACCGTCCACGGGCCGTTGTCTGCCAATATGGAAATTAGGCCTACAGCATTGAAAAAACCATGAGAACTATGGACCAGGTCCACGAGCCGTGGACTGTTCTACGGACTGTGGAACCTGGTTCTAAAAATTTCAGCAGCTTTTCAGTTAAGTTTCCCCAAGGGTATTTTAGACTTTTTCTATTCTTTTAGCTCCTATACTTTATCGTTTTAAGCATCTTTTGAGGAATTATAAATAGAATTAGAATATTTTTTTCTCATTCAATTGATTCAAGCTTCAGATAAAGAAAAGAACATTCCCTTTCAATCTACAGACCTAGGTCTTCCTCCCCAAAGATTCATATATTAATTATATTCTAGATTCTTCAACAACAAGGTATGTGGGTATTCAATGAGGATCTCCTTTCACCCTCATGCCCAAAGTTTAGCTTTCAGTTATGATTTCTACAAACCTATGATTCTAGGGTTCAGACCCAACTATGCACGTTTTTACAGAATTGAATTCCTTATAATAATATATGTTTTCCGTGCATGTTTAAGTGATATTGCATGAAATTTTAGCCTTGATTAACAGTATCTTCTGCATGAATAAGCTTCTTTTCAAGAACTTAGCATGAAATTCTAGTACTTTCACATGAATTAACTTTCTTCAGAATTTATCCTAGCCTTCTAGCACTCAGTTTTAAAGCATGAAATTAGTTAGTTTTCAACCTACAGCTTTTCAGAAAATAAAGGTTTTCAGACTAGTTATGTTCTGACGCAACATTCAAGAACTTCAATTTTTAAAAAGCTATCAGTCAGTTTTGGGAGAAGTACATAGAATCGAGTTAGACTAGGGTTCAGTGTACCCTAAAGTCCTAGAACTACGTGCCACCATAATTTTATTTTGCCTCTTAGTTGGGCATTAGAATTAGTGATCACACCAGTCATGCCTCTATACCTTGGCAAGGTATATTGGATCCTCTCGATGGGGAGTATACATCAAACTCCACATTTAACTCATGTGATTTATGTCAGCTAACAGACTCTCCCATATATTTAGACTCTGTAGTTATATAATTGGCCCCTAGTTCAGCTCAGCTGAATTCAGTTTAGTTTAAATGTTTTTACTATGCTATTCAAAATTGTTATGAATTTCAGACTTATGCATCTTGTGATTTTAGGGCCATTATATTAAAGTTTTCAGCATGCTTAGTTATCTTATAGTCTATATAACTCACAATAAGAGTTCAAAAATATGCTTTATACTCTCTTCAGAAAAGAGAGCTTATGTTTTACAGTTTTTGACTTATTCATTCTCAGACGCCTATACGTAGTCCATCTTTCAGTCATGCTTTCATTATAAATCTATTTCTCATGATTTCAGAGTTAGTGCATATCTCGCAAGCTCAGTTCATTCAAAGTACTGATCATATATCTTCTTGTGCTGCATCCTTTGACGATGCAGGTTTTAGTGCTAGCTCTCAGAATCAGGGTCAGATAGATCGCAGCTTCCAGCCAACAGGTGGTGAGTTCTCTTTATTTGGGAAATCCAGTCAGTTAGTAGTCATAGCAGTTTATCTCAGTCAGTATACAATGATTAGATATAGTTGGGGGTTATGTCCCGACTAACTATAGTCAGTGTTAGTAGAGGCTTCATAAGCAGTCAATCAGAATGGTTATACTCAGTTCCAATTTTCTTTTCTTTTAAAATACAATGTTATAAATATTTTAACCAGTGATTAATTTAAAAAGTTATTTAGTAATATTGCTTCTGCATAATGTTTACCAATTTATATTTTATATTTAGTTGCTCATGAAATATTCCAATATAAAGGGTTAGCTTTGGGCCACTTATGTTTCCAGGTCCCGTGTTATGTCCAGAGTGTAGGCTCGGGGAATGACAAATGTAGGCAAAAGCCTAAGTTTAGAGGTGTGTGCATAAATGTCATAAATGAGGAATTGAGCTTCAAAGTGAGGTAGTAACTATGCTTATCATGTGAACTACACTTTGGGCCACTTATGGTTCCATGTCCCATCTTATGTCCAGGGTGTAAGCTTGGAGCATGACAGATGTAGGCAAAAGCCTAAGTTTAGAGGTGTGTGCATGAATGTCATAAATGAGGAATTGAGCTTCAAAGTGAGATAGTAACTACGCTTATCATGTGAACTATCAAAAGATGTAAAAAAAGAAAGAAAAAGAATTGAGTGGTGCTACCTCTTGCCTTGTGAATGCTAAAAGAGTAAAACAAAGGTGTTGGGATAAATGTCTTTAGGAACACTTTGGTTGTGAGAGGGAAAAATAACGTGAAGTTAAATCAATGATGTGAGTGTTGTACTCGAATGCCTAATGATAGCGTTAGGGAGGTTCTAGTCACTTAACCTAAATTATATCCTTCCCTTAATCTGTAATGACCCTTCCGGTCATTTACACGTTTTCGCATTTCTTGTACCATTAGAGCTTACTTGTAGCGGCCCAAGTCACTTATGGCTTGTCGGGATCGGTAGTTCGGTGCCCGGGCCGTTTGTTTGGTATTTATGGATAGAGCTTCAACTTTGGAAATCGTTGACTTCCGACAACATTCTTGGTAATATCAAAGAATTAAACCAAGTTTCTAGGTCAAAGGAATCCCTTACTCGAAAGTTTGAGTTAAAGAAATGCCTCGTGTAACACCTCGCCCGTTTGGAAGGTTTAAAGTAACTCGTGACTTTGGGGTAAGACTAATAGTGTCTAATATACTAAGAAGGATGTGTTATGAGGTATTATAATCGCAAAATGGTCGTATGATAAGTTTTGAAGTCAAGCAAGTTGCGAAACAAAAGTCGGAAAAAGTTATTGTAAATTCCTTTGAGGAATTGTCTTCCAATTTGGGCTAAATGTCTTGGGGTGTTTCTCCCTATCTATAATGAGTTAGTGGAGTCCCAATATACCAAATCGAAGGTCTACGAGTCTAGTTTCCAATGCACTAAACCATTTGTCCATACGACTTCATAATAGAGGGATATTCACATTTTTGTAAGACTGCACAAGCAGATACGTCAAGGTGGGGCCCACATCCTAAGTCGGTTCAGCTTATAAAAGCTGATTTCCCCTTCGTTTTAACTCATTATTTTCACCAAAAACTTCAGAAAATCAGAGGTAAATCCCATAGATACTCCATGTACTTTGATACTTTCAATTTGGAAGTTTAACGGAAGTTTCTCTACGTCGCTAGCTCGTCATTTTGGTATTGTTTTCCCCATCGATTTCATGGCGTATCTTCGTGGGTGTTGATGCAGCGAGCCAGCAGGTGTTTTCTGAGTATTTGGCAGTAGCTACGGAGTTATATTGGTGAGGTATGGATCCCGTACACTTATCTATTTGTTGAATCAAGATTCTAAGCTTCTAGTCACGAAAAGTTGTATTTTTCGATAACTTGTAGTAGTTTCTTGTTGGATTTGGATATGTTTGTTGTTCCTGCAAGGAGGCAGGTTGTTAATCTTGGGATATTGATATTTTTGTCAAGGAAATCTCTCCCCTACAACCCTCCTTAGTTATTATGTGTTCTAGTATTGTTTGATGGATTTCTGAGCCACGAAGTGGTATTTTGGATATGTGGCTCTGGGCAGCCCCTTTGTCATATTAAATTGGGTTGTTATTGTTGTATGTTGATGGTTTTAAGGTGTTGGAGGTACTGGGAATTGGTGTGATTCTTATTGGAGTCACGTACGATAGTGATTGGATTGGACAACGTGGAGTACGCCTTGAAATAGTGCCTCGGGAGCTCGTCGCTCCTTTGAGATGTGGTTAACATATTTTGGTTGGATTTAGCTGCCATTTATTGTTGTTATTGGACTCATTTTATGTTTTGGAGTTGTCTAGTCGCGTGTGTGACATTACCACCTTATCAAATGGCTATGGCTCGTTCTTGCAGCCTCGTTGATTCTAGCAATTGTTCCATTACCTTAGTTGGTCAGGCTTCATAGAGACGCCTTTGGGACTTCAGTTGAAAGTGTTTTTGTGATTTGGAGCTTCTCGGAGCAGTTTTAGCTTGGACGACGCCGTTCTCGCAGTTAGTCATCGGATGACAGGTGGGTTATGACTTTCCTACCTAGACTCTGCGTATATAGTCTATAACTGCATTAATTAACCTCCTTGGGTGGGTTATTATAGGTTGGTACCCCAGACCTTGTCCACCTTGTTCGTCCGTTATTTCATGCATTGTTTGTAGTATTCGCGTAGTATTGTATATTACCCTTATGGTCCTGTGTGGCCTTGTATTGAATCTGGAACATAGATCGTGGGTTATTGGGGAATGTCCGCGAGTCCCGGACATAGAGATTATCCTTTTAGGCTAGTTATGTCTGCTGAGTAGTTGTTGGGCCTGTACAGGGCTGATAGGAGTTGTTGTGAGCCATTTGGCTACTTTTATATTTGTGTACGAGAATATCATCGATGAAAAAGGTTTTCCCCTACATGTTTTACTATAGTTTTTGCTGCAAGCCACTACCGATAGTTTTCCTAAATTTGCATAGCCCTGGAGGGCCTATTTTTAGTACCGTTGATGATCGAAAAGGGGATTTTTGGATGTTTTCGCACTAATTTTATTACTGGTATTAGTCTCTGCGGGGCAGAGCACCAGACTTGATTTTATTACTGGTATTAGTCTCTGCGGGGAAGAGCACCAGACTTGATTTTATTACTGGTATTAGTCTCTGTGGGGCAGAGCACCATACTTGATTTTATTACTGATACTAGTCTCTGCGGGGAAGAGTACCAGACTTGATTTTATTATTGATACTAGTCTCTGCGGGGCGGAGCACTAGATTTGATTTACTATAGTTTTAGACTCGGTTACGCCCGGGCACCATTGGAAGTGTTTTTGAGGCATTTTCTACTACTTTAGTCCTGGACAGGGTCTGGGCATGCATATTCGAGACTGAGTCTCTATCTTGTTCCCGGACTTACGTCTGGATGATATGTCTTGATACTGAGTTTTAGTATGGGGTCGGGGACCTCCATTGACCTTGCCACTCTGGGCTTAGGGCTTCGGGCTACGTGCGCTGGAGGGAGGGGTATGTGGTGGAGTAGAGGTATACGGGCTGAGACCTTCCATGGAACCTACCTGCTGGGCCCGATTGGCACCGAAATAGGTACATACAGAGGTTCTATTTCACACATCATATCATATCATATCATGCATTGGATTCCACCCTTGTTTGCTGTGTATTCAGTGTACACTCCGATAGTATGGGATGCCAGAGGGTTTGCATTCACTTGATTGTGTTCCTAGGTTGTATGGGCGGCCGTTGGGACTGTAGGTAGACTATATTTACTCCTGTTTTTATTTAGAGCTTGTCTTGGCACTCGGTTAGTGAAGGATTAGTGATGGTTAACCTGTTGAGGTTTAGGTTGTGGGATATCTGATTATTGTGAGGGCTAGGGAGTCCTATCTTATTGAGGAACTTTATTGTGGCCTTCTGAGCAGAGTGCTAGACTCTGCTTCTATTCTTGTGGGAAGCTGAGTGGTATCTCTCGGTTATTGTGGTTTAGTTATTTCATCCTATGGTGGTACTTTTGAGGTGATTCCCTGGTTATGCTATCATGTGATTGGATCGGTGTTATGATTTCCTTATACTTGTTGATTCTATTTTGAGTATGTTAGACTGCTCTCCGTCTTTTCCTTTTACTTGAGGTTACCGGTATACCGCCATTTTCTTAACTCCCTCTCTACTTACTTATATTATTGTGCAAGGACTCCAGGTGTGTTTTCTTTTCCTTCACCTGTGATTTTATGTAATTGTATCTCTGTGCTAGCATGTGTTACTTGAAACTCTTGGTTATGGATGATCTGTGCTAGCTCCTTGCGCCTTGCTTATTGCTTCAGTGACTGATTTCTTGCTATCTGTTACTTACTGCTTTTATCTCTTATATGCGCTCAGTCGGCCGATGATACCTACTGAGTACCCGTGGTTTTGGTGCTCATACTATACTTCTGCACTTTTTGGTGCAGATATTAGCTGAGTTTTCGTTGTTGAGTGCATTGGAGACTCGTGCAACTTTTGGATCTTCGAGACTAGGGTGAGCGCCTGATGGTCGGGGCTTGTCTACATCTCATCTTTTGTACTGTTAGTCTTTGTATATTCGGAGACAGTTGTACCTATCATTTTGTTACTTCTCGCACTTGTATTCTATCAGAAGTTTCTGTACTGTCGATACCAAGTCTTGGGGTTGGTGTAGTTTCATGATGTATATATTCTGGTAAATTGCTTCCGCGTTGTCTTATCTTTACATTCTTCTTCTTCTTATCTCAGCTTGTTGAGCGTATTGGTTAGGTAGTAGCCCATTACTAGCTGTTCTAGGCTACGGGAATTGGTTCGCCTACTAGGGGGTTGTAGGTGCCATCATGACTTGAGAAATTGGGTCGTGATAGCTTGGTATCAGAGCTCTAGGTTCACCAGTGTCGTGGTGCAGAAGAAAGTGTCTAAGTAGAGTCTCGTGGATCGGTACGATGACGTCCGTATCCTATCTGCGGGAGGCTACAGGGCATTATTAGGAAAAGTTTTATCTTCTTGTCTCCTCATCGTGCGTTCCTGGATCTATTGACTTCTAGACTTTGATTATTCATTCATTCTGAGATGCCTCATACGAGTGCGATAGCGGTTGGTGCCGAGGCTTCTGTGCCTGTTTCTTCAGTGCTTCTATCAGCACCAGGACTCCAGAGTGAGGCTTTACCGCACTAGATAGGGGGTGTGGGGCCAGACCAACCTCCGATTGGAGTTATAGCGACCTCAGCGCTTCATGATATTGTTGCTAGGACTCTGAGTCCTCCGGTGAGTTTTTCAGTACCTGATTCTGCGAGTTGTGCTTCAGTTAGAGTTGAGCTTCCAGTTCTTCAGCAGGGTTGTCTATTGGTATTGGAGTACGAGGTGAGATTTGCCCATCGGACTTCATCTGGTAGAGGTTGTTTTCGGTATGGTGAGCATGGGCACTTTTCTAGGAATTACCCCATGAATGTGTATCCCGGACAGCCTGGTTGTTATCATTGTGGAGAGATTGGTCACCTTTATAGGTCTTGTCCCCGGTGAGGGCCGATTGGGCCTTTAGTTTTGACTACTCAGTCCAGAATTATATCCCATCAGCTTGATACTCCTCTTGGTGGGCCAGAGGTAGACGTTCTTGATATCACTTCTCCAGGTTGGGCTTTTGCTACCTTTGACTTATGTTAGTCTCGCTCGTGTTGCGACTCTATCCCTTTTGTCGTGTAATTGCTTATATGCCTACCTGCTACTTGTTTAAGTTGTTTGGCTACCCAAATTGTAGTATCAATATATCTTTTTATTGGTAGTTTATTCTTTAGTAGTGGATGGGGTTAAGTTAGCCTTGAGAGGTGTTTTCCCAGAGTTGTAGCTCGTGGGTAGTTCTTGTTAGTCTATTTCTAGTTGGGTTATCCCTGTTTCATTGTGATTTTGGACTTCTGGTTGAGTTGCCCTTGTTGAGCGGTCCTAGATGGTTGTTGCCTAGGCCATTATCTAGCGTGGCTAGAGATCCGTGTGATGGTTTGGTGTATTACCGGTAGTTGGGCCAGAGTTGAGATTTTGCCTCAGTTGGGAGATATTGGTTATGCTAGTGTGCATAGATTGGTTTGGTCTCCCGAGTGTCTAGAGTCGACCCTCTTTGTTGATTAGTTTACGAGGTTGGTAGGTATGTGGGTTGTTCCCATAGTCTCCTCCACTTCCTGGTCCATTGGGTGTTTTGTTGTATCCCTAGCTCCAGTTGGAATGAATCTTTATCGTAGTTCTTTCGATGAGCTCTTGATGTTGGCATCGTGATTGGGTCTTGACTTTAAGCACTTCCGACTAAGTGTTGATCGTAACCACGTGGTTAGGTTGTATTTGTAAGCATTTTAGGTGAGTTGGGCATTCAGACCATCCTTCTCCTGCCTTATTGAATTTGACGTGCAGCTATGAGTAGTAAGGTAATGGCTTCAGGTTCTTATTCGGGAAAGGATTTGTAAGGTTTAGTATGTGCTAAAGAAGCATTTTTGTTTAGTTGAAAAATAAGGGAGATACTCTTTGTATGTGTTTATGTGTCCTCGTAGTTGCCTGAGGTGGCGATGAAGGTTTGCTTTGGGATTGTGTGTCGGTGATTCCATTCAGCCGTCTACATATTGCTGTGGGTTTTCCATCGATTGGTTTTGTTTCAGTAGCAACTGCGGTGTTGGCAATTTGCATATTCATGCCTAGTTTGCTTGGGTTCTTACGGGTTCATTGGCAGCATCCTGGTTCGACCATGGCTTTAGTTGGTAGTTTTGAAAGTCGGGGTTCAGAATCATGGCTTGGCAGGTTACATCGGATGGTTCGTGGCAGTTTTTATTTGGTTGCAGCATCATAGTGCCGGGAGGCAGTGGGTGCGGGCAACTTAGCTTCTTTAATTCAGTTGCGGATGCGGCTATTGGCCTTGGACACCTAGTCCTTGGCAAACCTCTGCAAGAAGCGGGATATTCCAGATTTCAACAGTGTTCCAGTTAGTATGAGGTCCTTCTACCATGATTGGACAGACTCAGCAGCGTAAGTTTGAGCTTCAGCAGTGGTGTATGCTTTATGTGGTCAGCTTGTGCGGGTTGAGACTAGCGAGGCTATTTTGAGTTCTGATGATACGTAGAGACTAGTAATCGCCATTCGTTTGCCGAGTATTTGAAAGCTTGTTTAATTGATTCCTCCGGAGTTGTTGTTTATGTGGGGTTCCAGTGTTTGTTAGACTCGGACAATATGGACTAGAAGTTCGTTATAATATATGCTTCGAAGTGGTTGGTTGCTTGCAGAACCAGTAGAGCGGTTGATTCGAGCCAAAGGAATAAATTGAAAGTATATGCAAAAAATTTCTATAGCTAGATGGTAACCTTGAACCCCAGGCACCTTTTTCCTTTGCCTTCGGATTGTTTGGACTTGATATTCGTGGCATGGTGGACTTCTTCCTGAGGTGATTTGTAAGGCAATTTCACATTCAAATGGTGTTCAAGTGTTCGGAGTAGCAGTAGTGTTTTCTAGAGTTGGGAGCTTGGCTCATTTTTACAGACTTCGTGGTAGGATTACCACACTTCTTGCAGGATCATGGTTTTGGTTTGGGTCTTTTGGGCAGGTTGCCCTGGTTCATTCACTTTCAGCTGATTCAGACCTGGCACGGTTCAGTTAGCAAATTTGATGTTAGAAAAAATGTTTGTTCGTTGGTTGGTGGTCAGTCAAGGAAGGTAACTTTAGTTTCAATGATATGCTATGGGTTGTTATCTTGGATGGAAAAGGCTAGTAGCCTATATCTTGGCTTAAAACGAGTTTGAATAAAGTGGGTGACTTCGTTCGTGGTAAAGTATAAGCAGGAACTATGGATCTCCAGTGTGTCTGTTAATGCTTCGAGGGTGGTTTGAGTGTTCGGCTTGTATGCAGCTTCCTGTTTGTCGTGCTAAATGATTCAGTTCAGAATTTAAAAAAATGGGGTTTTGTTGAACAACGGGCTCATGAGTTGGAGTTTTCGGTTGATAGATTTTCTGGTAAACTTGGTATAGTTTTGAGGATTCGAGTTTTGTGTGTTGATCGCCTTGGTGCTCTGGTTTTGGTGTTGTGTCGGTGATTTCCGGTAAGATTCCCGAGGTTCAACTTGGGTTGGCAGATCTTTAGAGATTTAAATCTAGCTTGGCTAGTAAGAAATTAAGGCTTGGTTGCTTTCTTTGGTTCTATTCTATTGGGTGCCGTCTGGTAGCGGAGGTTACCCGGGTTGTCTGAGAGAGTAGTGCGGGCGTTGTATCCGCTATTCTTAAATCTCTGGTATTTTCTTCCTTCCTGACTTTCGGGGACGAAAGTCTTTTTAGTGGTGGATGATGTAATGACCTTTCCGGTCATTTACACGTTTTTGCCTTTCTTGTACCATTAGAGCTTACTTGTAGCGGCCCAAGTCACTTATGGCTTGTCGGGACCGATAGTTCCGTGCCCGGGCAATTTGTTTGGTCTTTATGGATGTTCCTCGTTTTAGAGCTTCAACTTTGGAAATCGTTGACTTCCGACAACATTCTTGGTAATATCAAAGAATTAAACCAAGGTTTTAGGTCAAAGGAATCCCTTACTCGAAAGTTTGAGTTAAAGAAATGCCTCATGTAACACCTCGCCCATTTGGAAGGTTTAAAGTAACTCGTGCCTTTGGGGTATACTAATAGTGTCTAATATACTAATAAGGATGTGTTATGAGGTATTATAATCCCAAAATGGTCGTATGATAAGTTTTGAAGTCAAGCAAGTTGCGAAACAAAAGTCGAAAAAAGTTATTGTAAATTCCTTTAAAGAATTGTCTTCAAATTTGGGTTAAATATTTTGGGGTGTTTGTCCCTATATATAAAGAGTTAGTGGGACCCCAATATACCAAATCGAAGGTCTACGAGTCTAGTTTCCAACGCACTAAACTGTTTGTCCATACGACTTCAGAATAGAGAGATATTCACATTTTCGTAAGACTGCGCAAGCAGACACGTCAAGGTGGGGCCCACATCCTAAGTCGGTTCAGCTTATAAAAGCTGATTTCCCCTTCGTTTTAACTCATTATTTTCACCAAAAACTTCATAAAATCAGAGGTAAATCCCCTAGATACTCCATGTACTTTGATCCTTTCAATTCGGAAGTTTAACGGAAGTTGCTCTACGTCGCGAGCTCGTCATTTTGGTATAGTTTTCCCCATCGATTTCATGGCGTATCTTCGTGGGTGTTGATGCAGCGAGCCAGCAGGTGTTTTCCCAGTATTTGGCAGTAGCTACGGAGTTATATTGGCGAGGTATGGATCCCGTACACCTATTTATTTGTTGAATCAAGATTCTAAGCTTCTAGTCACAAAAAGTTGTATTTTTCGATAACTTGTAGTAGTTTCTTGTTGGATTTGGATATGTTTGTTGTTCAAGCAAGGAGGCAAGTTGTTAATCTTGGGATATTGAATATTTTTGTCAAAGAAATCTCTCCCCTACAACCCTCCTTCGTTATTATATGTTCTAGTATTGTTTGATGGATTTCTGAGCCACGAAGTGGTATTTTGGATATGTGGCTCTGGGCAGCCCCTTTGTCATATTAAATTGGGTTGTTATTGTTGTATGTTGATGGTGTTAAGGTGTTGGAGGTACTGGAAATTGGTGTGATTCTTATTGGAGTCACGTACGATAGTGATTGGATTGGACATCGTGAAGTACGCCTTGATATAGTGCCTCGGGAGCTCGTCGCTCCTTTGAGATGTGGTTAACATATTGTTTTTGGATTTAGCTGCCATTTATTGTTGTTATTGGCCTCATTTTATGTTTTGGAGTTGGCTGGTCGTGAGTGTGACATTAACACCTTATCACATGGCTATGGCTCGTTCTTGCAGCCTCGTCGATTCTAGCAATTGTTTCATTACCTTTGTTGGTCAGGCTTCATAGACACACCTTTGAGACTTCAGTTTAAAGTGTTTTTGTGATTTGGAGCTTTCCGGAGCAGTTTGAGCCTGGACGACGCCGTTATCGCAGCTATTCATTAGATCACAGGTGGGTTATGTCTTTCCTACCTAGACTCTGCGTATATAGTCTATAACTGCATTAATTAACCTCTTTGGGTGGGTTATTATAGGTTGGTACCCCAGACCTTGGTCACCTTGTTCGTCCGTTATTTCATGCGTAGTTTGTAGTATTCTCGTAGTATTGTATATTACCCTTGTGGTCCTGTGTGGACTTGTATTGACTCTGGAACATAGATGGTGGGTTATTGGGGAATGTCCGCGACTCCCGAACATAGAGATTATCCTTTTAGGCTGGTTATGTCTGCTGAGTAGCTGTTGGGCCTGTACAGGGCTGATAGGAGTTATTGTGAGCCATTTGGCTACTTTTATATTTGTGTACGAGCATATCATCCATGAAAAAGGTTTTTCCCTGCATGTTTTTCTACAGTTTTGGCTGCAAGCCACTACCGACAGTTTTCCTAAATTTGCATAGCCCTGGGGGGCCCATTTTTAGTACTGTTGATGATCGAAAAGGATATTTTTGGATGTTTTCGCACAGATTTGATTACTGGTATTAGTCTCTGCGGGGCAGAGCACTAGACTTGATTTTATTACTGGTATTAGTCTCTACGGGGCAGAGCACCAGACTTGATTTTATTACTGGTATTAGTCTCTGTGGGGCAGAGCACCAGACTTAATTTTATTACTGATACTAGTCTCTGCGGGTAAGAGCACCAGACTTGATTTTATTATTGATACTAGTCTCTGCGCGGTGGAGCACTAGACTTGATTTACTACAGTTTTAGACTCGGTTACGCCCGGGCACCCTTGGAGGTGTTTTTGAGGCATTTTCTACTACTTTAGTCCTGGACAGGGTCTGGGCATGCATATTCGAGACTGGGTCTCTATCTTGATCCCGGACTTGCTTCCGGATGATATGTCTTGATAGTGAGTTTTAGTATGGGGTCGGGGACCTCCATTGACCTTGCCACTCTGGGCCTAGGGCTTCGGGCTGTGTGTGTCGGAGGGAGGGGTATACGGTGGAGTAGAGGTATACGGGCTGAGACCTTCTATGGAACCTGCCTGCTGGGCCCGATTGGCACCGGAGGAGGTACATACAGAGGTTCTATTTCACACATCATATCATATGATATCATGCATTGGATTCCACCCTTGTTTGCTGTGTGTTCAGTGTACGCTCCAGTAGTATGGGATGCCGGAGGGTTTTCTTTCACTTGATTGTGTTCCTTGGTTGTATGGGTGGCCGTTGGGACTGTAGGTAGACTATATTTACTCCTGTCTTTATTTAGAGCTTGTCTTGGCACTCGGTTAGTGAAGGATTAGTGATGGTAACCTGTTGAGGTTTCAGTTGTGGGATATCTTATTATTGTGAGGGCTAGGGAGTCCTATCTTATTGAGGCACTTTTGTGTGGCCTTCTGAGCAGAGTGTGAGACTCTGGTTCTATTCTTGTGGGAAGCTGAGTGGTATCTCTCGGTTATTGTGGTTTAGTTATTTCATCCTAGGGTGGTACTTGTGAGGTGATTCCTTGGTTATGCTATCATGTGATTGGATCAGTGTTATGATTTCCTTATACTTGTTGATTCCATTTGGAGTATGTTAGACTGCTCTCTGTCTTTTCCTTTTACTTGAGGTTACCGGTATACCGCCATTTTCTCAACTCCCTCTCTACTTACTTATATTATTGTGCAAGGACTCCAGGTGTGTTTTCCTTTCCTTCACCTGTGATTCTATGTAATTTTATCTCTGTGCTAGCATGTGTTACTTGAAGCTCTTGGTTATGGATGATCTATGCTAGCTCCTTGTGCCTTGCTTATTGCTTCAGTGACTGCTTTCTTACTATCTGTTACTTACTACTTTTATATCTTTTATGCGCTCAGTCGGCCGATGATGCCTACTGAGTACCCGTGGTTTTGGTGCTCATACCATACTTATGCACTTTTTGGTGCAGATATTAGCTGAGTTTTCGCTGTTTAGTGCATTGGAGACTCGTGCAACTTTTGGATCTTCGTGACTAGGGTGAGCGCCTGATGGTCGGGGCTTGTCTACATCTCATCTTTTATACTGTTACTCGTTGTATATTCGGAGACAGTTGTACTTATCATTTTGTTACTTCTAGCACTTATATTCTATTAGAAGCTTCTGTACTGTCGATACCAAGTCTTGGGGTTGGTGTAGTTTCATGATGTATATATTCGGGTAAATTGCTTCCGCATTGTCTTATCCTTACATTCTGCTTCTGCTTATCTCAGATTGTTGAGCGTATTGGTTAGGTAGTAGCCCATTACTAGCTGTTCCGGGCTACGGGAATTGGTTCGCCTACTAAGGGGTTGTAGGTGCCATCATGACTTGAGAAATCGGGTCGTGACATAATCCTTCCCTCTTTAGTTACCCCCAAGTCCTTAGTGATTCCAAGTTTTGCAACTCTACATTTGTGGCGATTACATGAAGGGCAAGCCTATGGTTCTATGTGTGTGCACTCTAACTTCTTTGAGAGAGTAACCATTCTTGTTTATCTTATAATCCCTATATTGAAAATTGCATGATTGTGAGTGGGATTCACTCTTGGTGACAGACATTACAACCTTGGAGTAAATGGTAAAGTCTTGACCCCAATTGAGGGAAATGAATGCTATAAGTTATAAAGTGAACTTTGAGGCAAGCCTTAAAAGTTGAAAAGATTTGGCACCCTACTCATTTTGAAAACTTATTTTTCCAAATACACACTTAATTTCTTTTTTCTTTATTTTCTAGAGTTAGGGTTTAGAAAGGTGGAAAAGTAGAGAAAACTGGGGTCAGATTATGGGGTCGAGGTCCTTTTTAGAGATTTATAAAGTTTTGAGCAATACACCCATGTCCCTTTCTCTCTCCACCTCATTCCCACTCTCTTTTCTTCAAACTCAAAATCTTTCCATTCGATATATCTTCTCCTCCAATCCCGAATCTCTCAATTTATTGTTATCAAATATGGTTTTCTTCTGATTTTAAGCATTTTGAGCTCCATATTGATATTTTTATTAGAATTGTTTTTTGAAATTTTTTTAAATAATGAGACTTTTTAAGCTTGATTTTGATATGGCAATGATGATAAACTACACCCCGATTTTTTTTCCTTTCAGGACCTTTTTCGGGCAAATATTTTTGGTTCACATTGAAAAATCACTCCATAGTTGGTAAATTTTTCTCCACTACAGCCATTATTACCCATAATCTTTTAAATTTACTAAAACTAGTTTTTCACCATTGTTAGCCATATTATTTAAACCACTGCCACTTTTTCGGATGAGATTCTAGCCTCATTAGATACATTTCATAAGTTTTAGTGAACTGTAAAATCGTATCTCCATTCTAGAAGCCATGAGATCATTGATAAGAATTCAACTATGCTCTTCCTATTTCTTGTACGAAGATCTGGCAGTCATCGACCTTGTATAGACCTCGACCTTC
Source organism: Jaltomata sinuosa (assembly GCA_003996215.1). NCBI lineage: Eukaryota > Viridiplantae > Streptophyta > Magnoliopsida > Solanales > Solanaceae > Jaltomata > Jaltomata sinuosa. Next base: position 45,936 of record QJPP01001339.1, on the reverse strand, counting down.
GTCTAGGATTAACCACTATAGTTCTATAATGTCTAATGCGTATGGACCATTAGATGCTCGATGTTGCTGATGATGGATCTAGGCCAATATTAAGGATAAATGTAATTGAAAGGCATCAGAAAGAATCTTCGACATTAGCCCCACCCACACCCACAGCCCCCCACCCATTTTTCTCTAATTTTATTATTGATTTTTGCACGCTTATCATCTGAATTAGTCCTTGATTTATGAACATTATCAACTGATTCATTGCTCTATCGATCATCTATAATAAACTAATACAGACAAAAGGTTTGACCTAGATGAACTATATTTATCTGAAACTAAAATAGTCAATTATAGACTCATATATAATATAATCAACCGTAATAGTGGATTAAATAGAAAAGTTTATATACATAGAAAATAATGGTGGTCTATCATCAATAAATATTGACCTTCCTTATACCCCTATGATGATGTGTCCAATTGATATGGACTCCCATATGATGTAACCAAGTTATTTTACAAATGTTTGAACGATGTTAATTGTTCGAACTTTATTTAATTTAATTAACTATTTTTTTAGTCATATAACACTAGTGCATGTCTATATATGTATATACTAAACTGGAAAATCTATTACAGATAAAGACCTTTATCTATATTTGACCAAGCTTTTAGTCTACAATATGACAGATGAATATATAGTCAAGCACTAATATGCTAAAAAGGGTAATAAGTAAATAAATTAAATTAAATTATGTGAATTAACACCATTCAAACATGCAAATACAACTTAGATGATCATATGGGAGTCCACATCAATTGGAAGTAGCAATTAAATGGGTATTAAAAAAAAGCAATGATTGTACAAAACACTTCCTTAGACTAGACTTGTGCTTAGACAAACATTACTTGATCTCATACACTACTCTGAGGAAGTGGTTTGTACAATCATTGCTCTTCCTCATACCCCTTTGATCAGGTGTCCAATTGATATGGACTCCCATATGATGTAACTAAGTTATTTTATAATATTTGAATGGTGGTGTAATTCAGTTAATTATTTCTTTTTTTGGTCACATACTAGTGCATATCTAAATACGTATATATTAAACTAGCACAATTGTCATGGCCCAATTTATCGGGTCATGATGACACCTACAATCCTCTAGTAGGCGAACCAATCCCCATTGCTCAAAATGGTTAGTAATAGGATACTACCTAATCCAACACGCATAATAAGCAGAAATGAGCAAAAGAAGATATAAAATAGAATAATGCAGATGCAATCAACCTGAATGTATAAGCACAAGGAAACTACACCAACCCAAAAACTTGGTATCGAAAGTACAGGATCTTCTAATAGAATACAAGCTAGAGATAACAAATAGTAAATACAACTGTCTCCGATAAAACAAAGAGTAACAATACCAAGAGATGAGATGTGGTCAAGCCCCGGTTGACAAGAGCTCACCCTAGTCTCTAATATCCAAAAGATGCACGAGAATCCACGCGATCAACAAGAAAGGCTCATACTAGAATCTACACCAGAAAGATGCAGAAGTGTAGTATGAGCACCAATTGCTAAGCAATGGGTACCAAGTAGGCATCATCGGCCGACTAAGTACATATAAGATATAAAGGCAGTAAATAGCAGATAGCAAAGAAGAAGTCACAGAAGCAATAGATAAAGCACATGAAAACTAGCACGGATAGAAGTCAAAAAGAATTACAAACATGCTATGCAAGCCAAATAAGAGATATATATATATAACACATAACATAGGTGAAGGAAGAAGAATGCACCTAGAGTCCTTGCAATAATAACATATACAAAGAGAGGGTTTAGGAAAGATGGCGGTATACTGGTAACCTCAAGTAAAAAAAGAAAAGCAGGGAAGCAATTTAACATACTCAAGCTAGAAGCAATATACTTAACGAAATCACGCTAAAAACCCAACTTCAAGATAAGAAAACTTAAAAATAAACCTCACAAGTACAATCCTAGGATGGAATAAGCTACGCCACAAAGAACTGAAAAACCATTAATCAGCACCACGATAAAGGATAGAATCCGCTAACCCACAACTTCTTAGAAGGCCACATAAACAGTGCCACAAAAAAATATAGGACCCACTAATCCATCAATAATTAAAGTCCAAATCATCAGAACTTCAACAGGCTAGAAATCACTAATCCACCAATAATTGAAGTCCATAACAAGCTCTACAATAAGATATAAGCAATATAATCTACCCACAGTCCCAACGGGCACCCATACACCCAAAGAATAAAATCAAGTGAAAATAAACCCTCCGACATCCCATACTACCGGAGCGTACACTGAGCATATAGCAAACAAGGGTGGAATATGAATACAATATGCATTATGATGTGATATGATGGAACTGGTGTGATAGTAACCCTGTATGTACCTCCTTCAGTGCAAATAGACCTAGCAGGTAGGATCCATGAAAAGGACATGACCCGTATACCTCAACTACACCATATACCCCTCCACCGGCACACTCAGCACGTAGCCCCTGGTCTAGATTGACAAGGTCCATGGAAGTCCGTGACCACATACTAAAATGCAAACCTCAATATATTCGTCCGGAGTGTATCCGGATCCCAAGTAGTAACAAAAATCTCAAAATATATTCCCAGAGTCTATCCGAGTCTAAATCAGTGAAAGAAATCTTAGAATCCCTAAACAAGCTGCCCCACACGTATTCGAGTCTAAATCAGAAATCATAGTCTCAAAAACCCCCATAAAAGGGTACCCAAAGTATATCCGAGTCTAAATCTTAAAGTTAAAATATATGCCTAGAGCTACGGCATAGCCGAGTCTAGTATCAGTGTGAAAATCACTGATAAAATCATCATAATATCTTCTTTACCCCATGAAGATCCATAAAATGAGTTCCAAATTCCTTTTATAATCATTTTTACCGAAAATAGGCCCTTGGGGCCATCCAAAGTTTAGAAAATCATTGATAGTAGGCCCAAAGCCAAAACAATAGTTAAACATGCAGAAAATCTTTTGCATAAATGATATGCACGCAGACAATAGATTAACCCAATGATTCACAAATAACCTATCGGCCCTACACAAGCACAATCAACTCTACAACACAGATATCCAGCCTAAAGTAACATCACAATGTCCGAGATTCGTGGACATTCCCAAATATCCCACTGTCTATAGTTCAAAAGCTTTATACAAAGGCCACACAGGGACACAAGGGTAATATAATAATACTATAACGAGTCTTACAAATAACGTAAGAAATAAATGGACATGAGAGACTGACAAGGTCTGGGGTTCCAACCTAGAATAACTAACCCAAGGATACTAATTAATGCAGTTATAGCCTATATACACAAAGTCTAGTATGGAGAAGACCGTAACCTACTTGTTGTCCGACAACTAGGTTCTGGAAAAGTATCGTCCAAGCTCAAACTGCTCCAAGAAGTCCCAAATTGTGAACACACTATCAACACAATATACTACTTGTCAAGATGAAGCCAACGGTACCTATAATGCTAGATACATAGTCGGGTCAAAATCTGGGACACAAGCAGGCCCATAGGACCCGTAACCCAAACCCAAAAATGAAAAACACCATGGAGTTCCCCACATTCTTGGGAGAACATGCTCCAAAATTGAGCAAAAATGGACCATTACAAGGGCTCAAAATAGCCCAAGAATCAATGAATTTAAAAATGGAATTAATGGAAGAAAATCAAAATTTAAAGTGAGAACTTACAGGATTTAGAAGTCACAGATGATCAAGAATCAACAATTATAAACCTCCAAGCTGTTGGAAGGATCAAGGGTGAAAAATGGAGGTTTTTGGTTCATTATCAATGGAGGAATGAGGTTTGGGATTTTAGAAAATGAGGGAGAAAGACTGGCTGGCCAGCTTCTTAAGCTGCCACACCCAAGCGCAGGGGCGGCCAGGCGAGCGCAGGTGCGTTGGTGCCACGGCATGCCAGTGCAGGCAGCACTGTGGGTAGGAAGGTGCAGGGGCACTAGCATCTGGTTGACATGTAGGCAAGCGAACGCAGGTGCATCCCAGGCGCATGCTGCAGCATCACGCCAGAAGCCAGCAGCAACAACAGCCTAAGCTAAGGCAGACTAACACACGATGGACCCCCGGTAACGCATCCGGGGTCCCATAAACACAAACGAGCTAAGCTATTCAACTAGAAACTGCATTTTGGACTCAATGGAATCAATGAAAATCCTATGAGAGGTCGAGTTAACAAAAAGTGGGCCCCGCACCCAAAATTAACCTTTAGGCCAATTATCCCAAAAAGAAACCTAAGAGCCAAAATCATGTCCGAAAGCCTAGGGACCTAAACCAATGGTCTCACTAGCCTAAACTCGACATTCTAGATCTAAAAGTACTAACAAAATTTCCATTCGAGATTGTATTATACGAATATAAGCCCTACTAGCCTAAAAACACAAAATGAGAGAGAATTCAAAGTTGAAAACTCCCAAATCCCAACCAAAGGTCCAACTAGACCAAAGTCCACACTCTAGATCTAACATAACTGTCAGAATTCAATTTCGAGCCCGATTACTAAGAATGTTGACTAAAGTCAATTATTTCCTAAGTTGTGGTTCTAAAATAGAGAAACCGCCATAAAGACCAAATAAATGGATCGGGCACCAAACAATCGGTTCTAACAAACCATAAATGACTTGGGGCTGCTACAGGCAAGTTCTAATAGTTCTAAGTAGGCAAAAATGTGTGAATGACCGGAAGGTTCATTACATCATCCACTACTAAAAGGACTTTCATTCGCAAAAGTCAAGAAATAAGGAAGCAGCAGACACTCAACAATTGCGGATACAAAGCCCGCACTACTCTCTTAGAAACTCGGGTAGCCTCCTCGACCGTACGACACCCAATGGAGCTAAACCAAAGGAAAACTACCACAAACTTCAACTTCTCACAAGCCAAACTCAACTCCAACCTTTAACATCAAAACTCTAAAGGCCTATCAATCAAACTGAACCCCAAGAGACCATAATGCACTGACACAACAAGGAAACCAAGAGAACCAAGGCAATTCAACACATGAAACTCAAAACCTCGATACTATAACCAAATTCACCCAGAAAGCCACACACTAAAGCATTAACTCCTAAACCCATTGATCCCCCAAACCCTTTATTATGACCTAAATCCTTTTGCACTATAAACATGAAGCTTCACCACAGTCAAACACTCGAGCCACCCTTGAAACACCAACTGACCCATCGGAGATCCATAGTTCCCGCTACACTCAAACTCGAATGAGGTCACCTTTATAGTCAAACTCTATTCAAGTCAAGCTCTAGTCTCCTAGACTTTGTCATCTAAAAGATCAACCCGAAGCACCTCTTTGAAAACTATAATAATCTACCCCGACTAACTATCAACCAACAGATGGAAACTTTTACTAGGATCAATCTCGATACCTGAACCCAACTGAACCAACCATCGAAGCTCAACTAAAACTTGCACATTAGGGTTGGGAAAGATATGAATGAACCCCCTGTGTGAACGGAGAAGTCTCCCAACTATCAACCAAAACCAATCATGCTGAATCTTTCTAAGTCTTAATCGGCTGAGAGTGAATGACCTAAGGCAACCTACCAAGAAGACCCAAACATAAAAATGCTATCTCTGCAAGGAGTGTGGTAAGCCTACCACAAAGTCCATAGACATCAACTAAGCTTAAAACTCTAGAAATACCGTTGTTGCTCCAAATACTCAAACACCATTCTGATTAGAAATCACCTTACTAGCCCCACCTCAGAAAGAAGTCCACCACACCACGAATATTAAGTAAAAACACCCTGTAGGCAAATAAAAGGATGTCTGAAGCCCAAGGCCACTGCGTAGCTATTACAAATTCCATTATCTCATAACTCCCCTTCTGGCTAAAATCCACCCAGTCTACTGTACTAGTACACAAGCCGCCAACTCTAACCAACGCTAGAATCCCATACACATATAACCCTTTGGAGAATCAACTAATTCAAACCTCCAACTCTCAGAAAGCAAAGGCAACCATCACCGTCAAGGTACCATTCAAATCCCAAGTAGCCCTGTTGGCCTCAATCTGCACAACCTCATCACACATAAAATACAACTGATGATCCTTAGACTGAAGCTGTTGAATCTGTCTAACCAAAGTAGAATAGGCCTCGTACGGACAAGAACACTGTTGGGATCTGGGAAGTCCAGCCTAATCAAATGGTTAGCCAAGGACTAGATCTCCAGGGACAACAGCCACTCCAACACTGAAGTAGAAAACCTATGTTGCCCGCACCCACTACCTTTCGGCATAAGAATGTTGCAATCAGAGAGAAACTTCCATGACCTATCTAAAGTAACTTACTAGCCCGCGCTTCTAAAACCTGTTTCCAATTGCCAATCAATGTCTCTATCAAATCCTTGAGTAGACTTATATGATGCTGATGAACACATAGGAATTGGAGCAAACTAAGATCTGAATATATAATTTGCCCCATCCACATATGCTACTAAAACTTGGGTGATCCAAAGAGCATAACAAGGATAATCATAGCTGATACAACAAGTCCCCAAAGGTAGTACTGAAAAGACCTATCACCTCGATCTCTTACTAGTAGGGAATCTGACCTCGAATTCATTTTATAGAAAAATTCCACTGTAATCTATAGTTGGTCGGATCAAGTCACCAATACAAAAGCCCAAGAAAACCCTCAGTCATCATCTCATTCAGCTACTAGAACACATATATACGAGAAAGGAGCCATCTCTCTCCTTTTTTCAAACCAAATGACACCCTTTTCAAAGAAACACCAAAACTGACAGACTCTTTCACCAAATATCCAAGAATTGTTCCCTTAGCTCCCACATCTTTACTAGCAACACTCCATAAGGTATGAAAAAAATAGGTTAAATGCCCAACTTAACTAAAATACTACAATCAAAACTCAACTGCAAACCACCGCCAAAACTCAACCATGATACCACAGTCAAAACTCAACCAAACCAAAACTAAGGAAAATAAGGAAAGCAACTCAATCATGCTAGAAATGGAGGAAAAAAACGAAAGGAACCTATATACCTATCAACTTCCAAAACCAACAAAAATAACGAGGATCGACTCTAAACCCATGGGAAAAGCAAAACCATCTAGTATCCACTGGCAGATTCAATACCATCCTCCTTAAGATAAGTAACTTTCCTCGGTACACCACTATCAATACCATACCACGCAAACGGAAAGACTTTTAGAAACCACTAGATACAGGACTAGGCAACAACCACCCAAGACCGCTTGAAAAGAATAACTCAAACCAAGCCTAGAACCATAACAAAAATGGAGGGTAACAGACCTATCCACAAGTCACAACTCTGGGTAGTCATCTCTCAAGGACAACACACCCTATCCACTACTAAAAAGAATCAATCTACAAAGAAATCATACGCATAATACTACAAACTCAAGTAGTAATATAACCAAACAAGAAATAAGTAGGCATATATGCATATACATAAAAAAGGTAGATTCACAATGCAAACAAAACTAGAACTAGCTAATGGTAACAAAAGTCATACCTGAAGCAACGATATCTGGAACCTTCACCACTGGAATACCAAGAGGGGTATTGGACTGTTGGTGTTTATCATTGGATTGAGTAGTCGATGTTGAAGTCTCAACCATCTCTCACCGGGGACAATCTCTAAAATAGAGACCAATCACCCCACAACTATAACATCCTAACGAAGCCCTGCTATAACGCACGATGCTTATCTACGCTGGATGGATATATGAACCACTTGGCTGAAAGCCACCTCTAACAAACAGGGTACCACCCCTACAACCCTGTACAATATCTCTAGCTTCCTAGGGACCACCCCTACTACCTTGCACTCTACCTCTAGCCGGTAGGACTAGAGCCTTGGGAGATAAAACTCGCTGACCCTGCTGACTGGAAGATGTGATCGTGAGGAAATCCCTAGAAAAGTGCCCATACTCACTTAACTAAAAACAAGCTTTACCAGATATAGTCTAATGGGAAGATTTCGCTAAACCTGACCGACCACCTTGGCCTACACACCTTGAATACAAACCTCAAAGAACCTGACGTGCACCATGTCTACTCTGCTCAATATGCTATGTAAAACCACCCTCTCAAACTTACGGAGCCACTAAGGCTGGACTAATAGATAGGAAGAAATGAAACTGATCCCTAGCAGAGAATCCTCTACCTAAAGACTGAGAACCTTAGAAACTGCCTTGACAATGATGACTCTTGACACTACCTCCATAAACCTCACGACATAACCCATCTATAGCCTAAGCATGGTCAACCACCTAAAGAAAGGTTATCCCAACTGTCACCAAATGCTCTGTCACCAAATGGAGCGTTGAAATCAATCCTCCAGCAAAACCATAGAGTATCTCAAACTCTGAAGGTACAGGCCTAACAATGCACCTTATCACCTCGTGAAACCTTTCCTTATACTCCAATACCAACATATAACCCTGCTGGAGAACTAGAATCTTAAACCTAACTGAAGTATCGCTCGAAGAACCAGGTACTGCCACAATATGTTGTACTGAAACACCTATCGGAGGACTTGGAGTCCTAGCCACAGTGCCTTAAAGAATTGGGGTAGCATAAAACCCTACTATAGGCTGCAATGGCCCTACACCCCCTATCAGATATGGTAAGCTCCCACTCTAAAATCCTTGCGCTGGAGGAAACACTGAAGAAACAGGCACAAAAGCCCCGTCATCACCCACTGTCGTGCTCATCCTAGGTATCTAAAAAGGAATGGAACAACAAAGTTTTAGAAGTAAATGGAAACAAGAATGCACGATAAGGAGCCAAGAATATGGAACTTTTCATAATAATGTCATGTAGCCTTCCATAGATGGGATACGGACGTCATCGTACTGATCCATGAGACTCTACATAGACACTTGCTCTTGTACCAATGACACTGGCGAACCTAGAGCTCTAATACCATGCTGTCACAACCCAATTTCATAGTTCATGATGGAACATACAACCACCCCAGTAGGCCCATAGCCCGGAATGGTTAGTAATGGGATACTACTTAATCCAACATGCACAAAAGGCAGAAATGAGTGGAAGTAGATATAAAATAGAACAACACAGAATAAATCAACCTGAATGTATAAGTATAAGGAAACTACACCAACCCAAAAAGTTGGTATCAAAAGTATAGGAGCTTTTAATAGAATACAAGCTAGAGATAACAAATAGTTAATACAATTGTCTCCAAATAAACAAAGAGTAACAGTGCCAAGAGATGAAATGTGGTCAAGATTTGGTCAGTAGGAGCTCACCCTAGTCTGAAATATATAAAAGCTGCATGAGAATCCATGTGATTAATAGTGAAGGTTCACACTAGAATCTGCACCAGAAAGATGCAGATGTATAGTATGAGCATCTATTGCTAAGAAACGGGTACCCAGTAGGCATCATCAATTGACTGAGCGCATATAAGATATAGAGATATTAAATAGCAGATAGCAAAGAAACAGTCGTAGAAGCAATAGAGAAAGCACATGGAAACTAGCCTGGATAGAAGTCAACAAGAATTACAAATAATCTATGCTTGCCACAGAAGAGATATATATATATATAATATAGAACACATGTAAAGGAAGAAGAACGCACCTGGAGTCCTTGCAACAACAATATATATAAAGAGAGGGTGTAAGAAAGTTGGTGATATACTGATAACCTCAAGTAAAAATGGAAAGAAGGGAAATAATTAAACATACTTAAGCTGAAAGCAATTTACTTAACGAAATCACGCTAAAAATCCAACTTCAAGATAAGAACATACATAAATCAACCTCACAAGTACAACCCGAGGATGCAATAAGCTACACCACAAAGAAAAGAAAAGCCACTAATCTACACCATGATAAAGGATAGAATCAGCTAACCCAAAACTGCTCAGAAGGCCACATAAATAGTGCCACAATAAATATAAGATCCACTAATCCATCAATGATCAAATTAAAAATAATCAGAACCTCAATAGGCTAGAAACCACTAATCCACCAATAACCGAAGGATATAACAAGCTCTAAAATTAGATATAAGCAATATAATCTACCTACAGTACCAACATGCACCTATACACCTGAGGAATAGAATCAAGTAAAAACAAACCCTCCGATATCCCATACTACCAGAGCATACGCTGAGCACAATGCAAACAAGGGTTGAATCCGAATACAATATGCATGATGATATAATATGATGGAATTGGTGTGATAGTAACTATGTATGTACCTCCTTAAGTTCCAATAGGCCCAACAAGCAGGATCCATACAAGGACACAACATGTATACCTCAACTACACTGTATACCCCTCCTCTGGCACACTCAGCACGTAGCCATTGGTCCAGATCAGCAAGGTCCATGGAGGTCTATGACCACATACTAAAATGCAAATCTTAATATAATTGTCCGAAGTGTATTAGGATCCTAAGTAGTAACCAAAATCTCAAAATATATGCCTAGAGTCTATCCAGATCTAAATCAGTGAGAGAAATATCAAAATCCCTAAACAGGGTGCCCAGCATGTATCCGCGTCTAAATCAGAAATCACAGTCTTAACAACCCCTATAAAAGGGTGCCCAAAGTATATCCTGGTATAAATCCGAAGTGAGTATATATGTCTAGTGCTATGGCACAGCCAGGTCTAGTATTAGTGTGAAAATTGGTGATAATATCATTATAATATCTTTTTTACCCTAAGAAGATTCATAAATTCAGTTCCAAATTCGTTTTATAATCATTGTTATTGAAATGGGCCCTTGGGGCCATACAAAGTTTACAAAACCATTTATAGTAGGGTCGAAGCCAAACTAGTAGTAAAACATGCAGAAAATCTTTTGCAAGAATGATATGCTCGCAGACAATAGGTTAGCCCAACGGCTCATAAATAACCTATCGACCCTGCACAAGAACAATTAGCTCTACAACATAGATATCTAGCCTAAAAGAAGATCATGATGTCTGGGACTCATGGGCAAAAATATTACACCGTCTATGGTCCAAAGGCTTTATACAAAGGCCACACGGGGCCATAAGGGTAATATAACAATACTACAATAAGTACTACAAACAACATAAGAAATAAATGGATAAAAGAGACGGACAAGGTCTGGGGTGACAACCTAGAATAACCAACCCAAGGATACTAATGAATGCAGTTATAGCCTATATACGCAAATTCTTGTATAGAGAACATCGTAACCTACCTGTCGTCTGAAAACTAGCTGCTGGAATGTTTCGTCTAAGCTTAAACTACTCTATGAAGTCCTAAATCGCAAACATACTATAAACACAATATACTACTCATCAAGATGATTACAACGGTACCAATAATGCTAAAAATATAGCCAGGTCAAAATCTAGGTCACAAGCAGGAACGTGGGCTCTGTAACCCAAAGCCAAAAATGAAAAACACCATGATGTTACCCTTATTCTTGGGAGAATATGCTCCAAAATTAGGTGGAATTGGACAATTACAAGGGCTCAAAACAGCCCAAGAATCAAAGAATTTAATGATGGAATTAATGGAAGAAAATCAGAATTTAAAGAGAGAACTTACCGGATTTAGAAGTCACAGACGATCAAGTATCAACAATTATAAATCTCCAAGCTATTGGGAATGATCAAGGGTGAAAAATGGAGGTTTTGGGTTCATTATCAATGGAGGAACGAGTTTTGGGATTTTAGGAAATTAGGGAGAAAGAGTGGTTGGCCAGCTTCTTAAGCTGCCATGCCCAGGCAGGGGAAGCCAGGAGGGCGTAGGTGTACTGGTGCCACGGTGCCCATGCAGGCACAGATGCGCTGGTGCCAAGGCAAGAAAGAGGGAACAGGGGCAATGGCATGAGATCTTTGGGTGGCATACAGGCGCGACTCCATGGTGTAGGCGCTCGTGTAGGTGTGGCCCAGGCGCACGCCGCAGCGTCACACCACCAACAACAACAGCCTAAGCTAAGGAAAACTAACACACGATGGGCTGCTAGGAACGCATCTGGTGTCCCATGAACACAAACAAGCTAAGATGTTCAACTAGAAACATCATTTTGGACTCAACAAAATCGACGAATATCCCATCAGAGGTCGATTTAACAAAATATGGACCCCACACCTAAAATCAACCTTTAGGCCAACTATTTAAAACTGGAACCTAAGGGCCAAATTTAAGTCTGGAAGCCTCGGGACCTAAACCAATGATCGCTTTAGACTAAACTCGACATTCTTGAGTTAACAGCACTGACAAAATTTCCATCCGAGGCCTTCTTCTCCAAATTTTTACCAAAGTCAACCTTACAAACCTAACTAGCCTGAAAACATGGAATGAGAGAGAATTCCAAGCTGAAAAGCTCCGAGATCCCAATCAAAGATCCAGCTAGACCAAATTCCATGCTCCAAAGCTAATGGAACTGTCGAAATTCGATTTCGAGCACGATTGCTAAGAATGTTGACCGAAGTCAAAAACTTCCTAAGTTAAGGTTCTAAAATAGGGAAACGGCCATAAAATCCAAACAAATGGCCCAACAAGTCACAAATGACTTAGGGATGCTACATGCAAGCTCTAATAGTATAAAGAAGGTGAAAACATGCGAATGACCGAAAGGGTCATTATACTAGTCTATTATAAATAAAGACCTTTATATATACTTGATCGTGCTTTTAGTCTATAACATATCAGATGAATATATAGTCAAGCACTAATATGCTAAAAAAGGTAATAATTAAATAAATTAAATTAAATTATATGAGTTGATACCATTCAGAAATTCAAATACAACTTACATGATCATTTAAGAGTCCACATCAATTAGGAGTAGTGATCAAATGAGAATAAGGAAGAGCAATGGTTGTACAAAAAACTTCCTCATACCAAACTTGTTCTTAGAAAAACATTATTTGATGTCAAATACTACTCTGAGAAAATTGTTTGTATAACCATTGCTCTTCCTTATATCCCTTTGGTTATGTGTTCAATTGATGTGGACACTCATATAATCATATAAGTAGTATTTGAAGGTTTGAATGGTGTTTATTGCCTTAGTTTTATTTTAATATAATTAATTATTGCCCTATTTGGTCATATTTTAGTGTTTTAGGACCATTACTTATCTTTCCACCATATTAAACCTGTATCAAATCGATCTGGACTCCCAAATAATGTAACAAAATTGTTTTAAAATATTTGAATTGTATTATTTTCCTTTATATAACTTAATTACTTATTTCCCTTTTTAGCCATATAAAAGTGTTTGTCTATATATTCTATAAGTCAATTGTAGACTTCTTGCAAGGTGAATTATTTGTGAGGAATGTCTATAATATATGGACCGATTTGTCAAAAAGACTCCCAATTTTAAGAAAATATTTTGTAATCATTACTTATTCTCAAACTCATTGGATCATGTAATTAATTGATGAAGACTTTCACATGATTATGTCACCAATGCGAGTCTCCTCCCATGCTCCCACAAATCACCACCCACAACAATAATTTCTACAGTAGACATTATAGAACTAAAGTAGTCGATTCTAGACTATGGTTGTGGTCGATGATATCCGTAAAAGATGGAGATGAACCACAATTTATTACTTATCGATGATCCCAACCTTAGTTAAAACAAAGACATAATTTTACAGTACACCTGAGCTTATGGAATATATGTAATGAGGCTAGAATCTCTTCCGAAAAGGTCGGAGTGATTTGAAAGATTATGGGGGTAATAATGGTGGAAAAAATTGTTTAAGAAAATTCCAAAAATAATGGATAAAAATGGTTGTAATGGGAAAGATTCTACCAAATATGAACTGATTTTATGGTGTGAGTTTGACAATCTCACCGAAAAAGGGCCTAAAATGGGGGAGAAATCGAGGAAAATAAGGGGAAAATTGATTTTGCTTTTTTTTTAGTTTTATAAAAACAATGGATATATATATTGAGGTTGGGACTAATGTATATTATTGAATACTTGTGTGCTAGGGTTGTTAGGTTTCTAACTTTGAGTGATGACATCATTAATACTGTGTATTTTGCAAAGACTTGAAAACTTTTTTCTAAAAAGCAAAATAAGTTTTCAAACTGGCTATTTGGCCAAAAAGTCCTTGAAATTTAGTGTCAATAACTTGAGATTCTAATTGATATTGTTTTAAGTGAAACATTTTCCCCAAGTTTTTGAATGAGAAGTAAAGTCTCTTGAAATGTGATTTTGAAATGAGTTTGATTGCCTTGTGCTATGGTGGAACCAATTGAGACTAGTGTTTTTGCTAAGTCTTTGTTTTGAGTCTTTTTGCTTGTTTTGTTTTATTTGAGTCATAGTAGTTCTAGTATGATCCCTGATCTCTGAAGCTTGAGTCAATCCTCTGCTTAGTGAATGTTTTGCTTGAGGATAAGCAATAGTTAATGTTTGAGAATTTGATACGTTAGTAATCTACCAACTTATTTAGCTCTTATGCATGAATTATTGTCTCAATCTTGTAATACTTAGAAGGAATTTATATTTTTTCTCTCATGTGCAGGCATTCATCGAATTCTAGGATGGAAGAGGATTTGAACCCAAATATGCAATGAAAGAATGGCAAAAGCCCGATCCACAAGTTAAGGAAGAAAACTAAGTCAAGAGAAGAACAGAAGCGAAGCTCCCTAATTGAAAATCGCTTGAGACTTGCATGCCGCAATTCCTCACTTATGAAATGCAGGTGAGATGCAAGAGAAGAATAATAGACTGGCAAAAAGTTCCAGAATGCCACAAATCTAGACCTGCGGCCGCAGGTGAAGTGCAAGTGTAATGCAAGTTGGCTGAGGGGCGATTTTGTGCAGAATTTTTTAGCGTATTTGGGAAGTTTGAAATTACATTTTAGGGATCTGTGCATAGTTTTTTCTTACATAAAATTTTTCAGATTTGGATATTCTATTAGAGTACACTTAGAGAAGTACACTAGAGCTTCTCCTTCTTCTTTCTTATTGAAAACTCCATTATAGACATTGAAATTTTGCATTTAGATTGAAGTACTTTTTAATGGAAGGAACTGAAGTTAGCATAATTAGTATAATCTCTCTTCCTTTAATTATGAGTGGCTAAATTCTCATCTAGGGGTGTGTGCATGAGTGTATGAATTGCTATTGGGTGTTGATTACTTGTGCCTAAAATTGATTATTATGTATGAATCAATTGAATCCTTCGAGTTTTAATTAATAATTAATGGTTGCAAATATTGATTTAGACCTCTAATTTTGGTTTTGCTTGAGAAAAAAGTCCAAAATTGGGCAAAGATTTATGGTAAGGATTTGGGGATTTCCCTTCTAAGGGTTTAGGCTAGCAATAGCTTAACCCATTTAACCTACTTTGTTGTTTCACTGTGTAGAATTTGGGGTCTGAGAAAACCCCAAAGAAAATATGTTTATTAGTTGAAAAATACTTGGCATAGATAGAACCAAGGCTATCCTCACTATAATTATGATTTAGCCAAATAGTTAACCCCAATTTTAAGTAATTTCCCATTCAAAATCATACCCCTAGTTTTCCTAACTTGGTAGTTCAATAATTGTGTTAACGTTGTGACTTGCTACTATTGATAATCAGTTGTTCACACACTTCCCTCAATTTTAGTTTCTTGTTGTTTAATACAATGCGCATGCTCTTGTGATTTAATTCACAATATTTGGCAAATCTAACTGTAATCCTTGTGGGATTCCACCCCAACTCATAATTGGGTAAATATTTTTGCTATATGACCATTTCCACCTCCTTCATTGGAGCATGTTGGATGTTACCAGTGAAGCGAGGTAGATTCGTGTTAAGTGTGTTTTTTCAAAGGTTTAGTTCTCATAACTCCAACATCTCATTCTAAGAGTAGTGAGTGGCGATTTCCCTTTTTGAGTAGGCATATTTTCTCCATTAAGGTAAGTAATTCCTCCCTCTTATCATCATTTAATTTCTTACTGATCATAGTATCCCAATAATAAAGAATTATGGTGGAATTTTTGGGTTGAGCCCCAAAAATATGGAAAGTAGGAAAGAAACATATGGGTAGGTGTAATTTCACCTAGAATTTATTCTAGGATGTTCTTTTATGATACCTAGAATAAAATTGAAAGTTCTAAACATGATTAGGACTAATGTGAAACCTTGGGTTTCATATATATGAGACCTTTAAGCATAAAAATAGCTAAAAATGGGGTAATTTGATTATAAACCTTTTGAATGTTGATCACATGATTATTGTGGGTCTAACTAATGAATAATTGACCCTTAGGGAATGTTATAGACCTTGAATAAGGTTAAAATTAGTGTGTTAAACTCCCAAATGCCAAAATGATGAGTAAATGATTAATTACTCTTGTAAATTATTATTTATAGACTTTGAATATTTTTAAGTGTTAAGGAAAGGCAAGACAATTGTGAAGTAACTTACGGGTGATAATTCCTCACTCGATGTTGGTGTTTATCGTGATCGTTGATCTATGGGGTTGATATTATAACCTGGGAATGGTCATCCTCTAAGTCATATACCCAAATTAATCTCACAACTACATCTTTAAGCGGGGATGTGAGTCTTTAATTCGGATGGATTCAACTATCTTCCCATTTTACTAACCAAGTGGGGCGTTTAGGTATCTTTCTATCCTTACTGCAAATCATCCTTTACAATTGTTAGCTAAAAATAAAAGATATGATCCGCACTCACTACGTTCTTCATTTCGTCCCTCAACTCCTATGGTAAATTCATTTTGAGACTTGGATTTATCCTAAAGTTCATGACACTTTAGAATAGTTATAACAAGAACGTAACAACAATCACATGACATGATAAACAATTGAACCAACTATAAATCCATAATCAACCAATCATGTTGTAGCGTCAACCCTAGAAAGAGGGTGTTTAGCCACTCATAATATAATTCGTGATTAGAAAATTGATGTAGTTCATACAAGAATTAAGTAAAAGAAAAAGAAGAGAATAAGAACCCTAAGGCAGCCTCCTCCTTGTGTTTTTGCGATCCCAAGCCATCTAGAAGTGTTTACAATTGAGGCTAAGTGTACTATTTATTGTGTGGGATGAATTTCACCCGCCGGGAATAGGGTCCGTGACACGCTTCTTATCATGGAGACTAGCCAGCATGTCACGGTGCTTATCACGAAGACTAGACAGCGTGTCACGCTAATTATCACGGAGAACAGCCAGCGTGACACGCCCAAAATGTGGAAATCCACTCAAAATTTGTAGTCATTCAGCTGAATCACCTACGTGCCATGCCCATAAAATGAAGCTTAGCCTCCGTGGCACGGGGGTTTTTATTGGCTTCCCATTTTTGCCTCCAATGCAATCTTTTCACCTTGTTTTGTGGCCCAATGGTTTGTAGATTGTTGGTAGGTTCCAATTTGCTTCTTCTATAGCTCCTCCAAATGTCTCCTATAACAACTCATAACACACATTTGTCCATCTAACAAAATATAGTTCATCAAAGTACACTAGAATAGGCATAGCTCAAGCTAACAACACTAGTTTTCTCGTCTAAACTTTATTTAATCATTTTCACTCATTACTTGTTCCAAATGCACCTTAAACACTATAAACATGTACATTACACACAAAATACACACTTATACCTCAATAGCACATCTAGTTATCCTCAAAAATAAGCTAAATGCGCATAGATAATGACACATAGGTGTATAAATATGCCTAAGATCACCACCCCACACTTAAAGCCTTGTTCTTCCTCGAACAACTCTTTACACTAATCATACTTTAGGAAGACTCCAACATCTCTATTAAAAATAAGACACTCATGCTGGAGCTACAACGACCACATGAATAGCAAGTTCTACATTCGTCAAGCCATAATTACAACTAGAATCACATGAATATTACTTTAAGACTTCCTAGCCTCAAGAATTGACTCTACTTAGTTGGCAAAAACATGCATAATACTCAACAAAGAGATCATATAAGCCACATATTCATCATCAAACAAGCCCCCTCCCCACAAGAGAGTTACTGATATTCACTCACACATATCACAAGAATGGGTGCAAAAATCAAATTTCGCTCACTCTCACAGAGAATTCGCATGTCACATAAGATGAACCATAGGCTTGCCCATAGTGTAGTACTCCACTAATATCAGAATGTCAATGCTCAAGATCAAGTAGGACTTTAAGGGTTATAATGTAGGCTAAGAGATGGGTAGAAACTATTTGGTTAAGAATAGTGACTATCTTTCCTAAGAACTTTAATACATCACATCTTACATCAAACATCATCTCCAACCAACCTATTTTACACCATTATTATCTTCCCAACTTTCTTTTATTTTCCCCCATCTTTTTAAGCTAGCGTACACATCTTTATTAGAGAGTATTTGTTATCAACACATGATTCGATTCTTAGTCATAAGCTTTGATCAATTTTTCTTTTCATTACATTACTCCCTACCAACAACACATAAACCTTTTCAACATACCAAAATCTATTTCCTTGGGGCATCAACTTAACTTTTTCCTTCTTCAATTTTACACTCCTTAACATCTTAATTTCTCTACTAAAGCGCTTAGGAGTTTTGGATCGAATCGTGGGAAATTGAAAGAAAAGGAATAAGCTATGTATGAGGCTACCAAAGAATAGGCTAAAAGTTCAACGGAGCTAGCTATGGTCATGCATAAAGGGTAGATAAAGAGAGTATAAAACATGGCTATCAAAGAAATGCCTATATCATCTCCTAAACTCAATATTCTTTATTTTGCTTTGCAAACACACGGGGCAAGTTCTAGACACCAAAATCCAACATGGAATAACAAAAACCTCACTCACACTTGGCACATATTCAAATCAAGAAGGACACTTATAGACTCTCAACCAAGCAATTGCAAGAATTTAAATTTAAGCCAACATCACACAAGAGTCAGATAAAAGATCCTAGGTGTCTCACAGTAGTCATTCACTTCTTCCAATCATGCCATAAAATTCAACATCAACTTGCAAAAAGTAATCATGTGTAGCATCTAGCAAGAGCATCTCTATATATTCCTAATGACAATAATTTTAACTTTACTCCTAAAAATAAAAAAGGATACTGGATTCAAACTGATCCTCCTTTGAAAAGAACCGAAAAGAAAAATCAAGGGGTGGGTGGAGTGTGCTTATACTAAAATGAACCTCCACATGGGCCATCCACAACTTCTTGGCATCCCTTTGTAGTTGAAAACACACAAACTCAACCCCATGTTGTTGTACAATTCCCAACTTGTGCAGCCTCTCATAGCAATCTAAGATGAACTCAAAAGCATCCTCATTTCCGGTACCATGGAATGACGAAGGTTTCATCTTCAATAACTTAGGCAACAACTCATGCTCGGTCCTAGTCATGACAGGGCCTAACACCAAATAGAAAAAACATCCATACCTGAAGCATCATCCATCATAGGAGCGGTAGCGGGATGGGCACCTAGAACCTGAGTATTCGGCAGAGTGGGAGTGGCTCCAGTACCAGCCAACCCACTTAGAAATGCCAACACCTGTTGAATGACCTCAAAAGACATAGGGGGAAGACCTAAACCTCCAACTGGTGCTTCCACCTCTGGTCCACACTATCCTCATGCACTACCTCAGCATGCTCACCATGATCCTGGGGTGGGGGAGGTATCGCTAGCCTCTAGTCAACCGCGACCTGAGCTTACCCCCTGGCGGGTGTTGATCTCCATCTTCCCCTACCCCTACCTCGCCCATGAAGCTCCGGTCCCACAACCGGAATTTCTACCATCTCTCTTTCTGCCTAGTGTTCACCATCTATTGACAAAAGAATAAAGGAGGTAAAATACCAATTTAGATCGCCAAATACCAATTGGAATTAAGTTATAGCATAAAGGTAGAAAGAAGGAATAGTTTCCTTAAATCCTGTATCCTCTCAGAGAAAAGTACAGACGTCTCCATATCATTTCACAAGACTCTACTAGACTTGTTTTGGTACGATGAGATCAATGAACCTAAGGCTCTGATACAATCTTTGTTATGACCTAAACTGCCGGGAGTGGCACCTAGACTAAACCCCCGGTGGGAGAACCAATTAACCAAGCCAACACTTAACCAAAACTAAGCAGCTAAAATCAATTTCAATAATAAAGTCATATCTTAAAAAGTAAAATAGAAAAACCTCTGAAAGTAAACCCCTAGAATCTGAAAGTCGTGTATCAAATCTCTAATCAAGTCTGAAAGATGGGGATGTAACCCAAAAACATAAAGAGTCTAATTCCAAACAAAGCACTAGAACTAGCAGAAGTATCCATGGTAGCCCGAAAGATGCAGCTCACCATTGAATTCGAAAGTCATTTGAACTACAACTGAGGTTTCGCAGCCGCCGCCGGAATATGCCATGTACTCAATAAAAGAAGAGCAAGTGTAGTATCAGTACACAAGAACAACAGTGTACTGGTAGGATCATTGGTCAGCTCTAAAATATGATAAATGAACATAAAACCATAATATAGTAAAACAGGACAAACATGCAATAAAACAAGCCAAATAAATACCAGTAAGACTCCCAGTTAAAAACCTGACTTAACAACCATTTAAGACATGTCCAAAATGACAAGTAACAAATCAAATACGGTTATGTCACATCCTTTAAGTAACCCATATCACCCAAGGATCCTTAGGAAATCATTTATGGCACTTAACATGAAATTTTGGTTTAAATAAAAAACCACCTTAGCACTTAAACACACCAACCCGGCTACTCAGGGACAAAAATGTAAGAATATCATCAGAACAGATAATCCTGGTTCACACAAGGAACCAACACGCATAATAATTAGTAAACCTATACCAGGTGTGGTACCCGAGCCAACTATAAATGAACCTGTACCAAGTGTGGTACCCAAGCCAACCAATGAATAAAATTGTAGCAGGCATGGTACCCGAGCCAACCAATGTAAAATCTGCACTAGGCGTTATACCCTAGTCAACCAATGCAACATAAATATCACAACAATCAAAACAACAATGATGACATACAATACTTGTAAAACTAACAAGTTTCCACCTTAGACCCTGTGCATGTGATTAACACTTAATATTATGTAACATTCATTCCTTTTTCCTAAGCACGTATTGTGCAAGTAATACTAATGAGATATTTATTATGCACACATAACACATTTTGGGCTATAAGTAACTATCACCTACCTCTATCCAAGGCTGAAATGCTCTACCAGACCTGAGCTTTCCCTTTTCTGGCAACCTCATCTTGATTATGGTCTACAACAGAAATACAAACAATATTTCAACCCATGACTTCAATTATTGTGGATTCTAGCCTAATCCTGAATCCCTCAGACGAAACTCATAATCATTCAACCCATACTAGGGTCTTTCGACCAACAATTCACCTAGAACTATGAATTTTATGGTTACACTAGCAAATTATGATAATGGAATCACGAATTAACAATTTTAAATTAAAAACCAAAGATTTTATACCTTATAATCCCCCTTTACACTAGATATTCCATCTTAGGTCAAGCTAAATCTTCTCCAAGGCATGTAACCAATGATTCTAAGCAAAAGGAATCAAAATACAAGTTTATGGGGATAAAATACTTACCTAAACAAAGAAATCTGGTGGAAAAATAATAGGAATCGCCCCAAATCACCTCTGACTTCCCCAACATGTTAAAAAGAAATAACAAACATTTTTGGGGAAGTTTTTGCTTTTATAGTGATTAACCCCACTGTAGCAGCCTAATCCCTTTATAGCGGCACAGCCATAGTAGAAGCCTCTCGCTATAGCATCATTAATCGACTCTGAGTCCCGCTATAACGAGAATTTCTCTGCTATAGCAGCGTCATAGTAGCAGCTTTTCACCTGCTACACCGGGTGTGACCAAATAGAAACTCAAAAATTGTCCCAGTTTTGTTTACTTCATGACACACCCTCAAGTTTGATATCAAGAGTTCTACTCACCCTAATTCATTCTGAATGTCCTACAGACTTCTTAACGCCTTAGCTAATAGAAAAATAAGCCAAGATTTAATCATTTCACCCAATCCTTCCACAGATTTCCCTAGACCTCACCTTGCTTGGATTTTATCCAAGACTAGTCTAGCCCAAAATTTTCAACTTCCAATTCTGAAATATTCCTAACCCGATTTCTTACACAATAAGCTCACCCATAATGAAATAAAGGGTTGTTACATTGGTGTATTTGGAATGTTTCTAATGATGTTTTTCGGGATAAGTGCATAGTATTTTTTACAAATAATTTTCAAGATTTAGATATTGTATTAGAGTACACTTAGAGAAGTACACTAGAGTTTCTCCTTCTTCTTGCTTATGAAAAACTCCATTATTGACATTGAAAGCTTGGATTTAGATTGAATTACTTATTGATGTAAGGAATTGAAGTTAACCCAATTTGTATAATCTCTCTTTTTTTAATTATGAGTAGCTATGTTCTTATGTAGGGTTGTATGCATGATGGGTGTATAAATTGCTATTGGGTGTTGATGATAACGCTCAAAGTACCACTCCAATTAAGAAGCGTAAGCGATCGTTGTCAAATAGAGAACCCAACAAAGGTTGGGGTCGATCCCACAGAGAATATGGTGAAAGTTAAGTCTTTAGTGAATTAGTTGACTAATGGTCAATAGTTTCCGGTAAACAAAGGGGGGGTTTTGTGTGATCAACTTGTGAACCAAAAACAAACAATAATGTATGAGAAATAATCAGTAGGAGAATGAACTAGGGAAGTGTTTACCATGGCGTTGGTGACGATGTCGATTCTAAGCTTAACCGGGTTCTTTGTATATGCGTATCACGATGTGATTGAATTAATGGTATCATCTAAACGTTTCTCAACCAAATAGACGAATTTACTTTTCAATTCTCTCGAACTTGAAAAGGTGTGCTTTTATATTTCAATCCTAAACATCAAGTAGATTAATCTAGTTACAGCATTAATCATAAGACGAGAGTTAGTAGTCTCGAATCCTCGTCGTTAATAAAGTTTCCCGGTTTTAATCTTTTTACTCAAGCAAATTTAAACCTAGGCATGTTCTAATGTTTGCAACCACTAGAAAACGTTAAATAATGAATGATTAACAACGTGACCACATATATATTGAACCCGACGCTACCCGGAATCTATAACGCTACTTTTGCCATGGCTCCCACAACCCTAGTTGTGGGAGTTTAGTTACTCATGCTATTAAGAA
This sequence comes from Jaltomata sinuosa, assembly GCA_003996215.1. Lineage (NCBI taxonomy): Eukaryota > Viridiplantae > Streptophyta > Magnoliopsida > Solanales > Solanaceae > Jaltomata > Jaltomata sinuosa. The sequence continues at coordinate 22,652 of QJPP01001339.1, read as the reverse complement.
AAGAGAAGAGAATAGTATTCATAATAAGGAGAAGAGATTCTTACAATATAATGAAAACAAATCTTCAATGATCCAAGAACAAGAAAACCAAGATCCCAAGAACGATTCAAGAACACGATTTCAAGACAAAGAAAACGTATTTCTTGCTCTCAAATTCTCTCCTAAAACTATTGGGTAATGTATTGGTAAGTGCATACATAAAATAAACCTAACATAGGATATTTATAGGAGTCCAGGAAGTAAACCCAAAAATGTTCAGAATCCGCTCCGCGTTCTGCTTAACCTTGACGGTTTGGGTGACGGACCGTCACCACTTTGACGGCCCGTCACGGTGGCCATCACCACTAGGCAGTGGTGCTGCCCCATCTTGACGGCTTGGGCTTGACGGTCCGTCACTAGCTTGACGGTCCGTCACTAGCTTGACGGTCCGTCACTCGGACCATCACTCTTATCCAGAACGTCATTTTGCCCGTATTTCCTTCCGTTTCCATGTTTGTCTCCCTTTCCTGAAAACACAACATAAAACATCAAAAACAACGATGGTTGCTTGAAAACGTACGATTGTTCTTAGTTTAAAGGAGTCAAAAGTGCCGTAAAATGGCGGCACATCAACACCCTCAACTTAGACGTTCGCTTGTCCTCAAGCAACGTAACATAAAAAGAATAATACGACGACTCAACTAAGAAAACAAACTCGTGTCTCTAGCAACTCATGGTCATTCAAAAACTTATTTTAATTCAAGCTCCCTCATCACACACAAATGTATGAAACGTTAACTTGCAAGGATCCAAGCATGTCCTTCCGATATGTTAGAACTTTCTACATACACATGCGCAGCTATCCTAACAGTCGATAGACAATACAGAAATCTTGGTGCCCTCACCATAAAGAAGTCCCACACACAAGATTTAGGACTAGGTAAGGCGCTCACAGTCACAAACGATTTCAAACAATGCACATGCGATACCATAGGCTTGCCCTTACTATTCTATTTCAGTTCTTCAGAAAGCCGCTCAGGATCACTACAGGGCTTGTTTTGGCTTGTAATGAGGCTTCAGGTGCTTGGAACCACCGACGTCTTATTGCCACATAACTTTACTTTGTCCATCCTTATTCACCTCTTTATTTCTTTCTTTCTAGCTACAGGTGCGGCCTCTTTATTTTGACACTTCTTTTTATTTTTTTTTCATCTCCTTTTTTCTTTCGTTTCTTTTTTTCATCTTTTCTAAGACGCACACCCGGAATTTTCATTCTATCCACAACCAATCTTATCCATCCTATTTTTCTTCTCATTTACCTCTATAGTAGCCACCCTCAACTTAGGCTGATTGCCTGAGTTGAGGTGCACGATGTCCAAGGAGGACCAGGGCCAAAACAGGGATTCAAAGTTAAATAGGAACGGTGATGGGTTATTGAAAGAACATGGTCAATTATGGCTTAAACAGGGATCAAATGGATTATTCACATTTGGACGGTCTTATAGGCTAAGTGGACTGTACACAAAAAGGGCCTGTGATCCTTTCCTAAGCAACCAACTTCGTACTCAACAAAATAGACCGGGCAAGTTCTAGATGCATGCACAGAGTAAGAATTTATAATAATACGCTCACACACACTTTGCACCAAGAAACTATACCACTACCAACTATCAAAACAACCGCTCGGCTTAAGCATACTTATTCTAATCATAACCATACAATGACATTCAAGGATCCGGACAGTCAATCATTTCAACCATAGGTACAAAACCAAAAAAATTTCAGAGGGGCTCCTTTTAGTCAAGAAAAATGCCACATGCTTGCTATAGACACTAGAAAACAACTAAAAATTTAAACGACAACCTAAACATGTCGGTTCTACTAGATAGCACACCGGAGGGAAAAGAACTCGGCAACAAAAACCCTCGGTGGTGACTCACAAGTTTCCCAACACCCTCAACTTAGACTCATGCATTGTCCCCAATGCATACATGTGAAAACTAAAACTGTGAGAATAAGGAATACCTGTGAAGTCCATAGGACTCAGATTCTGACATGATGTTGGAGACCGCCAGGGTCTCCAAAGCAGGAGAATTCAATGGAGTGTGTGCATGCGACAACCTCATGTTGCGTTCCAGCTTCCTGTTTTATTTGCTCCATAGCTAGTCGCGACAACTTCTTCGCTCTTTCTTTGCAGATTCTCTTGCGGTGTTTTCGTTTTCTTGATCTATTTTCACCGCTTTCATTTACCTGCTTCTCCTCTTGCGATCGTGACCTTACTCTCATAACAGCTCGGGTTTCAACACAACCCTTCTCCTCAAGATACACATCCGCAGGGACTTCCTTAATAACATTGACGACCGTGACCACCCTCATGTCACTTGGTTGCTTCATCAATTTGGACACATCAAACTTGACCACTTCGTTGTTTAATTTGAAGGTCAGTTCATTTCTTTCCATGTCAACCAATACTCTTGCCGTAGCTAACAATGGTCATCCCAATATTATGGGAACTTCAAAATCTACTTCGCAATCCAAGATCACAATGTCAGCGGGGAATATAAGCTTACCAACCTTGACTAGCACATCGGATAATATTCCAATCGGTCGCTTTACCGAACGGTCAGCCATCAACACTCTCATGGACATTGGTTTAGGTGCTCCCAAGCCCAATTGCTTGTAGACTGCTAGCGGCATCAAGTTGATGCTAGCACCAAGATCACATAAGGCTTTCCCGAAGTTGAGCTTCCCAATGGTGCAGGGAACAGTAAACGCGCCTGGGTCTTCCTTCTTTTCGACTAACGACCTTGAGGAAATAGCGCCGCAGTGGTGGAGGTTATCTTCTGGTTCGAAACTTACCGACCTCTTCTTTGTAATCAAGTCCTTCATGAACTTGGCATATCCGGGCATTTGTTCAAGCGCTTCCACCAATGGGATGTTTATTGATATCTGCTTGAGCATGGTCAGGAAATTCAGGAACTTACCATCTTCCGTTTTCTTTTTCAGGCGTTGTGGGAAGGGAAGCGGTGGTCGAGGCATCATAGTTGGAAGCTTTTCAGCTTCCTTACTTTTATCTGCGGGCTTTTCAGTAGTCTCCTCAACCTCCATGTCGTTGGCGCTATCACCCTCAACTTGAGTTTGAATTACCGGATGTGATTTCGATAATATTTTTCCGCTTCTTGTGGTGATCGCCATACAGCTCGCGTCATTCCTCGGATGAGTAGTGTCGCTCGGCAAGGTACCTATCTTCCTTTGGTTCAGAGATGCCGAGATTTTCCCCACTTGCTGCTCTAATTGCTTGATCGAGGTGGAGTGCACCTCCACTATTTGACTCATGGCCGATAACTCAGTCCTTATCTCCTTTACCCCAGAGTCAGTCGATTCCACCTTCAGCAGCATTTTCGTCATCATGTTCTCAAGTTTGGACGTCCCTGCCTCGTTGTTAGCTCTTTCCCGATTACCAGGTGGTACATACAACCCACCTCTATTGGTGTTATTCCTCCAGTTTCCTTGATCGCGATCTCTGTAGCCAGCTTTCTCATAGTAGTTGTCCTTCTGATAGGTCCGACTTTGGTTTCCTTGGCCATTGGCCTGGAAACCCCCCAAGTAATTCGCCTCCTCATCAGTTTCCAACTCGGATGCTCTACCTTGGGAACCCACAGCTTTTACCTTCTCCATACCTCCTGAAAACAAGTGCTTTGTCAGTAGGTCCAACTGCGTTTTCAGATGCGCCATGTCTTGGTCGCGCTCCTCCTCTTTTCTGCGCTGCTCAGCTGACATACCAACTGCATAAGTGCTAGCTGCTACCTCTGTATCCCGTGTATGCCAGGCCCTGTTGGTTTTGGTGAGCCTGTCCAAAGTAGTTGTGGCCTCAACAAAAGTGAGACCCATGAATGCACCACCTGCTGCGTTGTCCAACGTCGGCTTGGTAGCCGAATTCAGTGCCCTGTAGAACGTCTGCATCAAAAGTTGTCGGTCAACTGATGGTTCGGGCATTGTGTCAGCTTCTTCTTGAACCGCAACCAAGTCTCATGTAACGCTTCATGAGGTTGCTGTCTGAAATTGCTAATTTCATCCCTCAACTGTATCATCCTAGAGGGAGGAAAGAACCTTTCTAGGAAAGCTCCTTTCAACTCTCCCAAAGTTTTGATAGAGTCGGGGGTCAGCTCTGTCAACCACAATGCTGCTTCATCAGACAAAGACAACGGAAACAACCTGAGCCTGATTGCTGTCTGACTCACTCCAGGCAACTCGATCGACTTGCAGATGCCCACGAAATTCATCAGGTGCTGGTTTGGATCATCACCAGCGGCACCACGGAACACTCCTCTCAAGTTCAACAGCTGGATCATCGTGCTAGTGATGTTGAACTTGGCTCCGGGCGCTAGCGGTGGAAGAGCAATGGCGCCCGTAGCGCCAACTCCATCCAAGTCGATATCCTCATCATTCAGCATAACATCGTCCTGCAGACCACCAGCATTCAGATTTTGTTGGGCCTGCAGTTCTGCAGTGAGCCTTGCTGCCTCTAGTTGTGCGGCCATATTCTGCCTTAATGTTCTAGCAAGCTCGGGGTCGTAAGGTAATGTTGATTCACTCGAGTGCCGGGTACTTGGCATGCACAACTCTGTACCCTGAAAAACAAAAACAACAAATAAACGTAAAAGCAGGAAAGTATGACTAAGAGTCTAATAAACAACCGTATTCCCCGACAACGGCGCCAAAATTTGATAACACTCAAAGTACCACTCCAATTAAGAAGTGTAAGCGATCGTTGTCAAATATAGAACCCAACAAAGGTTGGGGTCGATCCCACTGAGAATATGGTGAAAGTTAAGTCTTTAGTGAATTAGTTGACTAATGGTCAATAGTTTTTGGTAAACAAAGGGGGGCTTTTGTGTGATCAACTTGTGAACCAAAAACAAACAATAATGTATGAGAAATAATCAGTAGGAGAATGAACTAGGAAAGTGTTTACCATGGCGTTGGTGACGATGTCGATTCTAAGCTTAACCGGGTTCTTTCTATATGCGTATCACGATGTGATTGAATTAATGGTATCATCTAAACGTTTCTCAACCAAATAGACGAATTTACTTTTCAATTCTCTCGAAGTTGAAAAGGTGTGCTTTTAGATTTCAATCCTAAACATCAAGTAGATTAATCTAGTTACAGCATTAATCATAAGACGAGAGTTAGTAGTCTCGAATCCTCGTTGTTAATCAAGTCTCCCGATTTTAATCTCTTTACTCAAGAAAATTAAACCTAGGCATGTTCTAATGTTTTCAACCACTAGAAAACGTTACATAATGAGTGATTAACAACGTGACAACATATATATTGAACCCGTCACTACCCGGAATCTATCTTGCTACGTTTGCCATGGCTCCCACAACCCTAGTTGTGGGAGGTTTAGTTCCTCATGCTGTTAAGAAAAGAGAAGAGAATAGTATTCATAATAAGGAGAAGAGATTCTTACAATATAATGAAAACAAATCTTCAATGATCCAAGAACAAGAAAACCAAGATCCCAAGAACGATTCAAGAACACGATTTCAAGACAAAGAAAACGTGTTTCTTGCTCTCAAATTCTCTCCTAAAACTATTGGGTAATGTATTGGTAAGTGCATAAATAAAATAAACCTAACATAGGGTATTTATAGGAGTCCAGGAAGTAAACCCAAAAACGTTCGGAATCCGCTCCGCGTTCTGCTTAACCTTGACGGTTTGGGTGATAGACCGTTACCACCTTGACGGCCCATCACGGTGGCCGTCACCACTAGGCAGTGGTGCTGCCCCATCTTGACGGCTTGGTCTTGACGGTCCGTCACTAGCTTGACGGTCCGTCACTCGGACCGTCACTCTTATCCAGAACGTCGTTTTGCCCGTATTTCCTTCCGTTTCCATGTTTGTCTCCCTTTCCTGAAAACACAACATAAAACATCAAAAACGATGACGGTTGCTTGAAAACGTACGATTGTTCTTAGTTTAAAGGAGTTGAAAGTGCCGTAAAATGGTGGCACATCATGTAGTAATAGACAGAATAGAAGCAAGCAGTCACAGAAATCAACGAAAGGTACACAACAACTAGCCCATAGGGAAATCAACAGAACCACATGTGAGGCTAGTAAGCAGAATATACACACCATAGGCACACGTGAAAGTAAGAAATAACGCACCTGGGGTCCTTGCAACAACAGTGTATACAAATAAGTTTACGAAATGGACGGTATACCGTTAACCTCAAGTGTAAGAAGAAGAGAGAGGGAGTAATGATAGGCATGCTCAGAGACATGAATCAACTCAACTAATCATATCTACCTCAAATCCAGAAACTAACAGTCTAGCAGTAACCAATTTCATACTTAACCGCAACAGGGAACAATTCTGTAAGTAAATAGCAAAAGTCTACCTACAGTCCCCCGGCCGCCCATACAACCGAGGAACACAAACAAGTGAAAACAAACCCTCTGACATCCCATACTACTGGAGCGTACAATCAGCAAACAACAAACAAGGGTGGAGCCTCAAACAATGAATGATATGATGCATGAAGATCTCAAGTGCCATGGTATCTCTGTATGTACCTTCTCCGGCGCCGATCCGGCCCAGCAGGTAGGTTCCATGGAAGGACACTGCCCGTATACCTCTACTCCACCGTATACCCCTCCTCCGGCACACACAGCCCGTAGCCCCTGGCCCGGATGGCAAGGTCCATGGAGGTTCCAGACCCCATACTAAAACTCAGTATCAGAACATGTCGTCCGGAAGCAAGTCCGGTATCAGGATAGAGACCCAGTCTCGAATATGCAATGCCCAGACCCTGTCCAGGACTAAAGTAGTAGAAAAATGTCTCAAAAACCCCTCCAAGGGTGCCCGGGAATAACCGGGTCTAAACAGTAAAAAGCCATCTCAGGTGCTCGGTCCGACCGAGGCTAAAAATCATCTCAAGTAGCAAGAAAACTCAACTAGCACTCCGGCCCTGCCGAGTCTAGCGTTAATCGTAAAACTGATGATTTTAAACATAATTTTACTTTCCTTTATCCAGAAATATTCACAAGTTAAATCAAACCATTTCCAAATTATTTCCATCAAAAACGGCCCCCCCGGGCCACGCAAGGTTTAGAAAATAGTGCCAGTAGGCCCGAAGCCAAAACCATAGTAAAACATGGATAAAATCTCTTTATATGCATGGAAATGGTATGATCACACACAATAGCTGCCCAACAGCTCACAATCAACCTATCGACCCTGCACAGGCCCACAGCTACTCAGCAAGCATAACCAGCCTAGAAGGATAATTCTATGTCCGGGACTCGCGGACATTCCCAAAATCCCACCTTCTATGTTCCAGAGTCAACAAGTCCTCACAGGACCACAAGGGTAAATAAAATACATCGGCAAATACTACAAGCAACAGAGAAATAAAAGAAGGCGGACATGAATAAAGCGGTCGAGGTCTGGGGTACCAACCTAATAAACCAACCCAAGGATGCCCATTAATACAATTTTATTCTATATATGCGGAGTCTAGGGAAAATAAATCGTAACCTACCTGTCGTCCGACGATAAGCTGCTAGAACAACGATGTCCAAGCTCGAACCACTCCAAGAAAATCCAAAACTAAATCGGAATCGGATTTGGGATGGAATAACTTGACGTAGATAATTGATTTTCTTTCGATGACCGAATATTGCGTCAATATAATATTCCCTCAGGAATCTCCCTTGGCTTATGTAGAATTAACGTGCACAGTAGTATGCAAGGTATAGGTGTGCATAATGAAGTGTGCATACTGAAGTAGTACAAGATTACTCTTTTTGTCTTAGGAAAAGAATGAAATTAATTGATGTGTGCAGGTGGATCACTTTCCACAATCTTCAGCACTTAGTCATCAAATGACTTATGCAATTGACACCACGTGTTAATGTGGTGTCAATCCAATTGTTTCACTCCCCAATATATATCTATTCGGGTATTGCATAAATTCGTGGTAAAATAAATATAATATTTTAAATATACCATAATTCATAGAAAATTATTTCAAACAAAACTTACTATATTATAATAATAATTTTCAACATAGCTAAATTTACTATCTCCGTTAAAATATTACAATGTATAAAAACTTTATAAAATAAATACATATACAATTATATCGTAATAAAATATTTTTCATAAACCTTTAAAATATTTGAAAAGGCAATAATAATATAATTTTTTACCAAATTCAACTTTTAAATAAAATATTTTCAAATACACGCACGATGCTAATAAAATTCTTAAGCTTAGGCTCATAATTCACCAACGCACGATTTTGATACTCAAGAATTCTCTCGGGATCCTCCCTTATGTTTTATCACTGTTTCGGAACTGAAATGGCGTTTTAAAACGTAAAGTTGAGGCTTAAATCGAGTTTAACCCGACCCGGTTCGCGACCCGGTTCGTAACCCGTTTTCTGCCAGACAGTCTGCGGTAAAACAGTCATAACTTTTTACTCCGAGATCAGTTGGACGTGAGGTTTTGTGCGTTGGAAACTAGACTCGTAGACCTTCGATTTGGTATTTCGGGTGGACTTCTAACTCTTTATATATTGGGAGAAAAGCCCAGAGGCATTTTACCCAAAGTTCAGGAAATTTGTTAAAGAACTTACGATAACTTTTGTCGATTTGCTTGACTTCAAAACTTATACGTGGAAATGACCGGAAGGGTCATTACATCATCCACTACTAAAAAGGGCTTTCGTCCTCGAAAGTCAAGGTCAAGGGGGTACCTGAAGGCTAAAATAGCTGCGGATATTGATCCCGCATATCTCTCTCGGTCTCCCAGGTAGCCTCCTCGACTGGACGGTGCCTCCACTGAACCTTAACAACCGGAATCTCTCGAGACCTCAATCTCCTGACATCTCTGGCCAAAATAGCTGTCGGCTCCTCAACAAAGGCTAAAAACCCTCACCCAATTGAATTGAATCCCACTAAACACATGAGACTCATCTGGGACATACCGACGCAACATCGAAACATGACATACAAGATGTATAGCTGAAAACATCGGAGGTAAGGCTAACTGATAGGCAACGCTACCAACCCTCTGCAGAATCTCAAACGGCCCAATGTACCTGGGGCTAAGCTTGCCCGCCTACCAAATCTCATCACGCCCTTCATGGGCGATACACGGAGAAACACTAAGTCGCCGACACTAAACTCCAAGGCACGAAGCCTACGATTTGCATAACTCTTCTGCCTGCCTGAGCCCGAAGTCTATCCTGGATCACTCGGACTCGGTCTAAGGAATCTCAAAGCAAATCTGTGCTCTGTGGCCCAGCACTAAAACCATCAAACCAACCTACCGGTGATCTGCAACGCCTGCCTATACAAAGCCTCAAAAGGTGCCATGACGATACTCGAATGGAAGCTGTTATTATAAGCAAACTCTACCAAGGGAACACACTGATCCCAAGAACCTCCAAAGTCAAGAACACAGGCCCGAAGCATGTCCTCCAGAATCTGAATGGTCCTTTTGGACTGGCCATCTGTCTGAGGGTGGAAAGCGGTACTAAGATGAACCTCTGTACCCAAATCTCGCTGAATAGCCCTCCAGAACTGAGATGTGAACTGAGTGCCACGGTCTGAAATGATAGAAGCTGGGACCCCGTGCAACCGAACAATCTCACGAAGGTAGATCTGAGCTAACCTCTCTGTGCCATAAGAAGTCTGAACTGGCAAGAAATGTGCTGACTTAGTCGGCCTATCAACAATCACCCATATGGAATCAAACCCATGAGAAGTACGAGGCAAACCAACAATGAAGTCCATAGTAATACCTTCCCACTTCCACTCTTGAATGGGAAGTCACTGCATCAAACCACCAGGTCTCATGAGCTCGAACTTAACCTGCTGGCAGTTCAAGCACCGAGATACGAACTCTGCTATATCCCACTTCATACCACTCTACCAGTGAAGCTATCTCAAGTCCCTATACATCTTTGTTGTGCCAGGGTGAATGGAGTATCTAGTACAATGTGCCTCATGAAGTATCAACTGCATCAAATCACTAATCCTCGGAACACAAAGGAGGCTATCAAACCTCAGAACCCCATCTGAATCTAGAGTAACCTGGCTGGTCTCACCCTGAACAACCCGATCACGAAGGTCACACAACTGCTGAACCTCAAACTGACGGCTCTGAATCTGATCAATCAAAGTAGAACGAACCTCAACACTGGCGAGAACTCTGCTAGGATCCGACAAGTCAAGCCTAACCAAACGGTTAGCCAAGGACTGGATGTCCCAGGCCAACGATCGTTCTGAAACTGAAAGAGAAGCTAGGCTACCCATACTCACCGCCTTTCGGCTCAAGGCATCCGCTACCACGTTTGCCTTGCCCGGATGATACAGAATAGTGAAGTCATAGTCCTTTAGTAACTCAACCCATCTCCTCTGTCTCGAGTTCAACTCCCGCTGACTCGTGATATACTGAAGGCTACGGTGATCGGTGAAGATCTCACAGTGAACTCCATATAGGTAATGCCTCCAGATCTTGAGCGCGAAAACAACCGCCGCCAACTCTATGTCATGAGTGGGGTAGTTGCGCTCGTGAACTACAGCTGCCTCGACGCATATGCTATTACTCGACCCTGCTGCATCAACACACAACCAAGACCAATCCCAGAAGCATCACAATATACGGAGAAGCTCTGACCCTCAACCGGCAAAGTCAAAACTGGAGCTGAAGTCAATAAGGCCTTAAGCCTCTGAAAGCTATCCTCACACTGATCCGACCACTGAAATGGGACATCCTTCCTAGTCAGCATAGTCAAGGGTGCTTCTATGGAAGAAAATCCCTCAACGAACCGTTGGTAGTAGCCTGCTAACCCAATAAAGCTGCAGACCTCAGTAACAGTAGTAGGTCTAGGCCACTCACAAACCGCTGAAATCTTTCCCGGATCAACCCTAACCCCATCCTTAGACACCCCGTGCCCTAGGAATGCAACTGACTCAAGTCAAAACTCGCACTTCGAGAACTTGGCATAAAGCCGATGATCTCTCAAAGTCTGGAGTATAATCCTCAAGTGCTGCTCATGCTCATCTCTACTACGCGAGTACACCAAGATGTCGTCTATAAAAACTATCACAAATGAGTCCAAATACGGGCCAAGAACCCTGTGCATCAAGTTCATAAAGGCTGCGGGGGCATTAGTCAACCCAAAATACATCACCAGGAACTCATAATGGCCATAACGTGTCCTGAATGTTGTCTTAGGGATGTCCTCCGCCCTAATCCTCAACTGATGGTAGCCGGACCTCAAATCAATCTCGAAAACACGACTGAACCCTGAAGCTGGTCAAAAAAATCATCAATCCTCGGCATCGGATACCTATTCTTTCACTGTCACCCTATTCAGCTGCCGATAATCAATACACATGCGCATCGACCCATCCTTCTTCTTCACGAAGAGAACAGGAGCGCCCCAAGGTGACACACTAGGTCTAATAAACCCCTTAGCTAACAGATCCTGGAGCTGCTCCTTAAGCTCCCTCAACTCAGCAGGAGCCATGCGGTAAGGAGAAATAGAAATGGGCCTAGTGCCCGGCTCTAACTCAATAGCAAAATCAATATTTCTCTCAGGTGGTAGGCCTGACAGGTCGGTAGGAAACACATCGAGGAAATCTCTAACCACAGGAACAGACTCAGGAGAAGTAGGGTCAGCACTAACATCTCGGACATATGCTAGATAAGCTAAACACCCACGGGAGATCAACTTCCTAGCTCGAAGACAAGAGATGATCCCAGATGGTGCATGGCTAACAGAACCCTGCCACACAACTGGGGATACACCGGGCACAACTATGGTAATGGTCTTGGCATAACAATCCAAAACCACACGGTGAGGGGATAACCAGTCCATGCCCAGTATCACATCAAAATCTAGCATATCAAGAATCATCAAATCACCCCAAGTATCTGAATCACCAACAGATAACATACAGGATCTCACAATCCGATCCACTACTAAGGAATCTCCTACTAGGGTCGAAACAGAAACAAGAACAGATAATGGCTCACTAGCCAAACCCAAACAAGGCACAAAGTAGGCAGATACATATGAACAAGTGGATCTCGGATCAAATAAAGCCATAGCAGACTGATGGCACACAGAAATCGTACCTGTAATCACAGCATCTGAGGCCTCTTCCTCTAGTCTCCTAGGGACCGCGTAAAACTGACGATGACCTCCACCTGCCCGACCGCCATCCCTACCACCTGCTCTGCCGCGTGGAGCACCACCTCTACTCTGACGACCACCCCCTCTAGCTGGGGGCTGAACTACTCGTAAAGGCTCGGCCAACTGAACTGTACCCTGCTGAGGGCAATCTCTAGCAAAATGACCGATCACACCATAAGTAAAACAATCCCCTGGCGGCCTACTCGGTCGAGATGAACCAGCAGATCCCGCATAACCACCACAACCTGATGCCCCAGAAACTGTACCCCTCGAAGGTTGGCCGCCATAGCCCTGATGGCTGCCCTGACCCTGCTCGAACTGGGTACTACCGAAAGTCTGAAGGGAAGCCTGGACCGGTCGGCTGGACTGACCCTGGTACTGCTGTGGCTGATAACTCCGGCTCCACTGGCCAGGACCTCTACCACCATAACTGGAACCACTATAGACACCCTGATGTCGAGGCCTCTTATCTCTGGACCCCTGATCATGTCGCTGTAAGTCCTCCACAGTGCGGGCATAGTCTACGATAGACTGAAATGACCGACCACTGGCAACCAATATCTCAGCTCGCTGCCTGATCTCTGGCCTCAAACCCCATACAAATCTGCGAATCCTATCTGCCTCGGTAGGAATGATCATAGCTCCGAATAGTGCTAGCTGATGAAAACGGGTCTCATACTCCGAGATAGTCGTAGAACCCTGTACAAGGTGAGTAAACTACTCCCTGCGATGCTCCCGATCACTCTGGGGTAAGAACTTTGCCATAAAGGCCTCATAAAACTCAGACCAGGTCAAAGGAGGTGACGACGGTGGTCTACAAGCAACCTCGGCCCTCCACCATAACTTCGCTGGGCCCTCCAACTGATAGGTAGTATAACCAACCCCGTGAGTCTCTAACAAACCCAAATGATGCAACATCTCCTAACAAGTAGTAATAAAGTCATGTGGATCTTGTCCAGAAGTACCCGGAAACCTCGGAGGTGCTAACCTCAAAAACCTACCCAACGCCTTCTGCTCTGACTCTGTCATAACTGGGCGAGGAGCAAGAGGCTCTGCAACAGATGGAACCAGAATGACCTCCGCACGGGGAGCCATAGTAGCAGGCTGCGCTCCTGAGCTCTGTGCACCCAGGGCTGCCCCCTGAGCGAATGTCTGCGCTACCTTAGAAGGCCGCTCTCCAATCACACCCAAAAGCTGTAATAGTAATCCCCGAATATCTGGAGACTGAGCTGCGGCTGGAGCTGGCACAGAAGTGGGCACTGGAGCTGGTGCTGGAGCTGGCACTGGAGCTGGCACTGGAGCTGGCACTGGAACGGGAGGCTCATCCCCGCGTGATGCCGATGATCTCGTACGAACCATCTGCGGAAGAATGAAGTAGAGCAAATGAGATTTCCAGAAACTTCAAGGGTTCTACGTACGACACAGAAGCAATGAAAGAGTCAAATTTCCTAAAATGCCACCGTAGCCTCCCAAAGATTGAGTACGGACGTCTCCGCCCCGATCCGCAGGACTCTACTAGACATTGGATCCTATACTGATGACACCGGTGAACCTAAAGCTCTGATACCAAGTTGTCACGACCCAATTTCTCGATCATAATGGCACCTACAACCCCCGGTAGGTGAACCAATCCCCGTAGCCCAGAACAGTTAGCAATGGGCTACTATCTAACAAATAAGGGAACAAGACGAAGAGAACAGATAAAAGGAATATAAATATATACATATGCGGAAACAAAACTAAACCCCAAGACCTGGTATCATAGTACAGAGCCAAACTACATACTTGGAGTGCAAATAAACCAAAACTATATATACAGATGTTTCTGAATGGTAATAGAGTACATGAAGCAAAAGATAAACTAAAGCTAAGCTCCGATCGCCAAGAGCTCACCCTCAGTCTGAAGTAGTCCCCGACAGATCTCCAAGCACGAATCACAGTGATCTAACGGCGATGGCCCACACTAGGATCTGCACCCAAAGATGCAGGGTGTAGGGGTGAGCACCAAATGCGAAGCATAAGGTACCCAGTAGGTATCATAGGCCGACTGGGCACATATAAGATAAAAGTGTAGTAATAGACAGAATAGAAGCAAGCAGTCACAGAAATCAACGAAAGGTACACAGGAACTAGCCCAGAGGGAAATCAACAGAACCACATGTGAAGCTAGTAAGCAGAATATACACACCATAGGCACAGGTGAAAGTAAGAAATAACGCACCTGGGGTCCTTGCAACAACAGTGTATACAAATAAGTTTACGAAATGGACGGTATACCGTTAACCTCAAGTGTAAGAAGAAGAGAGAGGGAGTAATGATAGGCATGCTCAGAGACATGAATCAACTCAACTAATCATATCAACCTCAAATCCAGAAACTAACAGTCTGGCAGTAACCAATTTCATACTTAACCGCAACAGGGAACAATTCTGTAAGTAAATAGCAAAAGTCTACCTACAGTCCCCCGGCCGCCCATACAACCGAGGAACACAAACAAGTGAAAACAAACCCTCTGGCATCCCATACTACCGGAGCGTACAATCAGCAAACAACAAACAAGGGTGGAGCCTCAAACAATGAATGATATGATGCATGAAGATCTCAAGTGCCATGGTATCTCTGTATGTACCTCCTCCGGCGCCGATCCGGCCCAGCAGGTAGGTTCCATGGAAGGACACTGCCCGTATACCTCTACTCCACCGTATACCCCTCCTCCGGCACACGCAGCCCGTAGCCCCTGGCCCGGATGGCAAGGTCCATGGAGGTCCCAGACCCCATACTAAAACTCAGTATCAGAACAAGTCGTCCGGAAGCAAGTCCGGTATCAGGATAGAGACCCAGTCTCGAATATGCAATGCCCAGACCCTGTCCAGGACTAAAGTAGTAGGAAAATGTCTCAAAAACCCCTCCAAGGGTGCTCGGGAATAACCGGGTCTAAACAGTAAAAAGCCATCTCAGGTGCTCGGTCTGACCGAGGCTAAAAATCATCTCAAGTAGCAAGAAAACTCAACTAGCACTCCGGCCCTGCCGAGTCTAGCGTTAATCGTAAAACTGGTGATTTAAATCATAATTTTACTTTCCTTTATCCAGAAATATTCACAAGTTAAATCAAAACATTTCCAAATTATTTCCATCAAAAACGGGCCCCCCGGGCCATGCAAGGTTTAGAAAATAGTGCCAGTAGGCCCGAAGCCAAAACCATAGTAAAACATGGATAAAACCTCTTTATATGCATGGAAATGGTATGATCACACACAATGGCTGCCCAGCAGCTCACAATCAACCTATCGACCCTGCACAGGCCCACAACTACTCAGCAAGCATAACCAGCCTAGAAGGATAATTCTATGTCCGGGACTCGCGGACATTTCCAAAATCCCACCTTCTATGTTCCAGAGTCAACAAGGCCTCACAGGACCACAAGGGTAAATAAAATACATCGGCAAATACTACAAGCAACGGAGAAATAAAAGAAGGCGGACATGAATAAAGCGGTCGAGGTCTGTGGTACCAACCTAATAAACCAACCCAAGGATGCCCATTAATACAATTTTATTCTATATATGCGGAGTCTAGGGAAAATAAACTGTAACTTACCTGTCGTCCGACGACAAGCTGCTAGAACAACGATGTCCAAGCTCGAACCACTCCAAGAAAATCCAAAACTAAATCGGAATCGGATTTGGGATGGAATAACTTGACGTAGATAATTGATTTTCTTTCGATGACCGAATATTGCGTCAATATAATATTCCCTCAGGAATCTCCCTTGGCTTATGTAGAATTAACGTGCACAGTAGTATGCAAGGTATAGGTGTGCATAATAAAGTGTGCATACTGAAGTAGTACAAGATTACTCTTTTTGTCTTAGGAAAAGAATGAAATTAATTGATGTGTGCAGGTGGATCACTTTCCACAATCTTCAGCACTTAGTCATCAAATGACTTATGCAATTGACACCACGTGTTAATGTGGTGTCAATCCAATTGTTTCACTCCCCAATATATATCTATTCGGGTATTGCATAAATTCGTGGTAAAATAAATATAATATTTTAAATATACCATAATTCATAGAAAATTATTTCAAACAAAACTTACTATATTATAATAATAATTTTCAACATAGCTAAATTTACTATCTCCGTTAAAATATTACAATGTATAAAAACTTTATAAAATAAATACATATACAATTATATCGTAATAAAATATTTTTCATAAACCTTTAAAATATTTGAAAAGGCAATAATAATATAATTTTTTACCAAATTCAACTTTTAAATAAAATATTTTCAAATACACGCACGATGCTAATAAAATTCTTAAGCTTAGGCTCGTAATTCACCAACGCACGATTTTGATACTCAAGAATTCTCTCGGGATCCTCCCTTATGTTTTATCACTGTTTCGGAACTGAAATGGCATTTTAAAACGTGAAGTTGAGGCTTAAATCGAGTTTAACCCGACCCGGTTCGTAACCTATTTTCTGCCAGACAGTCCGCGGTAAAATAGTCATAACTTTTTACTCCGAGATCAGTTGGACGTGAGGTTTTGTGCGTTGGAAACTAGACTCGTAGACCTTCGATTTGGTATTTCGGAGGACTTCTAACTCTTTATATATTGGGAGAAAAGCCCAGAGGCATTTTACCCAAAGTTCAGGAAATTTGTTAAAGAATTTACGATAACTTTTGTCGATTTGCTTGACTTCAAAACTTATACGTGGAAATGACCGGAAGGGTCATTACACCGAGTCTAGCGTTAATCGTAAAACTGGTGATTTAAATCATAATTTTACTTTCTTTTACCCAAGAATATTCACAAGTTAAATCAAACCATTTTCAAATTATTTCCATCAAAACGGGCCCCTCGTGCCATGCAAGGTTTAGAAAATAGTGTCCGTAGGCCCGAAGCCCAACCCGTAGTAAAACATGTATAAAACCATTTTATATGCATGAAAATGGTATGATCAAACACAATAGCTGCCCATCAGCTCACAATCAACCTATCGACCCTGCACAGGCCCACAGCTACTCAGCAAGCATAACCAGCCTAGAAGGATAATTCTATGCCCGGGACTCGCGGACATTCCCAAAATCCCACCTTCTATGTTCATGAGTCTACAAGGCCTCACAGTACCACAAGGGTAAATAAAATATATCGGCAAATACTACAAGCAACGGAGGAACAAAAGTAGGCGGACATGAATAAACCGGTCGAGGTCTGTGGTACCAACCTGATAAACCAACCCAAGGATGCCCATTAATACAATTTTATCCTATATATGCGGAGTCTAGGGAAAAATAAACCGTAACCTACCTGTCGTCCGATGACAACCTGCTAGAACGACGATGTCCACGCTCGAACCGCTCCGAGAAACTCCAAAATAAAATCAAACTCGAAATTAGACTTGAATAACTTGACGTAGATAATCGATTTTCTTTCGGTGATCGAATAAATTATCAAGATCTTGCTTATTGGATTCAACTTTTAATGTGACAAGTGAATGATATACAATGGTAATTTTTGCACCAAAATTGCATTCCAAAGAAGTGTTATTTAAGTTTGGCAGCAATTGCCATTGCAATTTGCTCAAATGATTTAAGTTTGGCAGCAATTGCCATTGTTTGTCGACATTTTGCAGCCTACCACATTGTGTGTCCCTCCCCTCCACTTTCACGTGGAAGTGGGGGTTATTTAACACCTCATCGCCTATTCCGTTATATAAATATTCGGGTATTGCATAAATTTGTGGTATAATAAATATAACTTTTTAAATATACCATAATTCATAGAAAATTATTTCGAATAAAATCTACTATATTATAATAGTAAATTTTAACATAACTAAATTTACTATCTCCGTTAAAATATTACAATGTACATAAACCTTATAAAATAAATACATATACAATTATATCGCAACAAAAATATTTTTCATAAACCTTTAAAATATTTTGAAAAGGTAATAATAATATAATTTTTACCAAATTCAACTTTTAAATAAAATATTTTCAAATACACGCGATGTTAATAAAATTCTTAAATTTAAGTTTGTAACTTACCATCGCACGATTTAGATACTACGGAACTCTCTTGGAACCCTCCCTTATGTTTTCTCACTGTTTCGGAACTGAAATGGCGTTTTAAAACGTGAAGTTGAGACTTAAATCGAGTTTAACTCGACCCGGTTCGCGACCCGGTTCGCAACCCGGTTCGCAACCCATTTTCTGCCAGACAGTCCGCGGTAAAACAGTCATAACTTTTTACTCTGAGATCAGTTGGACGTGAGGTTTTGTGGCGTTGGAAACTAGACTCGTAGACCTTTGATTTGGTATTTCGGGGGACTTCTAACTCTTTATATATTGGGATAAAATCCCAGAGACATTTTACCCAAAGTTCAGAAAGTTTATTAAAGGAACTTACGATCAAACAAATCGACCCGGCACCGAAAATACCGGTCCTGACAAGCGTTAAGTGACTTGGAGCCGCTACAAACAAGCTCTAACGGTTCAAGGAAAAACATATACGAGGAGATAACCGGAAGGGTCATTACAGGACAACATGTACTCTAGCTTGGAATGACTAGGGTTTCTTGTGCCCAGTTGGTAGAGAGAGTCTGCTTTGTTCGGAGGTATATAAGGATTTGATCTCCGGTGATTGAAGCGATCACCATCTTTTTCTCTATCCCGCCAATTTCCATCCTTTTCTTTATCTTGTATCCAACCTTGGTTCTCTTTCCTTGGGCAATAATACCCAGGACGAGAAACCGCTGACACAAAGCATAATTTACCATCGACAACTGTCATCAACTCATCATCACTAGCTTTGATTTTTGGTGTACTCACAACATTCACCACCTTAGCACCACCAGCTCCCATTACATGCTTGGCCATCAAATCAATTTATGTCATCATTTTTTCCATTGTCTCATCTCTCTCCTCATCCCTCTTTCTTATTTCATTAGTCAAGATGGATGAGGTTTCTCCCGAAGTTGGCACATCCGCTTCTCACGTATGCCAAGCTTGGTTGGTTTTGGTCATTCGCTCTAATAAAGTCGAGGCAATGGGAAACTCTAAGTCTATGAAAGTGCCACCTCCAAGATTGTTAGCCACCAACTTATTCATAGAGTTCAACGATCTATAGAAGCTTTGTAGCAATAAGTTGTTCGACAACTCATGGTTCAGACATAAGAGAAGCTTCTTTTTGAACCTTAACCAAACCTCATGTAGAGGCTCATTCGAGAGTTGCCTAAAGTTGGTAATCTCGTCTCTTAGCTGCATTATTCGATATGAAGGAAAGAATCTCGATATAAATGCCTCAACCAACTTGGCCCAAGATGTGATAAAATCATCCAACAATTTTTCCAACCACGATGTGGCTTCCCCCATCAAGGAGAAAGGGAATAGGCGTAATCGGATGGATTCTTGGGAGATATTTTGAAATATGAATGGTTGGTAAATCTCGACAAAATTCTGGATATGCCGGTTGGCATCTTCATGTGCTTCTCCACTAAACCTACCTTTTATTTGGATCAAGTGAAGCATGGTGCTAGTAATGTGAAATACAACATTTCCCACCGTAGGGGGTAGGTAGATTACACCCACACCCCCTTGCATCATAGGCTCAGCAGCATTGGCATGCAAGAAGCCGTCAATGCTCTCGTTGTCATTGGCCTCAGTCATAAGCTAGCCTGATCAGTCGCACATAAACAACAAACAAAAGTAAAAGAAACAATCACTCTCAAAGTGATTTCAAACCAACAATCAAAAATAGATATCAACTCAAGTCCACGGCAACAACGCCATTTTTGATAAACGCTCAAACATACTCTCCCATGAGGAGGTATCGATGATCGTCAAGCAAAACAAATTTATAAGTACCCAATGGATGTTAGAGTCATACCCATAGAGACTTACGGATAGCATAATGATGATTGTATAGAAACGACTTCACTAAGAGAGTAAGTGTTTAACTGAAAGAAAGTAAAGGATTGGGGGGAATTGAGAATTCTGTCACAAAAATCCAATTCAAGCAAGACAGTAAAGTAAAATGGGTGTACAAATAAGAGTAGACGACTAGGGATGTGTATCCAATGGGGCTCTAATATGGGATAGTGTAATTTCTTATTCACACTTATTCTCGCTCATTGGCATTGGTAGCCTTGGTCATGGGTATGGTTGTTTATCTCTTGATCAACAACCATATATCCAAAATCCCAGTTAGAGCACTATCGGTTAAATCATCAACCAACCAAGATCAAGCTTGGGGAGGTCACACTATCTCTAGCTTAGACCCTTAAATGGGTGATTCTGTCGATATAAGCTATCTCATTCTGTCGATATAAGCTATCTCTAGCCTCAAATCTTACTGGAGTCCCAAGTTCCCACTAGTAATTTCACATCAAAAACTATGAAATTCTCTTTCAAGCAACAACATAGTCAAGTAATGAAAATTAATATTTGCAACCACCAATTTTAGGATTAAAACTTGGTGAAACGAAACTACTAGACCCATGTCAAATAAGCAATTATAAGAAAGAATTAGCAACACCCACACCCATTTGTTAAGAACCCATTATCAACACATCCCTAGACAATTGAAATTAGCTACTCATGCTAAAGAAAAGAGATATACCAAATGGGTAACTCAAATTCCTCTTCATTCAAGTACAATCTTAAGTTCTAAGCTTAATTTGAGTACACAAATGGTTAACCAAGATTCAGAAGAGAGAATGGATTGAAACCCTCTTCTTCTTGGAGAGGAAAACTTGTTCTCAAAGTTAAAAATTACTTGCAAAAATTCAGAGCTAAAGCATATCTCTTACAATTATGCCTAAATTGGCTTTTTATACTTTCCCAAAATGTCACTAATTTTATAGACAAAATTACCATTCGGGGGGCGTGCGATGCAGCGTGCGGTTCGTACGTTGTGATGTGTGCATCACACACAATCTTTAGTTATACCAGTGACTTTAGCTAATATTTGAGGCTTTGTGCGAAGGAGGTGCAGTTTGCACCATGAGTTGTGTGCATCGCACAACAACCGCACCCCTTAGCAGTTTCTTCAGTGACTTTTGTGGCTTTTTTCAGTGTAGGTGAGTTATGCACCATAACATGTGCATATCACACAGGCACCACATCTCAAGGCAGAATCTTCATCTTTTTTGATCACTTCACACTTCACTCCTTTTAAGCTCTCTTTGGGTCCATTTCCTTGTT
Source organism: Jaltomata sinuosa (assembly GCA_003996215.1). Lineage (NCBI taxonomy): Eukaryota > Viridiplantae > Streptophyta > Magnoliopsida > Solanales > Solanaceae > Jaltomata > Jaltomata sinuosa. The sequence goes on along the minus strand of QJPP01001339.1, from coordinate 1,230 downwards.
TTTCATCTTTGATCACAAGTACCTGCATAGATATTAATAAAGGTCATAAGAACCTCTAAATCTATTCAAAACATAGTAATAATTTATGGATAAAGGCTCAATAAGTCGGTAGATAACCAACTTATCAGTTAGTCATTTAGTTTTTTGGGTTGTGCCCACATATATTCATTTTAGATGTTTTGGTACATAGAATTTTAGTTTCTAGGAACATTTTAGACATTTACCTTTTCCATACTATTTGGTTATTAAAATTATTCTAATTTGTTGACTGATAATGGTTTTGCTTAAGTATTGTTAAAAATTGTTAAGTGTTACTATTGGGTAATTGCGGTTAGATGGTTCTCCCACCAGAGGGTTAGTATGGTTGCCACTTATGATGGGTTGGGTCATGACAGAGTTTGTATCAGAGCCCTAGGTTCGTTGATCTTGTTGTACCAAAATGATTCTAGTAAAGTCTTGCGAAATGGTACAGAGATGTCTGTACGTTTCTTTGAGATGCTATAGGACTTAGGAAATCATCACTTTCTTTCCTCCTTCTTGCTATTACTGGATTTCAATTTGTATCTGGCAATCTAAATTGGTACATAACCTCTTCACTTCATTATTCCTAGGATGGGTTAGTTTTTAGGGACAAAGGCTTTTCCTCGTCTGATTTTAGGCCCTGTTATGATTGGGACTAAGCATGATATGTTGACTAAGTTTTTGAAGATGAAACCTCCTACCTTTGTTGGTTCTGAGACAGAGGATGCCTTCGAGTTTATTATTGATTGTTATGAGAGACTGCATAAGATGGGCATTGTGAAGCAGTAGGGTGTGGAGTTTGTGACTTTCTAACTACAAGGTGATGCTAAGCAGTAGTGGAGGGCTCAGGTGGAATTTTGGTCTTCATTTCTATCTCCATTGACATAGACTCAATTCCATACTTTGTTTTTAAAGAAGTATGTGCCACGCACCTTGCACGATAAAAAGAAGAACGAGTTTCTGACTCTTGAGAAGGGAAGTATATTGGTTTCAACTTATGAGGCTAAATTTCATGCCTTGTAGAGATATGCTACTCAGCTACTTGGTACCAAAGAGGAGAGGATCCACCTATTTATGAAGGATTTGAATACTGACTTGTAGGTTATGGCCTTCCAGATGACTAATGTTGGGAAGACTTTTAATGATGTTACTGAATATGTGAAGAAAGTGGAATATGTCAAGGAAGTTGATCAGGTAAAGATGGAAGAA